>JALBCR010000609.1:0-192500 GCA_030710515.1 Abscondita cerata
TAGTCTGTATACTATTGGCGCGGAGTAATAAATCATAATTGCTTGAAATAATTCTTTATTTTCTTGTGAAAGCGGTACTTCTACGGTTAAGTAAAAACCAATAAATTCTAACCAAAATACGATCATTGTGCCGCTCTTGCAGCATATCGACCCATCTAGGGTCTGAGAACAATAGTTTAATCTGTGTAAACACGTTGCCATCAGCCCAGGTACTGACGAAACGAGAATCATAGCCGTAGATGTGGGTATTATACCAAGATACAAAAATACATATAGTAAAGTAATTAATGTGATCTACTATACAAATAAAATAAATAACATATAACCACATAATAATTCATATCAAGGTAGATTTTACTATTATAATATATTTACCTACTAAAAATATGATTTTCCAAACGTATCAGGTACCTACGCCACTGCAATATGGGAGATTCGATAATTCTGACAGGTTTATTACTCCGCGCCAATAGTATACTGAGTATAGCACTGAAACTGTCGGATAAGAAGATACTTGAATGTGTTTGAATTAGAATCTTTGGCACACTCTTTAGTGAAGACCTAATATCTTGTTAGAAACACTAGAGAAACTTAAATATTAACTTAGTTTTTTGTTTAATGTTAGAGGGCGCCACATACACTGTTGTTGCTTGAATTTAATTAACCATAACTTTTGTGTCTCCATGCATGACATTTTTAACTAGACAGACCTATTCTCGTATTCAATTTTACATAAAAAAGTACTCTTAGTATTTGTCGTTAAAAACACTCGACTCGGCTTCGAGCAAATTATGTTTAGTTCGTGTTTTGCTGTTCAGTTTTTTAAAATGAATTAATGATAATGTAATTACAGTTAAGAGTTAATGGTCACACTATCTCGAGAATACTGCAGGTAGGTATCGATTTGTTCGTTATATTCGTTATTAAAAATCATGAGTTTCGTCACTGGTTATATTCTATAATTTAACTTATTAATTTTGTTAGCAACCACAATTAATAAAGCTTTCACTATTAGGGCATTATCAACTGTTTTCCAACTGTTTTCATAACAAAGGTCGTAAAAGTCATTTTTTTTAAATGCTTAAAAAAATATTTGAATCTGAAATTTAATTTGAATTTACTACTACTACGAGCAAACAAAGAACATTCTCAGTTAATTTAAAATTTTATATTTAGAGTTTATTATATGTATTATGAACAATTAACCTCTCGTTAATAATCAAGAAAGGTCATATCTCGCGCATCAGACGCAATTTGTCGATTTCAATAAATAGTAATGAACTGAATTTGAATTATAAACATTAATGAAAATCACCAATAACATTATCGTAAAAAAAAAATATTGTTGTACTCTATCATACCAAATAATGAACTTTGAGATATAACACACAGTAAACTTACGATAAGTTTGTTGAGTGATTTTTGTGTCATAATAAGAAATCAATGCACGGTAAAAATGATACAAATATTTTACTCGCATATTTAGGACAATTAAATAAATTACTAAATGAAATCCTCAGAATACTAGAGTAATACAAAAATGCGAAGTTAAAATTACAATTAACTAAAAATAGTTCATTGGGAATCTTTAATGAGTTCAATTTTTAGCTTTAAACTCGGTTTTAAATGCTACTTATCTTAAGTGGCAAGATTAGATTTTCGTCAAATAATTTTGTCTTAAGGGAGTCGTCTATTGTAAATGACACATTTTAAATATTTTTTTATAAGAAAATTGTATTTTACCACAGTAGAACGAGGTAGAAAGTTTTGTATGGTTTAAACTGAAAAATGCATATTTTGTATTTTTGACTCCACATCTTATAAACAAGCGTTTTGCGCTGATACTAACAAACGTGTAAGAGTATCGAAAGTGCTGGCGAAAACATTTTTCTTCAAGCGACAATAAAACGTCATATTGAACTACTGGCAGACGCTAAAACTTTTACTGTCTAGACATTAAAAGCAAAACAGTTATTTTGTTTTCACAACTATTTAGAGGTTGGTACCTCGGTTATGTCATATTATGAATGTAACAGTAAAGCCTGTTCATTCGTTCAAGGAGTAAAACGTCACTATAAGATAGAATTTTGAAAATTTGAAATAACAATGAAAACTGCAATAAACGTTGAAGAAAAATAATATATTTCGCTTGGGTTAAAATGTGTTGTTTGCTTAACTTTTAAGCTCAACAATTATATTGTTTAGCTCTAATTCTATTGTTCGAAAAAATAATGTCTAACAGCGTCAAAACGAGATACCGCGCACGTTCCTTTTAAGACGAGTTGAAAATGAAAATTGCGTTTCAGGAAAAAAATTGTTCAAACAAAAGTTGTAGACAATAAAATAAAATAATTGATATTGGAGGAGATATTGTTAAAACAATTACTGTCACGTGACAGTCATATCTAGGTAACTACTTATCAAATCAAAAAATAGACAAAAGTTGTCTATAATTAAATGATAAATAATTTTTATTTGAAAATAATGTGTAAAATAAATATTTTTGAAAATATTCCGAGATATTAAACACTGCGTAGGTTAACGACCCTTTTGGTATGATAGATTCCAAAATCTAATCAGATCTGCCGAATTATAGAAAAGATCCATGTGCAAAGATTCATAAAAATCGGTCTACTGGTTTTCTTGATATCTGATACATACAAACCGACGGCCGTCGAACAGAAATTTTTTTTGCTTCATTATAACGTACTAACCCTAATTCGTCAAAAAAAGGAGTGTTCAAATTTTCGGTTTGGAAACCATCGCATAACTACTAAGACGTCGATCGTTTTAATAATTCGAACAATTTAAAAGAAAATCCGTTATTAGTAAACAAATAAAATCATAACATCACAAAACCAAAAGTCAGTAGGAAGATCGCCACAAAGCGTGTGCAGACAAGAAAAGGGAACACGTTCAATACAACTTAAACTTGAACTTAAATATCGGGTTCTTGTAACAACATCCCCAAACAGAGCAAGATAAGTCACTTCGAAATTTAACCCTCGCAAAGATAAGCCATATGTAATTTTGGAGAAATTGTTGTCCTTTACATATCAAATCGCTTCCGTTAACGATTAAAAAATCCCAATTGTTACTTGCCACACATCAGCGTTAAAATCGTTACATAGAATTGTTAAAAACTCTACTATTGTTTAATAGAAACTATGTTAACAATTACCAAAATATCCCAACAATTAGAATTCGTCTAAAAGGTAGTGGAAAATACTCGGACAAAAGACTCACATACTAATGACAATATTTTCTTGATAAAGACGAAAACATACTAAAAAAAAGAGGAATGGTATTTATTATATAGTAATCAATAACGTGCCACCAAAATACACAAATACTCATATTATTCAGTACAAAAGCTTTTGTTTTCCATTATTAACAGAAACTGATAAATGCTTGGAAACTTCATTCAAACTAGGCTTTAAAAATAAAAACCATGCCGATTTACTCTTGCGTTCAAATTTTTGGCCAAGAAATGTATTACTTCCTGTTCTTCAAATAAGACAAAAGCTGAGTCGATAAGTACAACTACATTTAAATGTTTTGTACCAGCTACCGTACCAACCAATAACGATAAAGAATCACACAAGAAAACAACGAGTATAGCATTCAGATCAGCCGATAAACCGAAAGAAACGAATGATGAAAATAGAAACAATATGGTACTCATTACATCGGATAAAGATGCGATAACAGCATGTAAAAAGAACATCACACAGAATACTAATAACAAAATCACTATATTAAATAACGGCGATTCAAGCTTGTGAATTGATCCAATACCCCCAAGGATAAGATTAACTAAAAATTCAAGCGACGGACGGACTCGTGAGCTAGAGTTACCACAAAATGTATGCTACGAAGGTTTTACTAGAACTAGCATCAGACTTTTCTTAGTCTCGGAAGGTTTACCTTTTGAGTTAAAAGAATTAAGAAATTTGTAGATACTCTGAAGCATACGGATTGGAATCATCTGAAGCTGAAGAGGATCTAGTAGCTTACAAGTCGTACGTTTCACCAGGAAGAGTTATGTTCCTCCAGCGTTCCAGGGAGAGTCATAGAAATTACATTGGCCATCCAAAAACTAATATCGATATTGACATGTTCAAGTCTCCTTAAATAATTATAGTAAAATAAGAATAACAACAGTAAATTAAACGTGCTCATAGTTAACGCTCAATTATTAAGACACAAAATAAACGATTTATTTTACTACTAGAGGAACTATTACTGAACATTGGTTGAAAGATGAAGAATCGTTTTTATTGAAAAATATTGCTCTCTTTCTAGATACAACAGGCGTAATAGTGGTCATGGAGGAACTTTGATTTTGTCTAGTAGTGACACATTAACCTGTGGATATTTTTGATCATTTGTTAATAGAAAACGTATCTGAATTTTCAATTGTTAAACACTCCATAGTAAATTTATTTACTATTTATATTTACAAAACACCAAATTCTAATGTTAATTTATTTTTAAGGAGTCTGTTTAATATGCTTGAATCTCTTCCGAAGTCATGCCGTAAAATAGTTTGTGGCGACTTCAATATTGACTACTCTAATATGTCCAATGCCCGCGAATCTCTGATCAATATATTAAATTCTTTTGGATTAAATATGCATGTAACTTCTCCTACTAGAATAACTAACACTTCTTCTACACTTGTACCGTAAATTGCATAGTTCTCCATTCAGGTCTCTCAGATCATGAAGCAATATATACCCAGATCCTTACATCATAAACGAAACAATCAGAAACCTTCATTAAAACGGATTTTTCTCAAACAATTTTGAAAAATTATCAGAAATTTGCACTCAAACCAACTGGGAAGTAGTTAGTGAGAAAAACTTTCAAAGCTTTCACAAAAAACAACAAAACGCTTTTGAAATATCTTCCCCTCTTAAAGTATTTAAGGAATGAAACTCAAAGCCGTGGACAACAAAAGAAATTAGAATATCTGCTAAGAATATGCGCTCCCTGATTTATATAAAAACATTTACTTGTAGTACAGTAAAATTTCGATAATCCGAATCGTCGGTAATCCGGATGATTCAGTAATTCGGACGGCTATTCCGTCAACATTGTGTACGTTATAGTCCGGATCGGTTGCATTGATAGTCCGGATTTCTTGTTGTTGCTTGTTCAGACAAGTCAAAGCAGTGCTCGAATTGCAAAAACTCTTCAGTACCAATTAGTAAATGAATGGGTGCAGTCGTCATGCCCGGGAAACGATGCCACAAAACACTAACATTGATTCAAAAAGAGATGTTATTGAGAGTTTGAAGCAAGGAATTAGTGGTAAACATTTGGCTCTCAAATATGGTGTTGGTACATCTACAATTTCTGATATTAAAAAGAATCAGAGCAACATTTCTAAAGTAAGTAAATTTTCGCATATATGCCTTCAGTTGTTAATGGCAGAATTCACAGATTCGTTAACAATTGCTATGCCGAACCAAAAACGAAAAACATTGAGAAAGGCAGAATATCCGAAAATGGAAAAAACTGTATTCATGGTTCCTTACTCAAAGAAGTAGACATGTTCCAGTTTCGGATGCGCTTTTGGCTTCAAAAGCACAACAGCTCCATCAAATATGTTACAATAATAACGGATTTGTAGCAAGCCGAGGATGGATAACGAATTTTAAAAGTAGACACGGCATTCGTTTAGTGAAGATTTGTGGGAGAAGTTATCCAACAACGAGAGCGCAGTTAAACCGTTTATTTCAGACTTTACCAGAAAAATAAAAGCATTAGATTTATCAAAATCTCAAATTTACAATGCCGATGAAAGTGCTTTATACTGGAAAATTCTGCCAGACAAAACTTTGGTCTACTCCGAAGAAAAAGTGCTCCTGGTCGTAAAACAATAAAAGAACGAGTGACATTTTTAACCTGTGCGAACTCAGATGGTACACATAGAATGAAGCTGTTAATTATTGGAAAGGCAAGAAACCCTCGTGCCTTTAAAATCAACAATTACCAGTTGAGTACGAATCTACACGGAATGCTTGGATGACATCGTATGTTTTCAAGCAATGGTTTCATAATTCCTTTGTTAAACAAGCTAGAGTTTTTCTAAAGAGTCAAAATCTGCCTGAAAAGGGTCTGCTTTTGATCGACAACTGCAGAGCCCATGCCTCAGAAGATGAACTTATCAGCGAAGACGGACAGTTTTCAGTTATGTTCTTACCTCCTAATACAACTGCTCTTATCCAGCCTATGGATCAAAGCGCAATAGAATTAACTAAAGTACACTACAAGAAAAGTCTACTAGCTCATATTTTAGCAAATGAAGACAAATCCATTCTTGAAGTTTTAAAGACCTTTAGCCCCTAAAAGATGCAGTTTGTTTACTGCATAATTCTTGGGAACAATTGAAAGCAACAACTCTTGAAAAATGTTGGCGAAAACTTTTCCCTTTACAAACTGATGAGTTCGATTCAGATGATGACAACATTCCTCTTTCTCAGCTAAGGAACGAAAAAGATCTCGAGGACCTTCAGACATTGCAGCAGTAGGTGAAATGCTTAATGAACTTTCAAACGCTACATTTTCTCAAAGTGAACTAAACGCTTGGGTTCATGGAGATAATGATTTAGCAAAAGAACTAGACCTGACGGATGATAACGAGATTAATGAAGAAGCAGAAAGTATCGACGAAGTAGAAGCAGAAAAGACTGTTCCTGATCAAAACGCAATGCGTGCAATAGACACATGTATAGAATGGGCAGAGCAAAATAATTTACCATTCATAGACGTTTCAGCGTTAAAACGTGTCAAAGAAAACATATTTTCAAGTTCCGAAATAGCCGCAAACTGCAGCCGAAACTTACGCAATATTTTCCAAGAGTTTAAATATCCTTCAATAAATAGTATGTACTTTTCGTTTATTTGTGTTGTATTTTTTATAAGAAAATCGATGTGATGCAGTAGTCCGGATGTTTTGTAAATCCGGATGGCAAAAATTTTTTAATGGTCCGAAGTATCGAAAGATTTTACTGTACTTTCTTTCAAAGCTATTTCAAATTATATCATAAAATTTATATAAAATTATTAAAATCGGCAAAAAACATATACTATCAAATTCGTATTTCAAATGCAAAAAATCCCGTTAAAGAGAGACTTATCGATTTTAATGATATTAAATATAAGTAATCATCTACTGTTACGCAACTTCCAGACACCTTATGATTTAAACGATTATTTTTCATCCACTATTGATAATATCATTTTCAAACATAAACTTTGATGGATCTATCCATATTCATAACTCGTTAAGCCCGCAATAATCATATTATGTTCTTAAAACCTGTCGACACGAATGAATTACTAAAAACTATTTCTGATATAAAAAATAAATCTTCTACCGAGAATATGGTCTGTCAATTAATTGTTTTCCCACCTTCCGTGAAACACATTGTCCTATTTCAACTACCTAATTAACAACTCTTTCTGTAAAGGGATATTCCTGATTGCTAAAAAAAACGGCCGTCATCATCACGTTGTACAAGTGCTGATGTAGAAAATTTAATGTATGTAATTACCAGACCCTTTGCACTTTTATGTTGGTAATTTCAAAAATAATAGAAAAGTTAGTTAAAACAGATTACTGTCGTTTCTCGTGCAATTTCATATTATCAATGACTATCAATTTGGCTTTTGAAAAATCCTAATACTACGGATGCAATGTTTTCTGTATTGTGAGAAATTCTTAGAGGGTGTAAACTAGGATACTCTACAGCGGCTGTCCTTCTGTGACTTTGCTAAGGTTGTGTAAGACATGATATTTTAATCTCAAATAGAATACTATAGGTTAAGAGACTCCACTCAAGTGGTTTTCATCTTAACTAAGCAATAGAAAACCATACGTCAAAATCAAAAATAAAAACTTCAAATGCAAATAATGTTATGCACGGAGTTCCACAAAGATCGGTTCTTGGACCAATCCCATTTTTATTATTTATAAACGATTAACAACTTTGAATATGA
Organism: Abscondita cerata; assembly: GCA_030710515.1. Classification (NCBI taxonomy): domain Eukaryota; kingdom Metazoa; phylum Arthropoda; class Insecta; order Coleoptera; family Lampyridae; genus Abscondita; species Abscondita cerata. The sequence goes on from JALBCR010000609.1 coordinate 8,011, forward strand.
ACGGCAAAATAACATTAATCTCAGATAACACCAGCATCACGTGGAAGTCTCACAATCAAAATCGCTGCCAAATTCAATAAAAAGAAGACCTTCTAGCACTGAAAATGTGGTGTGACTCAAACAGCTTAAATTTAAAAAACCAAGGTCATGTGTTTCAAAGGAAAATACTTTAGTAAATAAGTCGTTGTCTTCTACATGTTATGCATTATTTATTTTATTTATTTATTTAAATACAGCCGCACCAGCAGCAAAAGCCAATTATGGGCAGGAACAGCGGAATATAAAACTTTAAACAGTCGCATAATATAAATGTAGAAGTAATTAAGCGTAAGGTAAAATACTATGATACAGATATAATGCAAAACAAATAAAAGTAGTAACGTTAAGCTAGAGGTAGATAGGATAAATCGATCCAGCTCAACCAACTAGGGGGTCGCTACTGAATGATTTTTATTTCGGTTATATAGACCAAAAGCTGCTACGCACACTAGAAAATAGGAGATGACTCCAGCACACGCGTACGAGCGAGTGGATAGGTAGAAGATGGTAGCAATACGAGACCCAGGTCGAGGAACAGCAAAAAACTAATTTTTGCCAACAATTCAGAACAATCGTCAAGGTAGTGAATAAGTTTGTATAGAAAGAGAACAGAGGAGTGGCGCGACGACTACTTAAATCAGAAGGTTGAATCTACCAAAAGATCAGATTGCGGAGAAAACCTCTAGGAGGGTAAATCCCATCAACGTGATAAACTAAAATTTTAAAAATTTAAGAATGTTCTGTAGAGCGTGGATATGAACCTGATACGTAGGGTTCAAGTACCGAAAACATACTACAGCCGAAATATCTTCATGTCATCTGCATACAGTAAGTAATGAATATCAAGAATAGGTGCGATGTCATTGACAAAGATATTGAACAATAGAGGACCAAGAACTGAGCCTTAGGGGTACACCCGAAGGAACATTGAGACACGCGACCGGAAGCCAAACAGCTCAACAAATTGGGTTATATCACATAGGTAACTCTTGAGTAATTGTACTAAATTCTTACTCACATCAAAGGCGTGAAGCTTCTAAATGAGAATCTCCAATGAACTAAATGTAACCACCGCTAGGACAACACATTTTCTCTTTTCGAATCTCTTTTTGCGATATGCATTACCGTTTTTGAATGCCTATTGTAAAAGATATGTTGGCGTAATATTAGATTACAAAAAAGAGCTATCAGACACATTTTCGGACTGAAAAAAAAAGACCATTGTCAAGAATACTTAAAAAAATTCAAAATTTTAACTCTTCCGGCATTATTCACTTTGGAAACCGTTAGTTCATTCATAACCATCTGCACAATTTTCCGGAAATGTAGGTTCCTTCACATAATACTAGGAACTCCTCTTCTTACAACCTTAAGCTTAGATACTTCGAATCCTAGAATGTACTAAAAACTCTATCATGTATAGTGGTATAAAATTATACAATCACTACCAGATTCTTACAAATCAATGTATCCCCAAACTAAATTTAGAAAAACTATAAAAATATTTCTGATTGACAGACCATTATATCAAATCTCTGATTTTTTGCTGTTACTTTTAATAATAATAATAATAAAATATATGAAATTCAGTGATTGAGGGTAGAACCCAAGATTCCTTAATAAAATGTTGCTGTGGAAAAAGATACATTGTTAAATTAAATTTTTTAATAATTTCTACTGTAAATTTATCAATTCTTATCAAAACCGGCAAGAAGCATAACTTTAGACCAAGAACATTATTTTATGTACTATTTTAGAATTTGTTGTAGGGAGCGCCACGTGAATGATTCCTGATGATGAAATCGACTGGTAACTTTTTTTGAGAAAACTTTTTAGTGATTTTGATTAGAGATATGACGTAAACATCATTTCTACACAATATTGGTACTCCTGTTTAAATACGATAATTTCATCAGTTTCCGAGAAAAACGCAGTTGAACAATTCGTAGTGTCAGAAGAGGATTTCAAAAATTACTTCATTTATTAAGGGTACGTTTTGGACTGTCAGATAAATATGCTACTCTGTAGATTTTGATAAGAATTGATAAATTTACAGTGAAATTGTTAACAAAAAATGAAGAAAAAATTTTTGTATCTAACGCCTTGTATCTTTTTCCACAGCAATATTTTATTAAGGCATATTGTGTCTTATGGTCATATTTTGGTCTAAATAACCCGCCCTTCTTAGCCTATGTACCAATAGTTATGAATCACCCTGTATATATTTATTTACTTACTTTATATTTGGTTGTAATTAACCGTTTTAGTTAGTGTTTATTTTAAACTAAGAACAATTCTGTGCCACAAATGTATTTGCGATAATGCATTTTATTTCAATTTTATGTTTTTTGTTTTGTCAGAAATGTTTTAAATTTCAAAAGTGACAATAAAGCTGTTTTGATTTGATTAAAACAAAGTAAATAAATAAATAAAACAAAACTGTATTTCCAGTTGGTACAATACGTACATCGAATTCGTCAAACAACATTTAGATATACTATACAGGGTCTCCAGTAACTATATGGACAAACTTCGCGTAGTGATTCGAAGGCTAAAAATAAAGAAAAAAAGTTCATATAAACCTAGGTCCGGAAACGCTTCGTTTAGGACCTACACAGGGTAATTAAAAAATTTTATTTTCGTCGGTTTTTTTGCGAAATGTAACGTCAATATATATGAATTTATATAACCTTTATTTCTTATTTTTGGGTCTAGAATCACTACGCAAAATTTGTCCGTAGAGTTACTGGACACCCCGTATATTACAAACTAGGTAATGCCAACAGATAACTGTAACGACGATTTAAACATGTATACACGAATGTCGCAAGACACGCATTTCACTATATATTACATTAATACACTACAATGATTATTACTAAATAAAAATATTTAGACAAAGAAAGTCACGTGCGACATATTGTTTGTTGACAAATTCATTTATATTGTAAAATGGATTATTTGTACAAATTTTCTACGAATTTTATAAAGCTTGGTAATTTATTATAGAAAATAATACACATGTAATAGGGTGACATTTTGTATAACGATGTTTCTATGCATAGGTATTAATAATTTTTGAATTCCTTGATAATACTCCAGTACTTACTTCACTGTTAGTAGTTTTGTTATTAAATTTCATATTTTACAATGTTCTCTCAAACTTCGTTGCCGACGCTTTTATTAACTAAAAATCAATTAATAAATTGAGAAGGATTTCAATATTTTAAAATAAATCTGCGAAAACAGCTTTATCTTCAAAACGTAATTATAACAAATCAGAATATTTTAGGAAAAAAAGGATCCGACCAAAAGTTGCGTAACATATCAATGTTTACTATAATAGTGAAATCAAAATTATTTTATTTAAAACTGTATCCTTGAGAGTGGCATCCGTGACATAGAAAATGTACAAAAATTGGACGGTACAGAAAACTCTTAACTTGTTATCAAGCGGCTGCAAACGAGAAACCTGTGGTACCCATTCGAAAATACGGGCGCCCAAAAAAGACCACCAGAATTCATTGCAATTGCTCCTCGCACGAGATCTCTCGTGTTGGCCAATAATGCCTACTTTTATTAAATTGTTAAACGTTTCAATCGAATATTGTTTTTGTGTCCCATTCGGTTCCATCTACTTATATACAGGGTGTCACAAAAATGTATTCCAGGCTTAAGGGTATACCTATATGGTCTTTTTCACAGTTCTAGAACTATTGAAATGTTACCAAAAAATATCTTTTTGGTATTGTTATAAGTCTAAGCCCAGGATAATTATGCATTTGCATGTTGCATTCCTAATTGCACATTTAATATACTTTCAATTAATGCATATTTTGTTACTTCTTAAAAAATCAGATTGTTTCTAATAACTTAATTCATAGTATTTTAAAATACAGGAAACGTACATTCACACAACTGAAAGATGGGCATTAAAGACTTAAGCTAAATGTTTACACGTTTGTATACGGATTCCAAGAAATTGTAGGTTAAAACATCTTTCTTTGTGAGAGTCGGTTAAAAGAAAAGTAATTTACGAATTAGTTTGTCAAATAATAAAAATGCCATTATTCTGTTAAGCCCAACAGAGAGTCCTTTTCTGAAAAATATAGCCCTTTAATCGCATTACAAGAGTGGATTGTATTTTAAAATATTACTTAAAAGATATACATATATACAAAAGAATTATTTTGAGAAGCAAGGATTAAAGGATTACTCTGCTTAATCAGTTTCACCTCGTTGCTCTCTTAAATTAACGTTTTTTTAAAAATTGATTGTTACTTTGTTACTAATGACGCCACTTCAGACTCCCCCAATAAATAGTAGATGTTTTTTAGTTTTGATTTTCATTTATTCATTTAACGAATGCCGTTAACATGGGTAAAGAAAAACGAGGATTGGATGTTATGTTACGCTCGTATGTGGCACAATATAAGAGTGATTTCATCACCAATTTAATTTTGTAAAGTGTGTGTGTACTATTGCTGCAAAAAAGATGTTCCAGGTAGGCCAGCATGTTTATTTATTTATTCGTATCGTACATTTTAAATATTGTAAGTGTTGTGTATGGTGCCCCAGAAGATCAGTGTAAACCTGTATAGTATGGTGACGAAACCGTGTGCAATTGTGGATAGGTTCGTCTTGGTAAAGTATTTGCTTCAAGGTTTAGGAAAACCACTAAAACCTAAACATGCCAACACTAACCCACCTTAGTATTCATATGTAATGATATTAATTAAGTGTGTAAACATTATAGAAGGTAAACAAGAACGTAAAATAACACAACCATTGCATGACGACATATAATGGATCGGTTCAAGCGCCAGTTACGATAATAACGAAAAAAAAAAAAAAAAAAAAAGAGAAAAAAAAAATAAAAAAAAAGAAATAAAAAAATAAAAAAAGGGGCTACACTACTTCCTTTAAATAGAATACTTCCTATATTTCCTAGGAAGTACACAGAATTTTCTGTACTTCTTTAGTACTTTTTTACTTCCTCGGTACTTCCTTTACTTCCTTAGGAATTTGTGTACTTCCTCGACACTTCTTGTACTTCCTTTACTCATTTGATACTTCCCTGATACTTCATCTACTTTGGATATACAGAGTGGTCCGAATTGATTGTAGGAAACTTAAAAGTTGGAAAGTACATCAAAAATAAAGGCCGAAGTGTCATATAAACTATGGTCGAAAAATGAAATTTGGCAGGCATGTTTAGCATTTCGAAGTGGTCATTTGGGAAATTTTTTCAATTTTGAAAAAAATCTGGACAGATACGGGGCCGTTCAAAAAGATTGACAGGTTCAAATTTTGTTAAGCTGTAACTTTAGGATATCATATCATAGCCCATACTTTTTCCTTAGAAAAGCTTTTCTTGACGTTTATTTTTATTTTGCGTAGTTTTTGAGATATCGTCATTTTTATAAACTAATACATGATGAAAAAAATTTTGTTAGAAACCAAATTTTATTTTTTAACTTTAAAATTACAAAGATTGAAATGAAAAAAAGACAGAATTAAATTAATTTTAAATTGAATTATCACAACGCTTGTTCAAAGTGCATGCCATTGGCATCAATGCATTTTTCACATCTCCTGGCTATGGAGTTTACGGCAGCTGATATTTGGTGCCTATTATTACGCAATGTTTCACATGCGTCTTCAATTAAATGCACTAGCTGATCTCTCGTATTAATAGGATTCTGATAAACCAAACCCGCAACAGTACCCCAAACAAAATAATCCAGGACATTTAAATCCGGAGAGCGGGGCGGCCAGATAGGTGGTCTTAGTTAGGAATGTATCCCTGATCTGGCGCCCTAGGCATACGCGCAATTCACCTTCGAGGAAAGTATGTGTCACACCACTCCCGAACTCTTCTGCCATAGTGTGGAGGCGGACCATCCATTTGAAGCCATGACTGGACTCTTCTTCCAAGAAAGCTAAGAAACGCTCTGAATTTAATAGAGGGAGTAAATTATCACCAAGAACTCCTAGCCAAACATTAACACTAAATTCGGTTTGAAAGGAATGCGGCCTAATTTCATGGGAATTTTGGTGAGCCCACACATGTAAATTGTGGGAATTTACTTTCCCTCTCCGTGTAAACGTTGACTCATCAGTCCAAATAATTTTTCTTGAAATAAATATTGAATTTAACATCCATCGACAAAAATTAACACGTTTAAGGCCATCTTCTGGAAGTAAATCTTGAACCGGTTGCAGATGGTACGGTCTTTTTTGATCCTTGTGGAGTACCCGTAAAATCTTACTTTTTGACACTGTAACATGTTGTTGCCGTAATAGTCGAACAGCATTTCGAGTGCTAAGGTTATCTTCATTAAATACATTTAAAATATCATTTCGGTGTTCTTTATTTCTCGCGTCTTCATTTCTTGGAGTCTTTCTTAAGCCACATTCACGAAACTTCTGATGGGTACTAATAAATACTCGGGGATTGGGGCATGTTCTGTTGGGAAATCTTCTTCCGTACTCTCGACTTGCTTCTTCGGCGTTCCCGTTGCAGTATCCATACACAAAATGAATATCTGCGTATTCCGCATTTGAAAATGTTACTCCAGACATTTTTCTTACTTACATTTTCTCTTCTTACATCTTTATCTTACTTAAATCTTTTTTGAAGTTTTTAACTTTTATTTAAAGTTGAAATGACAGAGAGTAAACAATAATAAACGAATGTAGCATTAGTTCAGGGCTATCTTTAATTAATAAAATTTGGTTTTTAACGCAATTTTTTTCATCATGTATTAGTTTATAAAAATGACGATATCTCAAAAACTACGCAAAATAAAAAGAAATGTCAAGAGGAGCTTTTCTAGGGAAAAAAGTATGGGCTATATAAACTAAAGTTACAGCTTAACAAAATTTAAACTTGTCAAACTTTTTGAAGTTGTCAGATTTTTTCAAAAATTGAAAAAATTCCCAAATGACTATTTCGAAATGCTGAACATGCCTACCAAATTTCATTTGAATAACTTTTTTCGTTTAGAAATTAAAAATAAAAACTGGTTTTTGGGGAGCACATTTAGGGTCGCTAGCTCCGCTAGGGGCACTTTTCGACAATAGTTTATATGACACTTCGGCCTTTATTTTATGATGTACTTTCCACCCTTTAAGTTTCCTACAATCAATTCGGACCACCCTGTAGGTAAAATAAATTTTAGAGTATACACATCATCTTACATCTGCTTTATTCAATTTAACTCTACTTGTTCTACATGTACAGTGTGTCCTATTTTCGATGTAATTGGGGGGTTTCAGGTATTTCGCGAATTGATAAAGAAAAACTGTAGTCGGGACCCTTGGCCTGATTTTTGAGACAAATTCAATGGTCTAAACAGCACTTCGATATCTCGACTCGTTTGGGAGACACAGAGTGTTTTGCGTTTTATGCCGTTTTCTTTAAAACTTCATAACTTTTTATTTGTGAATATTTTTATTTTAACCAAAAACATTTTTGTGCATTTTTATATATGTAATTTAATGGCGTACTTGAATTTATTCTAGCTTAATTCGTTTTCGAGTTACAGACCAAACATGCACTTTTTAAATGAAAACCATAATTGGCTATGACTTTATTGATTAGAGTTTTTTTAGCTTTCTGAATATAATGGTGTCCCACGACGATTAAGAAAGTAATATATAGAATTGGGAGTAGTAGAAAATTATAATTTTGGGGTTTTAAATAGAAAAAATTTGTATATTTTTTTTTTTTTGTTTTAAACAAAGGGGTTTTTTTAAAATTTTAAAAAATAGTAGGAAAAAAAAGGGGTTGTATATTTTTTTTTTTTTTACTATTCATTAGTTAATGAAGTTTTTGTATTGAAAAAAAAAGAAGAACAGGGGAGGGTGGAAGGGATGGAATTGTTGGGGAGGGAAAAGAAAGAAAGGAGAAAAAAGAGAGGTAGGTTTAAAAAAAAAGAAAGGGAGGAAAGGGGAGAAAAAAAAAAAAAAAAAGGGGGAAAAAAAAAAAAAAAAAAAAAAAAAATTTGTTTTAATTAAAAGTAAAAAAAAAAAAATAAAAAACAAGAGAACAAAAAAAAAATATAGAAGGGAAAAAGGGGGGGTATATGGTTTCATATATTTATCTCAAGGCAAATAAGGGAAAATAATTGTTTTTTTTGTTTTTTGTTTGGGTTTTTTTTTTTGGTTTGAAATTATAAACGATTTTGGATAGTAGGACCTCTTGATCAAAGTCACCTATGAACTTTTGTTTACTGCGCGCATCGTTGCTAGTTTTTTTGACACTTCACGCAGTTGTTTCTTATAAATAAATGGCCGAAACATACATAGATGTGATTAGATTTAATATTTCAAAGCTTTGTTCTTTTAAAATAACAATAATTAATTGCTGAAATTAATAACTTTTTGGCCATTTATTTATAAGAAACAACTGCGTGAAGTGTCAAAAAACTAGCATTTACTTTGCACATAATGATAAATTACGCATCAGTATTTGTTTAAATACAGATAAATTATTAGACACACAATGTATGAAACAATGTTTCAAATCTGCCAACGCATCTTGCATGAATGCAATCAGATGCCACACACAAATTTGTTTATTTCTCTAGGGTACAATGCTTCCGGAGGAACCAATTCAATTGTTTATCACATTAATTATCTGCAATTAGATTAAACTTGAAGCATTAATTTCTTAATCATATACTTACCGAAAGTTGTAAGTTCGTACACAAGTAAATTTATTTAATAAACGTTCGTAATAAAATAATAACTAAAAAACTAAACCAACTAAACACTATTAGCTGTGTTATTGTTGGATTGATAAAGCGCAAATTAAAAGGTATTGTTTTTTCCAACCTTAACCTAAATTCCAAAGTTAGTAACTACCACCACAAATAAAAGGTACCAACTTAAAATAGAGAACGAAACTAACACTATTGTAAAGTGTTTAACATTTTTTATTGATGAACACTTTCTCTGTCGTAGAAAAGTATAGTCTGCAACACGTTAGGAATGCCATATTCCAACCTTGTTACAGAATATACTATTCCTCATGTGTTAGAAACAACATTTTTCCACGACATTCCCCAAAAAACAACCTAATGAAAGAATCTGTCATAGCGCAGCCACGTAATTCTAACCAATAAATGTAGGGTAGCAACTTTTAAGAGTCGAAATATAAGATATTAAATTAAACAAACCTGATTGAATACTAAATTAAATTGTTTAACTAAGCACTAGGCGCATATAGTTTTAATAACACATTCTTACATTCTTTTAAAGGGGGATTTTTGTAACACATTATTTTCCTCACTAATGAGGACAAACGAATTTTCCTCACTATTTGTAGAGAAGAAACGTCCGTTTTCTAAGTATGTCGTTGAAAACAAATATTTACAAACAAAAAAGTTATGAAGCTTTAAAGAAAACGGCATAAAACGCAAAACACTGTTTCTCCCAAACGAGTCTGTTTAGGCCATTGAATTTGTCTCAAAAATCGGGCCAAGGGTCCCGACCACGGTTTTTCCCTATCAATTCGCGAAATACCTGAAACCCTTCAATTACATCGAAAATAGGACACCCTTGTACATATACATGATACTGAGATACAAGTGTGTTCAAACTAAAAGGTTGCGGTGCAGATAAGGAGAAAATCAGATTAAACAAAAACCCCAAAACATGTCAACTTTAATAGAAAGGAGGACGCAATTTGGTAAAACTAAAATACGATAATAATCATCCCTTAACAATCATCCTTCATAGAGGGGTAACCACCAATTTAACAAATTTATTTTGGATATCTGTGAAAGGTTCCTTATTTTTGAACTTGCAGTTTTGTCAAGACAAAGCGACGTTTTTTTTATTGTGCGTCAAGTAACCTTCACTTACAATGTTTAGAAATAATAAATTAACGGTGCAGAAAAAGCAGACCACATTTTATATTATCTTCGTCACAGGCTTCTTTGAATTGAATTAATTAGGATTTATTGGAAACGTCAATAATTAAAAGACATTACTCTTACATACAATGGTAGAGGCTAGTTTCAAAGGAATCTCTTAAATAATAACTGAGATAATAACATATCTGGGATTATGTGTCTGCATTCGAAGTCTATTCTTTAGTGCAAATTTCTATAGAAACAGTTGGAGTGGCATAGCAAACAGTTTTTGACATCTCCAAAAAGCGGATTCAGATCGGGTGAACGTTGGCTTTGATGGAAATGCAAATATTTTTATGGAAGTTCTTTTACAAACGCGTTAATGTAGGATCAACAGTACTCTGAAGAAATTGGAGATAAAAAGCACAATTCAAATTTTCTGCAAGATAGAAAAGTGCTACGATATGGCCGCCATATATTCAAACCAAACAATAGTATATTGAAAAACAAATGTCACAACAACAATTTTGTCGCACGAAGACAAAGGAGTGCGACAAAAAGTAGTTGTGGCACGTGTTTTTCATACTATTTTTTCTATTTCGCAAAAATTTACTGCAAATACTTCAAGAAGTAAATGTGAATATTTGATCTTGTGTTTTTTGTTTTAAAGCTATGTTGGTAGAGTAGTTATCCTAATAAAATTAGCAACAAATGCCTTTGAAACGTTTGCTATCTTCAAAATCATGTGTTGAGATGGTTAAACTCCGTTTAATTCACGAGTTAGTTACAAAATTTTCCGTCGATCACATTTTGTAATTTTAATAAAACTATATAATTCTAGAGAAGGAATGCTAATGTGAACGCACCTTTGGAAAACACCGTTTTATAAAATTACCACAAATTTGTAAATATATAACATAACCTAACTTCATCGTTTCTACTTTTTGTGAGCTTTGCCTTTAATAATTATTTACTTTTCGTCTATTGTATGGTTATTGCCAATAGTATTTTAGTATAAGGTCACTAAGTTGATGGAGAAATAAATTACTCAATTTCAATTGTGGTGTCGAAATAAATTAGTTTTCATCACAGCAAAACAAGAAGTATTAAATTTTTTGTGAGAACGGATTGGTGCTTAATGAATATAATAGTCCACCTACAAAGGCAACACCAGAAGTGTTTGACAATGTTTGATAAATCATGGATGTAACTCGAGCACATCTCGTAACAGGTTGAACTTTATATAATGGCTTGTCGCATCATATCAAAGAAAAATATTTATATTCTTACTGTGTGCAAGCAGTTTACCAACTTATTGAGACAATTATCCTGCACACATTCAATACTGTCAATGGCTTTGCCACACTTTTCCCGGAGACTGCTTAAGACTCCTTATCGATAAAGTTTGGTTTTACCTTTACCGTCCTGTCATTTCACAATTTCACAATTTCCGCTACACTTCCAAAAGATATTTTAAGGAGTCAGAATGTTTGTCGGGCCATTACTTTTTATAGTTTTGATTTTCTCTTACAGCCCTACTTTAAGAATTTAACAATGAGTAAACAATATTGAAGAACTGCGTGAGAGAATAGTTTGTAAAATAGATGAGCGAACACCCTTGAATGTTATTAAACGTTAACATTGGAATGTTGCATGCAGTACAAAAATGTTTAAAAAATCACTGTGAACAAATTCAAGATTTATTTCAATAATAGATGAATGTCGTTTGTTATTATTAAAATTTGCCTTGCTACAAATTACGACAGATTTTTATTTATATTTTCATGTTGTAAGTTGATTGAAGATAAAACGGCAATACGTATGTATGTATGTATAGTTGCCTATACTAAAATCAATTTTGTTTACATTAATGTAAGTGATAAATGCACGGTCGACGGTAAAAATATTGTTTGTTAAGTTCTGTTTCATAAAGTAACAATAAATTTTCTTTGAAAATTAAAATCTACTTAATAAAAACGAACGAAACAAAACCTCACTTAATTTTCTTACGTCAAAATTAAAACTGTAAATTATTTGGTTAAACACTAAAATTTATAAAATCCCTAAAACAGTACGGAAAGAGCTTCTATTTCTGTATCGTGTAATACGAAACAAAACTACAGAAATTGCGAAACAAGTATAATTTAAATCGCGATAGACAACACAAATAAATATAAAAAAAAAAAATTTAAAAACTATTTATTTTCAAATTTTTGGAAATTTCGGAAACATAAATTTTTTTAACTTTTTTTTTCTCGACAGTTTACTCACACAACAACCTACCAACCCAATAGTTGTGAACAAAAACTGTTTGCTTTAAATGTTTAACAAAATTTTTACCTCCAGTAGTTCAATATTGACTTTATTTCTTTTTTGAAGAAAAAGTATTTGTTTATATTTGGGGTGGTACCTGTTAATCACACAACTCAAATAAGACGTACATATAACTCAGACGCAGATAGTGGGTTTCTGATTAGATGTTTCATTCCACAAAAGTGTTATCTTCTGTCACTATCATCTTCATTAAGCTACAAGAACGAGTTTCAATTTGTAAAGGTGTTACTTATGAGATTTCTAGAGTGAGTACTAGACTAGTACTCTTCTCAAATAGAACCTGTTGACATTTTTATCAGAATGAGCAATATTGAAAAACTGAGCTGATACTTCATAGAAACTGCTTTGAAAAGAACAATCGCACTATTTCCACTCCTTCACAATCGTAAAAATCATTTAGAAGTAATCAACTGTTTAGAAACTACAATAAATACAAAAAAAATTAACCAGTTAACGCAACTCGTAGCTTAGGTTAACATTTGAATTATTTTTGTCAAATAGACAAAACGTCAATTTATGGACTATTTAATCATTAACAGGATCGGTGGCTACTAGTAAACGTCACCGCAACCAGCCAGTGAGATGTGAAACTGGAAGTGACAACTTGAGGTTGTAATTAATCAGACGCAAAGTAGACAGGTAACAGTTTGAACATTTATTGAATCGAGAGAGATGATTATTATTATTATTTTATAATTATTGACGTTTCCAATAAATCAGATCAGTTCAAAGAAGCCTCTGACAAAGAGAATAAAAACAATATGGGCCGCTTTTATTGCACTATAGATTTATTGTATCTACATTCATTAACTGAAAGGTACTTGAGGCATAATAAAAAAAAACGTCGCATTGTCCGATTGAAAATCAGTCGGCATTGTTTTGCTAGAGCCCTTGTATTATCCAAACGTAACACTACAAAGTTATTGAAACATACCAGGATACAGTAATGACACAGAAAAGTAAACTCTGTGGTAATGACTTAAGTTTCCAAACAAATAATATCAGATCTCGTACTACGTATTAAATTTTTTGAAGGGGTGACTACCAATTATTATGTATTTTAGTTTGACAAAATTGGGCCCCCCTTAATTTTTCTACACACGCCTAATCACACTTGAAAGCTGTTGCAGTTATGCTATTGCCATAATTATCGGTAGGTTGATGTAAAAGAATTGGCGGGAAATCTAAATTTAGAATGACTTTCTCGGACTTTGAACAATTAGTTGTACTTCCTTATATTTCATTCTACTTCCTTGACATTTTGTAGTAATTCTCTGTACTTCCCTCTACTTCCTCATACTTCCCTGTATCTGTACACTAAACTTCCCCAGCGAATTACCCCTCGGAAGAAGTTATGACTAAGTACCCAAATTGTTGTTATTCCTTAAAAAATAAGTACTAATCTGTCAATTAAAATCAAAATAGTTAAACAATACTTAATAGCAATGCACAATCGCATACAAAATCAGCTTTTGTATTAACTTTTTTTTCTTAAGTACTTTGAAACATATATCATGTTCTGCAATAAAACTTCATGAAATTGAGAAGTTTGCTACTCGTGGCCTCAATAAAACTTCTATAGGTAAGTACAAATAAAGAAGTTTTTGTATCTAAAAATTTAATAACTTGGTTTACAACCGCAGAAGTTAGAATAGTCAAGCTAATGAAGCATGAAGATATTTTAATAATTTGCTAAATCTAAATAAGGTTCAAAAGATGACAATTACATTTCACACTCTTCTATTAATTGAATTCGTAGTACAAATTTCTTGTAATTAATACAGTACCATTAATAACAGGGTAAAATCATAGAGTAAGTTTTCAAAACTCTTTTCATTAACAATAAGAGACCAAATTGATGTGCATGGCACATTCTAATTTAAACTTAAGTGCAGTTTGTTTACAGTGAACACCTACACTTGTAATAAATAAATTTTTTAATGTAGACGGATAGATAAATGAAACATATTCAGATATTTATAACCCAAGTGTGGTTAATAATAGTACAAAGTACACACAGGTCCATTAAACTCATTCAGTATTTTAATGAAGAGAATGTATAAGCGGTTATAAGTAAAGGTTAAGCAAATTCATTGCAATTTTGGGTACAGCAAAAGTGCTCCTGGTTATAAATAGTTTTAACGACCACCATGTGTAATGTTTTGCATAAATATTAGTTAGCAAATAGGTTAGATTATACAACGTATACTACAAATATAGATTATTTACTATGAATCGGAAGCCAAACAATCTTTGTTGTTTTTGCTGTTCTAAAGGAGGTGTTAAGTAGAAGTACCTCAAATCACCAGGAAAGAATAATACTTGAAATTTATTGTGTAATAGTAGTGTTGGGGTAAATCCAAAAATAATCAATATTGAAATTGGTAAATATAGGAAAAAACTTACACTTCTAAAATACGATCGCCCTTTCGGATTCCTGCTTGTTCTGCAGCACCCCTATCAAGGACGGCACTGACATGTTGCAAAGGGGCGTACAATTCCCCATTGATGCTTCTTAACTGACCACCTTCACTCACTTGTCCACGCACGTTAAATCCAAATCCGGTTTCTGTTTTCTTTATTGTTACGACTCGTGGTCCATTACTGATTACTTTTATATTTTCGACCCTTCGATTATTGCTGTCCGGTTCAGTTTCTGCCATTATTTTTCTAATTTCACCTGTCAAGCATATTCCCCCATTAAAACATACAGCACCTTGTAATGTATGCAACCAATACAACGAATTGAGCAACCTCGTGTTTGTAAGCATGCGCACCCGGCGATGCAATACGGTGCAACTTTATACAGGAGAGGTCGTAGTAATTGTACATAAAATCAATAAAGTCATATTTATTATATTTGTCGATAATTCCGTGTTATCCAAAGGTTTCCCGCACGCACAAAATTATGAAACTTTGAATTGAATTCTGTAATTTATGGAATAAAATATTTGCAAAACATACCTAAGTAAAACCATTGTACATCCAATTACTTTTTATATCGCTTTTCTTAATCAAAAAAACTTTGTGTTAGTTATTTAAACAATTTCTTAAATAATTCTATTAATTACACAAAAAAGTAATAATTACAAAAAAAAAGGAAATAAGCTTTTATTCATATTACGTATTTATTGTGAAGTGCAAATTTAAATCGAAAAATAGTATTCAATTCAATTAATGCAATGGACATTTTCAAAGAAAGACATCCTTGTCGTGACGTTACTGCAGGATGGCTGCATATATTATGTGGGTTTTTTGATTACATTAGGTGCGTTCTTTTTTTCAACTAAAGTGAGCAGTCGTATTTAATCTGAGTATCTCAGTTCAACTCAACTACAGATAAAACTCACTCTATCATTTAGTAAAAAAGAACGGTTGTCTCAACAACTACCTACTTTCTGAGCTTCCTAACGAGGTGGTGCAGTTGGGGTGAGGGGAAGGTAAAAAAATCTCTCTTCATTTAAAGTAAGTCGTTGAAAAAAAACGCGCCCCGAACTGAGTCGCACTGAAGTGAACTGAGCTGATCTGAAATTCGTGTATAAAAGAACGCAGCTTTTGTCGGGATATTTTTGGTTTGAACGTTGAACGTCAGATTTGACAAATGACAACTGACAACGAATAAAGCCGAAACTGGAATGTAACCTCAAATTACTGTCAAATTTCAAGTAAGAAATTTCGTTACCCTTAGAATATAATAATAATAATAAGTAATAATAATATAATATATAAAATATATAGAATACTTTCCAGTTAAAACATATCTTGATTTATCAAGATGGAAGCCAATAACCTTGGCAGTTGATGCTTCCTTAAAAAAAAGTAATAATAATAATAATACATTCTTTATTAGTCTGCGTAATATTACAAAAAGGAACGAGAGAAAAAAATAATTTAATATTTACAGACCAATAGGCGCATAATCAGATAAACACAAAGTGTCATGTGTTCTTTCTTAAGAACCTGGTACAGAGAGAAAAGAAAAATAAATTAAGCTAAAACACTGAAGAAATATATAAATCATATTAAATTGTAATGTGTGAAATATTATTTTTATTGCTCATTTAGTAAAATAGAGTTTAAACTTGAAGTTAGTAGCCGATGATGCCCATAATATTCGTTATGCAGGTATTATGAACTCTTTATAGATTCCTGTTTTATAAAGAGGAATTGTAAGTAGTCCCTTAGATCTAAGATTAAGGTTGTGCACATCAGTACGAAAATTTAGTCTCTCATATAAATAACAAGTTTTTAGCCTGGAGAATTTGTCGATTACGCATATTCAACCAATTAGCATCTTTCAGTTTATCGCTTATGTGACACCATTTTTTGATGTTATAAATAAACCGTATATAGACATGAATTCTGAACTCTGAATGCGATTCGTCACGATTTTAGTTAGACACAGTCCGTAAACCGGACTACAGAAATTAAATAATGAAAGTATCAATGATTCACATAAAATTAATTTAGACTTTTTGTCTGTAAGCATCAAGATGTTCTATTAGATGGAGGTTAACAATTCGTTCTAAAATTTTAGACAGTACCGGCAAAATACTTATTGGCCTAAAATCACTCACATCAACAGGATTGTTTTTTTGGAATTTATTTTCGCAAATGCTGGAGCGGCAACTGCCGATGACGGAATATTGAGTACAGCGGAGGTAATTTTATTGCGTTTTTTCGACGGGTATAAGCATATGCCAATTGCTCGTTTACGGAGCGCTTCTGTTTTGCTGTGAACGTAGTCATCAGCCGAACATACATTTTGGAATTTTAAGGTTATGTTAGAGTTATTGTTCTCTATGACAGTTATCATTAAAATTTCAGAATTTTTAAATTGATTCTTTTGATGATTTCTGAAATAATATCTCATCATCTAAAGAATCAGACAATGAGAAAAGTTATGCCAAAGTGATATTTTTTTTTAAATTCATATTCAGTGACATTTTGTTATTGTACGGGTTATATTTAGATATTGATCCTTACTGATCGATCTTTCAATGCAGATCAACAGCGAGCAATCTCCGAGCGCTCGTTAGTTCAGTAGGTAGCGCAGTGAAACATAAATTACGATCGATCCAAAGCACCCAGTCGAAAACGCAGTATTAGTCAATTTCTAAACATAACCTTTACAAACAATATGTCACTCAATATGGACTAAAAAAAGCATCAGTTTTGCCAGAACTTCTTTCATAGTCTGATTTTTTAGGTGTTGAGGTTATTTCAGAAATAGTTAATCACATAATGTCATAAAAATTGAAAAAGTTCTAATAATTTTTGTTTATAAATTGCATGAACTGTCATAGAGAACACCTGTAGCATAATCTTAAAATTCCGAAATGTGTGTTCGACTGTTGGTTGCCTACTATCATTTCTGTTAATTTTTAGATTATACTTATGTCACTTTTTATGAGGAGTTTCAGGACACCACGCGTTATTTTGTCGTTTTATAAATAGGTACCTTGCAAAAATAATAAAATTAATTCAACTAAACCATAGCTATAAGCGTAAAGAAATCAAAAAGATTTTATTATCATTATTATTAGTATTGACTCACTTTCGAAAGCTGCTCTTTTTTTTAAATTATGTGGTACAATCATTTTATTATTCAACCCAAATAAGTTGGAACAATACTTTAGCAGTGCACGGTATTTAGCAACATTTTTCACAAACAACGCAAAAATAAATACGATGTATATAAGGTCTATTGTTGTTTCGTAATTCCTCTCATTACAACAATAAATACTGATTATACAACAAATTTAATGATATAGTTACTATTTTCTCCTACTAGTCAATAATTTTTCATTATAGACTACTAGAAAATAATCGAAATAATTGCTATTGTTGCAATAATTATGTTTCATGACTACCAGATTTTCATGAATTTTTGTGATTTAAGAATAAACAATCCCTTACACAAATGTTTGGTGCTGTTTTGGTTTAAGAATACGTATAATCTATATGATTAATTAGTACCTAGTGAAAAGAAGTAGTACGAGGGTGGACCAATAAGTACTTAGTCTCTCCACCCGATAGCGCCACTATCGGAAGATAAATTCTCTGTCGTGTAGTACATTCTCGTAGACGGCTACTGTCAAAATTTCAGCCGAATCGGACTCGTAGTTTTGTTTGACCGCGTGTGACAGCGAAATCAAAGAGCGCTTGGATGCTCTGTACGGTGACTCTTCTCCTTTGATGGTGACCGTCAAGAATTGGTTTAACGAGTTTCAACGTGTCGCACGTCGATTTTTGATGAGCCACGATCAGGTGCCCCGAAAACGGCTACCACGGAGGATAACATGACAAAAATCCACGATCTCGTATTGGCAGACCGCCGATTGAAGAAGCGCATGATAGCTGAGACAGTAGGCAGCATCTAAAAAGATCGCGTGGGTCATGTCCTGCATAAAATTTTGACCATGATAAATCTGTCGGTGCGATGGGTGCCGCGTTTGCTTACTTCGGACACACTGCGCAATCGTGGTATTTTCCTAATTACCCAAACTTCTTTCAGTCTAGAATCTTGCTTGGTTGAGAAGTTAATTACCTGGCTCTTAGTAGTCTATCTTGAACTCTCGTTTGTTTCAAGTTTCTAGTCCTGATGAAACCCCTTCAATAGGTGGTGAAACGTTGGTAATTAAGGTTATCATATCGAACGGTCCGATCCCGGGAGACGTTTTTTAATAATTAAAACATGGTGCGAATAAAGATAAAATCCTAAATAAAAGCATTTTATTCTTTAAACGTAACTAAAAGTACACTATGTACAAATTCACAAAATAACACCATAAATGAAACATTAAATACTTAGGTATGTTAAAAAAATACAATGTTAAAGTAGATTTTTTTACATAATACGACGAATACTTCAAATAAATGGGTTCATCAAATATAATAAACCCACAGCGGTTCACATTATATATAAACCAATAAAAAATTTCAATAATGTATCAGATCAAGCAGTCTTTAATTTTTTTTAAATATATTACCACATTATCCTAACAAAGCTTAATGCTTTACTTAAGATAAATAATTATCAAATCTACTGAACAATTTGTTTAAAACCCTGAATGATGCGTCCCATCACATTTTAATATTTAATGACAAAAAACCCCATTTTCAAAGTGAAAAATTTTTCAAGTTAATTACTTGTTGCAACTACAATATTTTAATACTCCTATTATGTAAAGATATGTAAGTTAAAAAAGACTTAGCAAGATAGAAATTAATTTTAATAGGGTTTTGCACAAATTAGTAGAAAATTAATTACCTTGGCAACGTTCGTATATTGCAAATTTCTTGAAAAAGTTCGTACAGCCTACATATTCAAGTATTTTCCCCTAACAATCACAAAACGTCGTGTTTTATTATTATGACACCTCATACATTCACATAACCAGGCAAATTACCAATCAGTTGTCAAAACGTGCACATTCAAAAAATAAAATGAAGTAATCATCCACATAAATCACCGTCTATAAAAAAAAATAAGTTAAACTCTACATCCATTACATAAAAGAAAATTGTTTTAAATATAACTAATAATATTATCAAAACATAAATAAATATGATTTTACTAAATACTAACTAAAACTGATTTTATCATCACTTTTTCAGTACTAAACGATATATAATTAATAAATAGTTCACCTTGGAAAATAGAACCACCTTACACATCACATTTCGGTTGTTTCAATTTTTTTAAATTTAATAAAGCGTAACTACATAATTCAGTTAATTAGTTCACATATAACAACGCATTTCGGAAAGCTTAAATTATTCAGAATCCTCATCTGCGTCTTGATCGAATCCGGATAGGTCTGCCGATTGCAAATGCCCTTTCATTTGTGCATATTCGATGAGAGCGAGATGACAAAATACGTACTGATCCGGCATTTGTATGGAATATGCTCTTTGAGATCGTATTTTTTCCACAGTTCCTCTTATGTCGACCGTTCCAACATCTTCTAAGCGTGATATGCAAATATCCAGCGTGCAGAATGTACCTGAAAATAAGTGTCGTTGTTACACAATTTTTGTAACCAATCATATGCCAGATTTAACAACATTTTTTGATAAATAGTAAAAAATAATAAACTCCTACCTGTTCTTCCGATACCCGCACTGCAATGAACAATAATAGGTGGGCCTCTTGGGTGACCTGCCCAAGTATCTCCCAATGCTGAGACCATATTCGCTTGCTGTCTTCTTACTCTTTCTAAAAAGTCTAACATAGCTCTTGCAGAATGTGGAACGCCATAATCCGGCCACGATGTGAACTGCCAATGTGAAATTTCTCTCGTTTCTTCCAACTAAAAATAAAAAAGATCTCTTTCATTTTTAAATTTCAAAAAATACAATTATTTATGTCCTCTCTTTAATATAACATGAGTATGGGGTGAGAAGGCGATGATTTATGCACCAAATTACAGGTTTATAAATTTGAGTAATAAACGATTTTGAAGATTGAATGTTCAAAATTGTCTTTATCAAGACTTTAACCAATCCAGCAGTTAGTAAAAATCTAAAGAGTTCGTTAGTGTTATACAGGATGAATTATTTAACCTGGAACTTAATATTTTGAAAAATACCGTTTAGAAAAATTTGTCATTAAAGTAATAGAATTTGGAGAAATTTTTGTATTTGTTTTAGCAGATTGATTTGTAGAACCTAATTTATTTAAAAGTGCCCAGCTTTTACGACTGGAATGTACGAAATCATATCGATGACAGTACAGCATCCCAAGTTTCTTTATTTGGATTTTCTAGATAGAATTTGTATAATCTATTTGTTTCAGTCGACCAACATGGGTCGTATTCCTTTCAAAAACCACGTGGAATTGATTTCCAAAAATTTTCTTCAAATTTTCTGGCTTGTAAGATTAAATCAGATTGTAAAATTATAATTTCATTTTCCAAGACGTTTTGATCCATATCAAATAAGTCTGCAATTTTTTTGCCAATTCGCTTCACACTTAAATCTTTTTTGTAAATTCCACAATTTCTTTAATTTTTTCAAAATCTTGGAATCGCACCTCAAAATCTTCAATTACGTTTTGAATTTCTGCCACGTATTTGCCGATCTCATAATTGTTATTTTTATTTTTTTGTAAGTTATCCGCCATATTTGGAAAATGGTTCATATTATTTTGTTGTAAATCTTCTGTCAACAAAATAAATTTGGTTTTATATGCATCTATGCTGCTGATCATGTCACTTACTGTTTTATTTTTTACCTTGTAATTCTAAATTTAAATGATTTAATATGGAAGTAAAATCTGTAAGGAATGCTAAGTCACTAAGCCAGGTTTTGTCATTTAAATATTCACACTTTTTTCCTTGCTTATTAAAAAATTCTATTATTTCAGGCAATAAATCACGAAATCGTTGCAGAAATTTACCTCTTAGCCATCTTACATCAGTATGCAATAATAATTCAGGTTGACCTTCATCGAGTTGTAGTTGAAAAAGACGCCGTTTGAAAGAACTTCCTCGAATTGAATTAACAATTTTAAATTAGAATCTATAGTTTATCCAAATAGCTTTTTGAAAATTCCATCTTAGTTTTCCTGAAGATTCTACAAACGGAATTTGTAGACCAACTTGTAATAGCGAACATCTATGTTTACTTCTTGGAAAATCGTTTAATACGATACGTTTTGATTGTAATGGAATCATGTCACGATCCATAGAAACTAAACACAGGTCCGGGCTGCAATCGTTTTGTCATCGACCGGAGTAAAGATGTCTTTTGGATCGTGTATCAAATGTATGTTTTGAAACTCCATCCACGTTTGTAACGTTAATCGTTGTCTTTGTAAGCCCATAATGTATTGTGACAATTTAAGTCGCCAATATATACACATGGAGGACGAAAAACGACATTAAAACATTCAAGCTATTTGGGGAAGTTCGTAAATATTTACTACGTGTAAATCTCCTATTTTAATAGCTATAAGAAAATTCAAAAAATTATACTTTTATGTATATTTTCGTATTGAATATTTTCTTTTACGTATGTAGCTATTCCATGAATGGGGTCTACTAATTGAAAACCTTTTACTATACCTTTATGAGAGTCTCATTTCCACAGTGTGTTTCCTGTAAAAGTACAATACCGACCCTATTCCTGAAACAAAGATTAGACAAGAAATCTGATTTGTCCTTACTTAACGCCTCAACATTCATTTCTAGAATATTTGTTGTGTGCCCTATACAGGGTGATTTATAACGTCGGGGAAAAACTTCACCGGGTGATTCCCGGTAATTGATACAAAAAACTTCAAATAAACATGTGCCCGAAAATGCTTTATAAGGGGGCTATAGCCCTTCAAAATTTATTATAATGTTGAATGTGAACTCAAAGTAAGTGTTCGAATTGTCCTCTTCCAGCAAGAATACAAACATGACAACGACGGATGAGTAAATCACTGACTCCAGTCAGCACATCAGGGTCATTTCTTATTTTATTTGTGGCGTTATGTATTCGTTCCAGCAACTGCTCCTGGGTTGTTATTGGCACCTTGTACATGAGTTGCTTCATATGTCCCCATAGATAAAAGTCCAGTGGGTTCAAGTCTGGTGATCTTGGTGGCCAGGCAATAGGACGTCCGTAGCCAATCTAATTTCCACCAAATAAGAAATAAGGAATAAGCCTGATTTGATTAATTGATTGATTTAGTGTTACATGTAGTAAACGTTGAAGGGCTACAGTTCCGTTAGAAAGCATTTTCAGACAAATTTTTATTTGAAGTTTTTTGTTTGAATTAATCATAGGAATCACCCAGTGAAGTTTTTCCCCGACGTCATAGATCACCCTGTATTAGTGTGTGATTGTGTTTTGTGAAATTGTGTTGTACCGATGACCGGGTCCGGAAACCAAAGTGGTGATTCTCCGGAACAACATGTTTTGCTTGTTGACCATGGAGCACTGTAAAGTACTGATCATCTTCCATATTTTATATTTCTATTAAAAACGCCTAAAAACACACACCAAAAACTCTAACGAATATTGACGTACATGAGGTTTTTAATTAATAATTAATATTGGTAGATATATGCTTAAAACAATTAGTGTCACGTGATAGTCATATCTAAGTAATTACTTATTGGATCAAAAAATAGTTTAAACAAAACTTGTATTCAAATAAATTATCAACAACCTTTATTTGAAGAAAAACGTAAAATAAATATTTTTGAAAATATTCCAAAATTCCGAGAATTTATTTGGGTTAACGCCCATTTTGGCTTGATAGATTATGCCCAAAATCCAATCAGATCTGCAATATCATTAATCAGTCTGATATGCAAAGTTTTATAAATATCTGTTTGGCGGTTTTCCTGATATCTTGTTTACATAAGGCCGGCCGGTCATCGGACAAAATCTTTTTTTTTGTTTCATTATCACATACTAACTATAATTCGGCAAAAAAAGTGGTGTTAAAATTATCGGTCTGGAAACCGTCGCATAACTCATCTTATTTATAAGATATGAAATAATAAATAACAGAGAAAGATGTATTTAGTGTTTGTCGACGAGTAATCAGTGATGTTACGATTTTTCAAGAAATTACAAAAATCCATGTTAAATGATTCACCCGATATACTGATTTTTCATGAAATTTTTCTAATTTAAAAAAATGAATATAAATGAAATTAAACATATAAACATTCAAATTCGAATCTTATCGTTGTTATCGTATTAAGATATTATTTATTTTGACACGTACAGTTATCATAAAAATTCAATTACAATACATGTTACAATTTATATCCACTCGCATTAAATGATAATTCGCTAATGAACTTGAATAAATACATAAAATTATTAGCAGGACACATTTTCCCTAGTATGTACTGCTAGGTACAATACATTCTCTTTGTAGAGATTTTTCATTTGTAATTTTTTGGTATTAAAAACTTGGAACTTTTTTTATTTTGTATCAAGAAGTCCAAAAGTATGAAAATTGCTACTAGAACTGTGCCAACTTCACAGGCCTTTTCATACGTGATACGACTGCGTATCTCAAAAAAAAAACGATAGTATATAATATAAAACGGTCCTTGTAGAATGAACTCCTGTCATCAAAGGCCTCAAAAGCGGAAAGCTTGTCCAGTAGTACATTGGAGCGGTCAAAATCGTAGAGGTGTTCCCTAACGACCGTTATCGTGTCCAATCAATATCCAAGGATAGGCGCTGATTCCGGGGTTTAGTAGTCGGCTCAATCTCTTCAAGATTCAAAATAAAGTAAGCATTACGCTTCACTGCTCATTAAAGTCGATAAAAGACCCTATCAACTTTAAAAGAAACAGTTCCTTCACTTTTACGTATTTATGTTAGCTTATATTACAAGATCTAATGAGACTTATGTTATATCAAGACTCCAGACCAATAACTGTTGAGGCATGATTTTTATTCAGCCTTGTGATGTATCAAGTGAACTTTATAACATTCACGTTATTGAATAGTTACAATATGAATATAAGGTAAATATTCGATAACGTAAACGTTATATAACGTTTATTTGAAACATCACATGGCTAATGGTCCCTAGTGATCCCATACTCAAACTCTGTTAAAATACTGCTCTTAATTTTATCTCTTTAAGAACTTTGAGTTATACGGAGTTCTCGTCCCTGACCTTAGCAATCCTTAGTTATACGAACCGTCACTGAATCCACGAGAACGAAACAAACAGAACCTGTATTATTAAAATGTCATGATGACGTTGTTGTTTTGTAATCTAAATAGATAACTATACAGGTGTCCCACGGAAAAGAGCGCAATATAGAAACATATTGTATTAGATAAATAAATGAGAACTAATTTATGTGGTAATATAAGTGTTTAAAGGGCATTTTAATAAAAAAAACAGTAATATTTATAATGATTTACGTGAAAGAATCCGGGGTCGATCTGATTGTCATAATTTTTTTTATTAATAAAATTATTATCGATGTTATTATTAAAACAATTTATATAAAATGAGTCATACTTTTTTTCAAAATGATAAATCCACTTTACAAAATTGTATTATAATGATAATAAAGTTAATAAAAAAATACTGCAATCGGAACCGAATCCCAGTTAGAAAGCGCAAAGAATTAATAGGCAACAAATTAACCATTCGGTTAATAAATAAATTCACAAATTGATTTTTTAGTAAAATACGGCTTGAATACTTATTATTATCACATTAATTTATTTTATTTTATCTATCCAACATCCCTTATTAATATGTTATGACTTGTGCGAGCGCACACCTACTCTCGATTCATTTTACTAATCCATGTACTCTGCATTCATATTGATTAGTCAACTGATGAATGTTAATGTAAGTGCTGAGGCCAATTATTGTTCATGACTGTCTGCTCTTTAGGAGCTAATGCATTTTTGTGACTTAACGCATGTGGAGCATGCTGGTTTTGCTTGTAATATGTTATATTGTGTTCGAATTGTGCCAATTTTTAATTTAACATGGTAAATGCCTACGCCAACGTTTCCGTGGGACACACGGTATAAGAATACTGTTTTGAATTTGAAACCCCAAAAAAAAATTTCGAGAATTGGAATCCAAGAAGGCGCCTCTCGAGTCCCATGACCATATGTTCCGGTACACACTCCAGCTCTTTAGCTGAAGAGTTTGAGTTTGATGTACTCTAGACGTTTGCCACCAGTCACAGCTCAATTTTAATCATTCCAAAAACAAAACTTTCAATTGTATCACCTCCAAAGTAGACTTGTGTTGAGTCCAAAGCACAATTTCATATTCGTGAACTCCAGGTGGTTCAATCAGCTTTGGCAGTTGCGCACTCAATGTTGTCCTTGTTGAGGTCACATCTACTGTAGACCTTGTGGGACTGTTAAATCCAATTAATTAAAATGGTTTTCCCTTACTTATTTTCAAATATGGATACTGATTTGGTGTTTTGATTTTAGGAACTACCAACAGAAAAACACCAAAAAACTGCACCAAAAACTTTACTCGGACACGTGTTTCAACAGCTAAGCTGTCATCATCAGAGATACCGATACTTTTTACGTTTCCAATTGGAAGGCATCGAGGCAAACCCACGTCAGGGTAGCCGAATATTAGAGGTTTTGAGTGATAGATTGTTGCTTGTCAACTTCTACTTTCCACTGCCGTCTCTTGAAAAACTGTACCACGAATCTGCTAATTTTTTGACTGGCATTGCGATGTTAACACCCAAGACGTACATACGTTATGTTGTATTTGTAATAACAAGTTTATAATTTAAAGTTTTTTTTTTATTTATTTTTCCCCCTGCTCGCGTTTGACGTTAACAAATACACTTTCTTTTACAAAGCACGATTGCAAGATTTTCTTTTTAGGTATGCGAAAAAGTAAGGCAAAATATATAAATCGATACTTATAAAGGTAAAGCAGATCAAAGCAAGGAGAAACATAACATCTTTAATTGCTTTAAATTTAAACTATAATAATTTCATATTGTGAACTTTCCGTAATGAAAAAAAATATGTATATGTAGAACTATATAAAAAAGAAGAGAGAACGTATTGATTGGATAAACAAAACTCAGGGAATGAAAATTAATTTCAACTCGGAATTCGAGATGTAGATGAATTAATTAACCCGAAATGTAGAGTGTGTATGTTTGTTCCAAACGACTTATGAATTAATTTTAAAGGTGAATGTAAATTTCAAAGTAAATATCACAAATACATTGTAATAAGCATGTTTATTAAATCAAAACCCATTTCGATTTAGCAATAAGTTATTTTTAGATGGAACGTACATTATAAGTAAATACTATTAGGTACTCAACCTGCAAACAAGCGCGCAATCGAATTATTTTCAATAATATAACCGGATATTGAGAAAATTTTTGTGCTTTGGTGTTTGCACTATAAAAATAATTTTAACTGGACTTTCAAATGTTTTGCTTAATCTTCTTACAATGTCTTTCGGGATTAGACCGTGTCGAAAAGGTAAGCGTAGTTGTCAACATTTCGCCACCCATCGTAAGGGGTTCAATCGGACATCTTTCAGTCTAGAATCTGGCTTGGTTGACAAGTTGATTACCTGACTTTTACTTGTCTACCTTGGACTTTTTTTGTTTGTTTCAAGTTTCCCGCCCTGATGATGTCATTTACATATATCTGTGTATCGTATTGTCAATTTATTTAACTTATTTCCGATTTGGATGTTTCCAAATACAGTTAATTTCAAACTACCTTCGAAAAAAACCTTCGAATGTATTATATTTCTGTACGTATAATAGGCAAAATAAGTACTCCTTATCCTTAATTACGTGTTTTTTATTGTAATACTAAAAGAACTTTAGTGTCGAGGTACATATTATATTTTTTCCGAAATTCCAAAATTTGAACAAAATCTGACAATTTTATACTTAACGTTCTTTAAGTAGCAAATGTAATCGGCTGTTTTCTTTTTTACGTCAAACGTATCCACCGCGCATGCGGGATTCTAAAATTTACATACTTTTTACACATCTCTACCGGCGAAAATGTGAACTTAAAAATCGTCGTAGGTATAATGAATTACTTTAGTGCCGATTTTTTTGTACTTTAGTGACGATTTCGGAAAAATAAATTTTATTTGAAAATAATTGGTAATTGCTATAGAACCTCCAAGGTGGTGCAAGCGCTTCAAAAACCCATTTTTAGGTGTATTTGGGTATTGACTTCGATCAAGGAAAACAATGATTTCTCTGTATAGGTTGGAGGTGAAAAATGTTCCATATTGTTCAGGTCAGTAACTAGAACTACAAAAGTGATTGACAAATGCACTGATTTTATGTAGTAAAACAATGTAAAGCGTAAAAAAGTGCTCTACATGAAAATTGCTGAATTTTATTACATCATTTAGGTAGTTTTAATACATAATTGCCGATATGCAAAGAAATAAACTGCTAAAAAATAGTGTTATCTCAGGAGGTATTTTCCACCGTTTTCATAATGCAAAATATTCAAACAGAACATGGACAAGAACGACAACGATTACAAGTCCTTTGGAGAGATCTTCCAACCAAAGCATTTCAAACTTTTCAGATGAATACGATGAGATACGGGATGAGTTCTGTTCCGTTTTTAGCCACTAGTCTTCACGAATTAGGCAAACAAACTTTAGTCAAAAATTAAACCGCTGAAAGGAAAATTTTACATGACTTTTATAGGGGCGGTATGCTTTCTGGAGAATTAATGACAGTTTTAGTTAATTATGCTTAAGTAGGTTATCTATACCTTGGCGAATTCGATAAAACAACAACTTTAGTTCCATACTGGCATACCATAACGACAATTTTGTATGATAGGAAAAATATTCAATCCATCGGGCTTATTATTGCAGCATGCACAAAAATTGTTTTTACAAGATCTTTGACAACTAAAGTTTGGGTGATATAAAAAACCACTTGCTTGATGTACGTCGAGTACTGTGCACGATACATTCACTTACTTTCCAGACGCCTACGGAGCGTGTGCATATTGAATGTCACGATAATGTACATTTAACTGAGCCAAAATCAAGAGCATCGTCATTAAAGGTACAGACAATTCCCCCTTTGGAACTTTTATTAACTAATTTAGTTCCCAAAGTAACTGAAGCATTAAAACACACAAAAGATGTTTGGGTTTTAATTGTCAATTTCACAATTCAATTTTATAAATTATGATTTCGTGCTTTTTCGGAATCTCTTGTATCATTAATATGCCACGGCGAACACGCTTTATTGTCAATTAGTTAAATTAAAATGAAAACAATTTCAGACTGAGAGACCGTGATTTATTTAATATGTAGTTACAAATTTTAAACGTCACCGACACGTTCGAATGTGTGTTCTGTTAATAAGGTGAAGATCTGGTGGTGGTTGACCTCCATGTAGATGCGCGGCGGGATTTTAAACAATTTGAAAATTAGTCACGAATTAATATATCGGGAAACATCGGTAGCAAGAATTCCATCCTAAAAATATAAACAAGGACTCCACTCATGTTTAAGCAATTTAGTTTATATTACAAAACATGACCAAATAATAAAATGTGTCTTGAAAAAGATAATTTTAACAGAAGAAAAACTCAAAATTACAATAATCACAACAGAAACAGCAAATGTTTACATTTATGAGTTGAATAGTAGCGCTGTTTCCGATTATGAAGAACAGATTTAAGTTTTCTGCGCTTGAAGAGACACCGCCAAGAGATTTCGAACTATCAATACAATAATTTCCCTCAATAGAGAAGTTTTAGAGAGTGGGTAGGGGGATTACGATCGTTAGGCCAACTACGTGAAGGTCCGGCAAACTTAAGACATAAATATAGAATTCCTTAATTAATTAAATACAAAATCATAGAAATATGATTACTATTAGTTGCAAAACATCCTGGAGAGAATTTAAGTAGTTTATTTCAAATCGGGTTCAGCGGAGTTTCTTCTAAGCGAATTGGGTTATTGGCCCAAAAATTATTTCTTTAAAAGTATTTAACTACAGAACTTGCAACCGCAACGTCTTCTGATTTAATCATAAATAAAAAATCTTATATATTTTGCAAAACCAAGCGAATAATTGCATACTTTTTACGAATTGTAAGAACTGAGGCTTCCTAGACAGGAGTCATTATTGAAACGAAAGTGTCTTCCAGGATTGAACTATATCCGTAGTTGTTAACGATTCACCCACTATTGCAAGAGGTTACCATTTCGATACGGTCCAAACCCGGAAAACGTTTTTATTGGTAAATGTAACAAAATTGAATCATACAGACTGACAAAAATCGAATTCCAATTAGCATTGCTTGTAATACAAAGTACTCGGTTATTTCATAGTCCAGTAAAAATTCAGTATTTCCCAGCAGATAGAAATATAAAAAGAACTTTATAACTTTTACCATTGAGTACATTTCTGGATGATAATGGTTTATTACGCGTTGGTGAGTGTTTACAATTTTCCAATATTAATGATAAGCAAAATCATTCCATTATAATTTCACCAAAGTGTCATTTAGGTTTATTACTTAGAAAATAAAATTTTCGGTTATTGCTGTATTTAGTGTTTCTTTACCTAAAGAAAGAGTAATAATTTCCTACCCTTTCAGTTTCAGTGGTGTAGATTATACTGGACCGTTTACACTTAAGTTGCATAAAAGGCGCGCAAGGAACAAATAAAAAAGCATATATTTGCATTTTTTTTAATGTTTTGTATGCGGTTTATTGCTCGTAGGGTTGGCTACAACAATTCTTTCCGATAACGGAATAAATTCTGCGAGAGCAGACATATCTTTGTTTATATTGAAATTTAAACCTCCGGACATCTCATTTTGGAGGAACAAACAGAATTGCACCAAGCTAAATAGTCGCTTTATTCTGTTTTGATTGGTCATGTCAACGCAAAAATTCAAATTTGGCAGGCAAAAGAAATAATCACAATAATAGTAAATATATTATACGAAGGAAAAGTAATACTTTTCATGGGGCGTCCGTTTTATTTATTCCTATAGTACATTTTAAATATTGTATTGTGATGTAAGTGTTATGTATGGTGCCCCAGAAGATCAGTATAAACCTGTACAGTGTGGTGACGAAACCGTGTGCAATAGTGGATTGGTTCGTCTTGGCAAAGCATTTGCTTCAAGGTTTAGGAAAACCACTAAAACCTAAACATGTCAACCCTTACCCACCTTAGTATTCATATGTAAGTGTAAACATTATAGAACGTAAATAAGAACATAAAATATAACAGTATAGCCACTGTATGGCGACATATAATGGACGGGTCCAAGCGCCAGTCACAACAATGACGAAAAAATAGTAGGTTCAAGAAAAAAATAATGGAAAAACAGATAATCAGGACAAGAATACAAAATATTGCTGAACTTCAGATGTTCTTCAGATTCGTAAGCTATAATATAGCATCCGTTAAATTATGAATGTTTGGAAACACTCCTTTAAACTTCGTTAATTGACAATCCTCTACAACATGTGTAACGGTCTCCGGTTCGTTTCCACAGTCACAATTTGGATTAGAAATCGCACCCCATTTAAACAACATAGAGTTGCATTTTGAATGGCCTGTTCTTATGCGATTTACTTTTGACCAAATTTTTCTTTTTTGATCAATGCTCGGGGTTTCTATTGTTGGAACATTAATGCGATGTTTATTGAAAACATCAACTCCAGATCATAATTTTTTCCACTCTTCAACTTCAGAAAAAACCGTAGTTTAGTAGTCTTCCAACCATATAGGACTTCGAGATTTAAGTATTTTAGCAGGGGGATTGTCAATGTCATTCCAAATTGGTAAGTTTTTGTTAAGTTGGAATTTATCCCATTCTCGTTTTAACGCAGCTTTTCGTCGAATGTTCGATGGAGTAATATTACAAAGAACAGGAAGCCAATCGAGAGGAGTAGATTTAATGGTTCCAATAATTATACGCATAGTGCAATTCACCTGGGCGTTCGTGATTTGTAGAAATAATAAATATGACATATCTCCGTTGTATTGAAGACTTAAAACTTTGGTGAATAGATAAGAAATAAAGTCAAATTAACAATAATAGGTAAGGTGTGTACGGAAAGTAAGTATCTAATTTATTCCATGCCTTAAAGATGATTTATGAGTCCCAAAGTACAGGGCGTTGAAATCCGCATTTTAATTTACTTTCTACAACTAATGTTTCAGTATTGACACGACAGAGCGACTTGAACCGACCCAATGTGAGACAGGTTTTTTTTATTTATGGATTTATCCATAGGTTTATCATTGTTTTTTGAACTAATTTTGTGTAAATTTTAACGTTACTTTTTTACATTATTATATGAAATTAACTATGAATGACAATTCTACAGGAAGCAATATTTATTGTACGAGACCTCAATGCTCATCATATTACGGTGAGAACCGTTCTTTTCATATTTTCCCAGCTGATAAAAGAATGTGTACAGGACGGAAAAGGATTTTAAAGATAATATTGGGAAACCAATTTCAAATTATATGCGCGTATGTAACAAACTTTTTAAGAATGAGGGTTATTTTTTTAATAAAGGCAAAAAATAGATTTCCAATATACTAAAATTATTAGACCTTAAATTTCTAGAGCATTATTCCCAAAATTTTCGATTGAAAAAAATTATGTTCCATCTTTAAAATTACCTGTTGGCCATGATGACAAATGTGCTAATGATTTTGATGTAGAGCTGAATTCAGAGAGCGTCCTAATATCAAACTCACCCTACGGGTTAGTCACTTATTCCTGGCTCAAGCTAGGCTAAAATTTTCCTTACTCTCCACTCACTAGTTAGCAACATTTTAGTCACTCATTGCTTTATTCATTTCTGAATACCGTTTAGAGAAGTTATGGTGCTATATGTATCGCATGAGTGTGAGTGGGCTTTTAGAACGCTTTCTGAAAATATGTTAAACATTAAGAACAGCTTTTCATTCTTGTAAATAGTATTAATTCAACTCCAATGTAATTCATAATATCAGTTAATGATATTAATGGCAATTTAACTAGAAACTTAAACACTATTAAATTATAAGATAACCAACGTAGACAAATAAGTAACTCAGCTTCGATAGCCATCACGATTTTTTGAGCTGCCATCTATATTTACTTTGTTTCCCGAATAGTAAACATTTCTCAAAGTTTTTAAAACAGTCCTACAACTTATCTTAGAATAAAATTTAGTTTCTCAAAAGTCGAAAGAAAAATCGCACCCTAAAGAAGTATAAAAAATGAGTGTATATTAACACCCTACTTGTATGAGCAAAGTTATAAACGTTTGAAGGTGAGGTTTCCTCCAAAACTTATATTTATTTACAGTATAGTGTAGAACCCCTTCTTGGAGGAGGTAGAAAACAAAAACAACTCAAATCCCTCACAAACAGGAGAAACGTCGGCAATTTCAACTCTAACTATTAGTTATAAATATTTGTTTTCGAAATGAATCATATTCGGTACGTTACAATGTAAATGCACATGTTTAATTATTCGATCTTAATGACTCGCATTGAAGAACAGTTTTCTTAAAATACACATATTATATGATCTGTATAATTACATTGAAACCATTACAGTTATGTAACAAAATTACATACCTTTGTATTAGTAAGTTGTAATGTGGATATTGTATAATCTGGATCGGCCTCTATAGAAATAGTTTTGATAACGAAGTTTCCGTAAGTGGCTTCACCATCAACATCTGCTTCAAAATATTGATGGCATTTAGGACGACCTCGTTCCATTACTCTAGTAGTCATTACTATTACTAAACAATGTTGTTCCCAAGCCATTCGCCAAAAATCGGTGGCCGTTTTTAATAGTGGACCTATTAAACGACGTTTCAATAATCTTCCAACTGTAATTATTTAACTCACCTTGGGTGTTGATAAAAGCATTTTTTTGTTTATAACCGTCCACAAAATTAGCGTGGATATAATCACTGTCTTTATCACCATCAATTTCAGAAAGAATCACTCTACTATGATCAAAACACAACACATCCGTATACCTATTTTTAGGAAGATTATTTCTAACTTTAGCCACAGTAAAAGTTCCTTCGGGAGGACGAACACGTATTTCCGCGTATTCTTGCACAAGTCCTAAACGGCCTCTTTCTCTGATGTAATCAACTAATTGAGGCATCGTTAAAGCAGTACCATCACCATGGAGGGAATCATCGTCGGAAAAACCACTGGACGCGCTACTTGGAGGATTCAAATTGGCTTCTTCCGCCCAACTATCTACATTTATGTTATTGGTCGATGCTGAAATCTTGAGATCCTCTGTCGTTCCAAGACGTTTTTGTGGTGATGGCGTCTTGCCATCTGTAATGTAAAACAAATTGTAAAGTGCAATTGATTAGTGCAGTTTGAATCACGTTACCATATTGTGGTTGAGGCGATTCGGGACGGGTTGTCATAGACTGGTAGCAGCGTAACAGCCAAGCTTCATGGTCCAGTTTGTGATTTCCTCCTAACTGCGTGGGAAGAGAATCCCTTGGGATGTGGCTGCTTAATTGTGCGGTTGACACCGTATACACTCTTTCTCTAAGTTTTCTCTAACGAAAAGGCGTAAAATTTTAAAAGGCGCTTTGAACCATAAAGGCGCTGTTACTATAAGGACTTTCTTTAATTTCGCTGGGTAACCACCCTGAAACAAAAAAAAGAAAATTGTAACTAAATTATTTAAGAATATTTAGTTTTTTCTTGATCTTTCATATGTATCGTGATGAAAAGAGAAAAGAACGTACACATACACAGCAATCACAAAGCAAATGTGCGGGAATTTGGTGTTTTCATGTAAATTTAGCTACTTGGATGTATGTACTTGATTCAAGGTCCATACACACTTGCAGGATTTTAATTGCGAGTAACGTAATACACAGATATGACTCACAATAATGATTCCCCGCCGCCGTCAGTCTACATACAAGATTCCCTCATCTTTCTATAAAACTTTCCTTTTTGTAGTAATCATTATCCTAGATCTATAATTAGGTATATAAATTGCCGCCATTTGCATAATATAATGGTTATAGAAGACCAATTGTTAGGATTTTAAATTACAACTGAAGGACGAACTGTGCGTATATATACATAAAACGCGTTCAACTAAAAAAAAAACTAATAAATCATATCTGCCAAAATATGTAATAAATTGGAACCGGTACACTTTTTTGCGGTCATAGTTCAAATTTAAATAATCCCGCAATTCTTAATCACGAGGATATTCAATTCAACATAAATAGGAAACGTAATTATTCTACTTCTCACAATATCTAGTATATACTATTATAAACGCTAATTAATACGTGTAATTAAAAAATATACAAATAATAAGGCAATATTTTATCACCCCCGAAAGTAAACTTTTCACAAAAATTCGTATAAAAATTACCTTAGTCAAAATTAACCACATTAATTTAATTATATTCAATTACGGTAAGTAGGAATAGCCTTGATTTTCTTATTGCTATTCGTTAATTAAATTGATTTTTGCGACGTTACGCTAAAAGATTTATATTAAGTTGTTAAGGCGCCTTTGTGGGATTTCAATACTCGGGACAAATTAAAATTTCTAATTTGTAAGTGAGATACAAAATTGGAAAATCAACTTAAATTTTTATGTGTTTAATTGATATGTAAACTTACCCACTCGCTATTCCCTTATTAGTAAAAACCTATTAAATACAAAGACTTAAGGTGCCGTTGTGTCAATATCGTCTTTGTTCTTTGGTTAAGTATATGCTCCGTTTCGTGTTGTTACAGTGTCCTGCCGTTATGTCAATAATTACACAGACTTCAGTACTTGTATAAGCAGAAAATCATGAAATTTCCATCTACTTTCTGTTATGATTTGTAGTGCTTCCACTTGAAATATTCACACAATTAAGCCTGCAATTCTGTGTACAAATCGTAGCGATCGTAAGATCGTAGCGTAACAAAAAGCAATTTTGTGTGTTGCTGTAAGCAACGGATTCTTGTAAGAATTTACGGTTTCTCGCAAATTTTTACAGACAGTCGTCAACTACCAAGTTTGGCGTACCTATCCTTACCATTATTAAAAAAAAAATAACTTTTTGACAATTTCGGTTTCCTTAACTAAATTTCAAAAATGTCTAATACTGAAAACATAGTCCAATACCATGTCTAACCGTTGCACAAGTTTCGCTTATCTACCTTTTATGTTTCATGAAATATTAATTTTTCAGTATATTCAAATATTCGTTGCTTACGCCTGAAATAATTTTTTTTCTTAATAATGGTAAGAGATAGGGTACGCCAAACCTGATAATAGAAAACATAAAATTTTATGAGGAAACCGAGAATAAAATAAAAATTGGGACATTGTATTAAAAATAACAAAGTTTGTGTTCACTTCCGGTACAACCGGAAGGAACATTGATATGAAAAAATTTTTTTTAGTAAGTAGACCATATCCATTTGTATAAAGTTACAAGTTTTCAGCTGAATCGGTTTTCCGTTCTCATTATTCGTCTAACATGCTATCGTCGAGACACACCCTGTATATATATATTTATTACCTGGATTTTAAGTTAACGAAGGCCTTTATAGTCAAATCAAGACGACAATTTTTGTAAAACAAATTGTATATTAAATAATTTTCAAATAAGTAAATCACATTTTCCTTGCCTTTATTTTATTCATATTTAATTTGGCTTCAAATATATACATGCGGTCATACAGGGTGGTTCAAAGAAAACGCAACAGAGGAATTTGTGGCTAGCTGGAATGTGTTTAAGAAAAATTCAAAAACTGGTGAATTTTATTTTAAAGGGAGACGTCTTCCCTTTGGCGTAAGTTTTGCCCTTATAATGTTTCACCCCTTCGCGCTGTGAAAACAACCAATAAAATCTTAATAGAGATGATGGGCGAGTAGTATCTCATTTGAAAGCTCTTGCTTCCTTGATTTCAGCGCAGTAATTGTTTTGAAAGAATATTAATAATTGAAGATTTAACTCCGCAAACATTAAGAGAGAAAAATTAAAATTAATTAAAAAAATAGTAGATTATTTTACTAGGAGTTAAACAATATAATTGTTGAGCTTAAAGTTTGATGGCGTTTGTTAGCGAAACAATTATATATTTTAACTCCAAGTGAAATATATTATTTTTCTTCAAGCGTTTATTGCTAGTTTTCATGTGTTATTTTCAAATTTTTGAGATTCTCGAGTGTTATAGTAACGTCTTATTCTCGACGAATCAAGTTGGTACTTCACTGTTACATTCATAATATGACATAACCGACGTACCAACCTCTAAATAGTTGTGAAAACAAAAGAACTGTTGCGTTTAATGTTTACATATACAGTATAAAGCGTTTTTAGCGTCTGCCAGTAGTTTAATAATATGCCGCTTTATTGTCGCTTGAAGAAAAAAGGTTCTTACTCGTTTTTTTGATTAAAGAAGTTATTTTCACTGACGGCAATCAACATTTCTAATTACGGGTTAATTTGCGGTTATCAGTTTTTAACATTAAAAATAATTTACTCAATAGCTAGAAGGGTTAAATTTATTGCAGTTTTTTTCTAAACAATAGATCCTCAAACAAACAACCGCTAAAACATTGTAGATTTTCAAAATTACTAAAATTAGCTTTAAAACAAAATCACAAAACTTTAATTAAGAGGTACTTATACCCATTTAATTGTAAAATTTTACTAACCCTAAAATCAAAAAATAGATATTATGGAAATTTCTGAAAGGGTTTTCTAAGGAAATTTGATAATCACGTACTATAAAACTTTAGCACATCTAAACGAACCGAACAAATTAAGTAATTAATTTCTGAACTTTCTTTTTACACCTGCATTAGTTCACCATAACATAATTAAACGATTAAAAGAATTAAGTTTAAATTTTCGCAATTTAATTCGTAGTCTCCATGAGAATTAAAGAGAAAGCGTATTTCGCTACTTCTTGTGTTTTTATATACTAAATTGAGATCGTGCAAAGGTATTGTGTTTTTGGTATCTTCACATTCGAACTAAAATAATTATTCTCTTGGCAAATATTAAGTGTCATCCTACGCTTTTCTAGAGTACGAAAATACACATGAGTGTACTGCAATTTTAGAAATTAGCAAAAGCAATGTCAATGATTTAAATTACTTGGTTGAATTAATTTTGTAATTATCGTTACTCTATTGATAAAAAACATTATACTTAATACGTAATTCCACCAAAGTGGAAACGAATATAAAAATCGTTCTAAGAAAATCTAAAATAATCGTTGTTTCAACGTGAAACAGATAAAGTCATAAACAGACCTTCACATTCTTAATCGTAAGGAGAAGTGCTTAGTTTTTAAAATTTGCGCTTTTCCAATAGTTCGCTTTCTAATCCTTAGTCCTTATTTCTCGTTCCCTGCGATTTTTGACCTTTGTTTTACTAGTAAAATAAATATTCAGTGGACCAAAAACTGAATTATTTATTATTCAGAAACACCTACATAGGATTTACAAGTAAATTTTTTATTTAAAAAGCCATTAATCTTGTCATCATGTGAATGCAACAACCATTAGTTTTAAATTTTTAACAGATACCAGAAATACGTCGGATTGTTTAGAAAGATTCACATCGATAATTGATTTCACGTTAGAAAATGTTTCAACTTCAGTGAACCCTAAATTAAACAATTCACGCAGAAATTATGTAAAATTAAACGAGAAACAACTTTTAATTGAATTGAAGATTACTTAGACAAGGATTAGCGGTAATAGAAAAGTTTTGTGGTATAATGAATTTGACGAGACCAGTTACGTACAGATAAAAATATTTCCTGTGCAGCTAAAGCTGTATCGGAAAAAATACGAAAAAAAGCAGGAGAAGAGAAAACATTCTGACATCGCAAACGGAAAATTGTGAACAATCATCAGTAATCATAATTGTATGGGGTCTGTATACTCTAATCGGTCATTATTCCAAAAAGTACTAGACGTTGAGATAAAATCATCTTACTGCAAGATTTGCGTTCACTGGAGAAAGAAAAGGACACCCAGGAGTATATAGAGTGGACGATGCAGTAGGTATTTTACGTTGGAGATGGAGATAGCAAAACTTTCGCTGTAGTTTAATAATGTTTTGGTCCAAATAAAGGCCTTGGAGGACGAGGAAAATTAGCAAGAAAATTGATCGCTCACATGACCGTCTATTACTGTCTTGCAATTCGAAGGTATACCAATTCTGTTTAGTATATGAAGAAAG
Organism: Abscondita cerata; assembly: GCA_030710515.1. Classification (NCBI taxonomy): domain Eukaryota; kingdom Metazoa; phylum Arthropoda; class Insecta; order Coleoptera; family Lampyridae; genus Abscondita; species Abscondita cerata. The sequence goes on from JALBCR010000609.1 coordinate 46,978, forward strand.
CGCTCTTGGCAACATTTTACCATTGATTATAATACCATAAATATTTCAACTGACGACAATCCACAGCGACCGATTCTTGGTGTACATTTCAAAAGGCATTTTCAAAAGGAAAATTAAAAGAATATCGTCACTTCCTTAAGATGGTCGAGAAGAAATTTTACTAGAGTACAATTTTTACAGATTGAGAAAAAGACATTGTCGAATATGGGCTGAACCGAATGATCACATTTTGTCATAGAGCGCGTTTCGGCAATGAAAGCGAAATATGGCTTAATTCACGTCTGTATGTGCACTGTTGTATACATGAGTCCACATTATGTATCGTTAGATACAGGTTGAATCCCTCAACTGTATATGTTACACTCAAAGTCCAAAAACCCCCATTGAGCAAAAAAATTGCTCACAACGCGTTATGGTCACTGTATATAACCTGTAATATAACTAATTATATTTCTTTCTTTGTGATAGATTATCCTTCTTGGTGGAGAGGGTTATTTAAAAAAAAAACTCGCTTATTTTTGGTTCAATTTTAAGCAACGTTTCGGAAGCTTTTTTTAATTGATGCTTCCTTCATCAGGCTCTGGAGATGATTAGAAAAAACGAATTAACAATTAAAACGAATTAACAAATGAAAACAAAATGAAAAAAAAACTGTAATATAACATCCATATTGCAAAATTCGTGTTACGGCTTTTATGAAAACACGCACGGCGCGTTGCGGCATTCCCAGAAAGACCGTGTAGCGTAATTTGTGTCGTGGGTATCATCTACACGACCACAACACATTGAGGCGATGAAGAAAAGCCATGACACGTTCTAAGAAGTAGTTGGGAAACCATTTGATGAAGCGCAGATCGAATATAACAACATATCAATCATTTCTCTAGGTTGGTTTGCAAGTGAAGCTTACCAAATTGAGCATCTTGGCATCATAATACATCTTATCTCGTTTTTGGGCATATGTACCCACTTAATAGGTACATAATAAAATTTGTTAAATTATAATAATAAAGCTAAATAAATAACTTAAATAAATTAAATAGACAGAACACATAACTCCACATCTAAACAATACGTTTTAGAAAAAAATCTTCAAGTATAAGTTCTAGATCTAGTTAGAACTTTCGTTTCACATCACATGCTTTCTTGTCCAAATAAATACATAATTACGATCTTCAACAAAAATTGTATGCATATTCAATATTACAAAAACATTAAAATGACATCGTCAAGAGCCATTTTTTGACTCAATGATAAATCAGCAGAAAAACAACAACATAAACCATAATTTCCTAGAATTCAACCATAATTTTATCAGTACTATACGATAAAACTATTAGATTATAAAAATAAATGGAACAAAGTACTTTACTGTAATAGTAATAATATCAAAATATTATAAATAAAAAAGTAAAAACAAATAAACATGAACATTGTAAAAATAAAAAAACTGAATTCGCATATCCATTTTTCACGGTTTCTTTAAAGTGTAAAAACATTAATTCAAATTACTGAGAAAAACAACTCAGTCATTCGAAATGTTTACGAAAAACTTTGCAGTAACTAACGCATTGTACTTGCAAGTATTTTAAATTTAATTATAAAAATTGCAATGCCCAATCCTACCACTAATTATCATCATACCAGTCAAACATCAAAAACAATTACTGATAATGTTACGAACACTACACTGCAATTAGGTTTCTACTTAGCAACTTACTGTAATCACAATTTTAAAAGAGAAACCATCAATGGAGAAACTAAAAGTGAGGGTCAATTTAACGTAAAAGCTGTTAATATTAAAGAATGCGTGAAATGTAAATTACGAAATGCTACCGTATTTAATTTCGCATTGCAACGAACTACTGAAGTACATACTGCCAAAAATTATTTTAAAATAGAATTTTCCTAAAGTTGTTTCAACATAATTTTGGCCGAAATAAGTATAAATACCATTTTATTACTCATATTGGTATAAAATAAACTTTTCACTCCTACCTCGTCACTTCATAACTGTAACAGATATTTTTTTTATTGTTGGAAACAAAAAAGTTTATGGAATATGAATGAAAGTTGAAGCGTCCGTTTTAGTGGGAGTTGAAACGTTCCTCAAGGTTTATTTAATTTATTAAATCATATAGTTGTTATTCATTTTTACTAAATTCGCATTACACCTTTGATTGACCAAAATCGTCAATTTACGAGCTACTAACTCTAGACATGTTAAAAAACACACCTACTAGTTACCCATTTATGGTAATCCAGCAAATTGAACTTACATTAAAAAAAATAATAGACAATAACACTAAACTTCTTTTTATCCGTTCGAATCAAAATTAATGAAATGCCCAATCTCTACAGCGTATGTATAAATTAAATTCACCATCAAATCGCAACTACATCATAGTTCCCTACCTAGGAAAACAAAACAATGTTAAATAAATAAATTAAATACATCGATCGTCAAGATACTGATTAAATTCTGTCAAGTAAAGTCTGTAGATGAATAAATACTTTAGGAATGATTCACTGTTTAGAATCTTCCACGTGTTCAACTAATTTTGCGCAGTGGTGATCAATTATAATTCCGACTTAATTCGCAGTGTGCATTCCACCAAATTTTAATTTTTTTCAGCGGGTCATGATATTGGAGGAAATTTTGCCAAAGTATCTATCGAATCATTTTAACTTGCCCTAAATCTGCCATTCGATATATCCGTTCATATCGAGAAAAACCTTTGCAATTAGTTGAAATTTTTATAGAGTAATGCATAGATAATAAAAAATACATTACCTTCTTACGTAATAAAACGTGTCGATTATTAATGTTAAAAACATATGAAGAAGCACTAAGTAATGTTTGCAATTAAAGCACTTATATCATATAATAATGCGGTTTATAGATGAAAACTGTACTTGAAAATTTTCCCGAGCAACAGATAAGGACCACTTTGTTAATACATTCGGCAACTAAATCGATGCTTAAAGAGCACCGCGACGCTGCACGACGCAAGACATGCGCATTCTATATACAAAGGGATTTAAACGATCGAAATTTGATGATAGATATTCGTCTAGATGCGTCCGAATAAAGTTTTATTTTATTTGGTAATTTTTCAATAAGACAACAGCGTCGTACAATAATAAAATCGGCACGAAAACACGAATATGACTGAGGAAAGAGCGGAAGGAACACGCACATTAAAGGCAGTAGCAAGTATATGTGTCGTCAAGTGAATACTAACTATATTTATCTATTGTAATATCAATTATAATTTTACGGTAGTTAGTGGGTCACGCCGTGAGAATACCTTGAGGTCGATCAATCAATGTAAATGACGCTACCTAGCGACTTATATCAATTGCAATTCTTTCTATCGATTACACAAATAATAGTTTATAATTGAAAATAATTTTAATTTAATTAGATTTAAATCATTACACGAATAGCTAAATGTCCTTTCAAAATGTTGTTTTACATTCAGCAATTCCTTTAACCACATTCTTGCCGTGCTTCTTGTGTTGTCTACATTTAGGCGTCAATAATTAGATCACATTTATAGTGGCAATAAATCCTCATTTATAGAACGTTACACGGAGTACATGTTTCCATTACAATACATTAACATCAAGTAACCGTTATGCAGTAACATATTGACTTAAAAATATCGAAAAAACGAACAAACATTAAAGTAATTAATTCTACAATAATAAATGTTCATTATAATTATTATCCGAAGAAACAAAAAGAAAACTTTCAAAAATTCTTTAATTCCAAAACAGCAATCCCTAACTATTTTCGCTTGAGTTATAGACAAACAAATAAGCATTGATTGATTATTTCTTAGAACATAGTTCGAATCATATTACACGGATGTTGCTTAATCCGTTCCCTATAGCGTCAGCAAATGTAGATGTAAATAAGATAAAATTGAAATCAAAATATAAATGACTGCAAATATAAAATGAAATAATACTGTATTTGCTCAACAATAAGTTTTTAAAGAAAGGAATTTCATATGGTATTCAAATTTTGAAAATAAAAATATTCATTCATGCTAATTTTTAAACACCCAACCAAACATCTGTTTCTTAGACTAAAACCTATGATTTAACATAAGCTTTTCAAAGACCACCCCAAAGTAGTTTAACCCATTTGTTCCCACTGAACTCTGAAAATACACAACCTATCTTTTCACAATAAGTTGTGGGTGTGTAGTTGTGTAGTTTAGAATTTTATTTCGATAAAAAAATTTGGTTATTTTTCTGAAAACTGTTCTCAGGTAAGTACTTTATGGTGCTATTTATGTAAATTGTATTTCACGTGGGTGTACTCATATTAGTACAGTGGGAACATCACGTAGTTCTACTGTAAGTATTTCTTTTAGGCACACCCATGGATTTGAGAAGCACAGATACTGCAACTTTTTATGGGAGATCTATGACATTTTTCTGATTCCGCCTGATGCTGATTATCAGACCGATGAGGAAGATATGGACAAAGATGATCTTCAAAGAGACGTCCTTCCATTTGATGTACCTGGAGAGGTAGAGCTTTTCATGCAGAAAATTTAGACGACGAAGTAACAAAATCTACAAATTACGATCGCTTATGAATTTACTCAACCAGAGATTTGTCAATCGGGGTAACGATAAACTTTCCATTGACGAGGCTATGGTAAAATATTATATAAACACCATTCTTCAAAGCAATTTGATCGTGGAAAACCTGTCCGATTCGGATACAAGGGTTGGATGATCTACAGCTGTACTGGTTACCGCTACCATTTCGACACGTACTGTGGAGCTAAACAGAACTGTTGCGGACAACAAACAACAATTTACTCTTAGGATCTGAGATAGTTCTCGATTGATTGGAGAACCTTAAAAGTCCTGAAAATCACACAATATTCTTCGATAATTATTTTACGAGACCACCTAAAAACTTTAAAAGGCCGAGGTTTTAGAGCAACCGGAACGGTGAGAAAAAATCGAATAACAAAATGTCCACTGCCAGATGAAAATGAAAATTAAATGAAAAAAGAAGATCCTAGCTTCTTATTTATCAGTATGACCGAAAAACTTGCTTCTTTCAGTTATGTGGAAAGATAATAACATTGTCGCCTTTGCAAAGTGAAGCATTGGTCTAAACTCGATGGAAGAAAAAAGAGAAGGTAAATGTGCCGCAACTCCATTTATTGGCGAGCTATAACTCCAGAATGGGCTGAGTTGATTTACTAGACCAATCTGTAAATAATTATTGTGTGAGTATCCAGGGTAAAAAATGGTAGTGGTCCCTAAGAACCCTCATGTTGACACTAACTGGAGTAAACGCATGGAAGCTGCATTGCCTAGCGGGCGGAAAATGGATCTTCTAAGTTTTATTAGAGTAATTGCACAATATATGTGCGCAAATAAAAAACGACATTTTCCAGGCAGCCAAATTCTGTCCCAGAAGGTATTGTACACTTACCGAAGAAACTTGATAAGCAGTTACGCTGTCGTTAGTGTCACCAAAGAGGTACGTAGATGTGATCCAAGTGTAAAGTTGTCATCTGTTTGGAAGAGCATATTTTACCGCGGTGCATATTTTGTTTACTTCCATGCAGCATAGATAAGCATTTTTTTATGTTTTCATAATTATAATAAGTAATTGAACTGAAAAATGTTATTAAAATGTATCTTTGTTCCCGGTGCTCATATGAGTACACATATTTTTCAAATAAATTACAAAAAATGTTGGGAAAGTAAGGTTACAACACGTTTACTATGCACAACACCGACACCAAAACCAAATATGATCACAATGATGAACACAAAAATGATGTGGGAACAAATGGGTTAATATTTCCTTATAAATTGATAAGTTTCTCAGCAGAGGAACAATAAAAAAAACCATACGCGCTCAATAAATTTGAAGTGGACATACGAGGATGTATTGATATCTAGTTAGCCTAGACCAGTTCCTTGCATAAACAAAATATTGCGTTACCATAGCAACGAACAATAACTTATTAGAAGCGTCAGTGTAAAGTTTGACGTCAAAAAAGTAAACCAGAGTCACACAATAAATTAAATGAAAAAAGATGTCCAGCGAAATTGTAAAAATCGAAAAATTGGAGTATCGAGCCATCATCAAGTTCCTGTATTTAAAAAGGTTAAGAGGTAAAGCAGATTTACGAAGATATGCTTAATACCCTTGGTGATCAATGTCCTTCGTATGCGACCGTCAAAAATTGGAATGCAAGTTTCAAAAGAGGTAAATTTTCCATTGAAGATGATGACCGATCGGAAAGGCCAGATTCTGTGTCAGTCCCCGAAAATATCGATGCAGTTCATGACATGATTTTATCAGACCGTCGAATTGGGCTAAAACGGATATCTGAAGCACTGAATATTTCATACGAACGCGTTCATCATATGGTTCACGTCAATTTGGACATGAGAAAATTGCTGCAAAATGGATCCCCAAATGTTTGAATGTTGACCAAAAGCGTGCAAGGGTAGAAGCATTGCGTTCGATCTGTGCTCGATTTGAAAACGATGTAGACTTCTTAAACCGAATTGTTACTATGGATGAGACTTGGGTACATTTCTACAATCCAGAAACAAAGCAACAATCGATGGAATGGCGACACTCTGGTTCTCCAAGACCTAAGAAGTTTCGTGTCCAAAAATCTGCTGGAAAAGTTCTTGCTTCAGTTTTTTGGGATTGCCATGGAGTAATCATGATTGATTTTTTGGATAAGGGTAGAACAATAACTGGAGATTACTATTCGACATTACTGACCACTCTACGGGAAAATATGAAAGAGAAAAGACGCGGAAAGCTATCCAAAGGTGTTTTGTTTTTGCAGGACAACGCCCCTGCACACAAATCTCATGTTGCCATGCAAAAAATTCGTGATTTAGGATTTGAATTACTAGAACACCCCCCTTATTCACCCGATTTGGCTCCGTCCGACTATCACCTCTTTCCTCAACTAAAAAAAGTTTAAAAGGTCGTACATTTTCTTCCAACAAGGAGGTAATAGAAGCTGTGGAGGTCTGATTTGCAGAGCAAGAAGAAACATTTTTTTTGAAAGGTCTAGAGACGTTGCAGGTTCGCTGTAATAAATGTATCCAATTAAGAGGAGAATATGTTGAGTAATAAAATATTTTGACATTGAAATTTTGTTTGGTTCTATAGTAGGCTTTTTCAATATATCCTCGTATTATTTCTTAGAACCGATTTCGAATCATATTACACGGGTGTTACTTTGCTGAATCCGTTCTCTATAGCGTTAGAAAATGTAGTTGTATAGATAAAACTGAAATAAATTCGTCTCAAAATAAATGACTGAAAATATAAAATCAAACAATACGTTTGCGCAACATATATGATTTAACATAAGCTTCAAAAAACCATGGTAGAACCAACTAATAACAATAAGAAGCAAAAAAATCGAAGACTAAAAACAATTAAATATTTCACACAAACAAATGTAGGATTTCACAAAAACAAAACATAAAACACAAACTTTTTGCTTGGTACGGTGTAAACTATAGAAAAAGAGAATATATCAACTTCTAAATTGAAACAGAAAAAGACTGACAACGGACTGATTTTGGACACAACTTTGATATTATTCTTGTTAGTCCATAAAACTGTGCAAACGTACCAAAATTTGTCAAATTCATTATCATTATCAATTAGTAAAATGCGATTTTTACGAAAACGATGCAATTTATCAAATCTAATGTAGAGTACCTTTATTGTGGCTCATTAGTCACTTAATCTACATTTGATAAATAAACCTTCTTTTATCCTTTGGCGTAGATATTTCAAATGTTTAATTAGTATAAAACCCAATTTCTCCGCCAATGGATTAATTTTCGTCAAAATTTGACAAACATTTTCAGGCCTATAAAAACGTGTAAACGTTCCAAATTTTAGGAAAATTAGGTTCAAAATTTGAATCAAAAAAACCAATTGCAACTTTAGGACCGTCACTGAGCAAATTGTCACTAAGCTAAGATTTGTTAAATCGACTTAGATTGGTCTGAAAAATACGCGGTAGAGTTGACTGGTGAAAAATGAACCACTTCCAAAGCATAATGAAATCCATTTTAAATTAAAATATGTATAAAGAATTCTAAAACAATTAATATTTTATTCGGAGCAGTTTTGAAAAGAAATCACAAAACTCCACATCACAACACATGCATTTTAGAAAGAAAGTTCAAATAAAAATGGTTGAAAATATAATTTATAACAACTGTTGTTTCATATTTCTAATCTAATCTAATCAAACTGTTGTTATAGATATTTTGTGATTGTTTTCAATTAAAAAAAAATTTCCCACACAAAATACAAAAAAAAAGTGCGTTTGACCCATATAATTTTCTGAACCTCTCTAATCAAATCTAACGATAACAAAAATGACAAATCACTATACAGTTATATGTTTAAAGAAGAAATTATTCCACTCAAACAAGCGCCAAATCACCAGGTTGGATAAAAAGGTAAACAAAATTTAATAAACACAACAAATTTGCCGTGTAAAACACTAAACGCCTACGAACCGCACGCGCAGCTATTGATGTATTTTCGTACTACGCAATTGTTAAAAAGTGAAATTTAATTGAAATGAAAAGCAGTTACAGTTTCGTATTAATTAAAATTGTCGTAGTAAATGTTGAACACTGTTTTTATTTAAATATCTTCAAGGTTATAAACTTACATTATAACGAATCTTATCTTTGTTTGTTTTTCTTATCGCATTTAAAAGCGCGAGAATGAATAAACACTCAATAATAAGTTAACACTCTTCAACGGTATTAAATTTATTTAACACATACAGTTACTTTAATTCGTATAAATACACATCGAAGATTACACCGTTTGATTTATATCAACTTAACTTTTTTGTTAAAATCTCTCGCTACCATTAATTTTAAGGAGATTGTAAATTGCGCAAAACTTATACACCCTTATACCATTATTAACCTGCAAATTCTCAACACCCCATAAAGAGATGTTTAATATTTGATCATGGAATACCTTCATCTAATATCCAACTATTTAGACGTAAGAGTAAATTTGTTACGATTTGTTGGAATAGAAGATATTGAATTTTTTTTAATTAAGAAAAGTCGACACAACTCAGAACACTCTATGTTTAGGTATAGGTAACCTTTATGAAAATATAGCTTATTTTATATATATGGCAATCAAACAAAACAATAAGATACAGAGTGTTCCATAAAAAATATAATTTTGATGTGGCACACTTTTTTGGGACATACTGTAATTTCAAAATAATTTTAAAATGTAAAAATGTATCAACCTGCAGTATCGATTTTATGCTACTAGGGTTGGTTCTCTCGATTACTACCGAGTTTCACCTTTTGCTAGGGGGGGGGGGGAGGTTTCAGTTACAAGATTTTATTGTAGTACCGCAAAACAGGTTTCTTTTTTTTGCTTTCTCGAGCGCTGACAGGTGGCAGTTCTATTTTCCGCTGTCTTTTGTTACGATAAAAATTCACATTGTGGAAAGTGTGATCAAAACTCGACCCCCTAACTTACGTGACTGAAGATGCACAGGGCTTAGTACCGCTGACACCGGCCATGCTTCTGTATGGAATTCGGGCGACAGGAGTCCCTGACCTAGACGAGATTGACAAAAAAGGGTTCCAAAAGCGATTCCGCTACCGGCAGGAGCTCATGAATGAGTTGCGCGGACGATTCCGGAAGGAGTAGTTATGGATCCTCCTGCAGAAAGCCAAAGATGACGGGAACCGAAAGCTAACGGTGAGAGACGTAGTGTTCATAGAGAATAAGAGGCTCGAGTGAAAGCTCGGACGGGTGATTAATCTACATTCTGACAGAGGACGCATTCGAGTGGCCAAGTTGAAGACTCATCTAGGCGAATTAACGAGACCAGTCCAAGTTTTAATACCGACGGAGGTGTCATCTGGTGATGTAGTGGTGGAGAAGGAGCCCTTACCAAGAGAAAGTGTGACCACAACTAGATTTGGGAGGCGGTTGCAGAAACCAGATAGATTAGGGTGTTAGAAAAGAGGTGTGTTGTTGTGGTTACTATTCAGTTTTCGAGACATGTATGTATATGTTAATTGATTGTTTGATTAATTTGGAATTACCATCGTGGTATTCCTTAATCAAATTTTTTACTTCTTTCAGTTTGTCCTGGTCGAGTTCTTGCTACGAGCAGATGACAACATGTCTAATAGTAGTTTCAGTGTTTAAACACCCGAGAAAATTGTATTTTGCGCGGCTACCCGAGAAAAAAAAATACCGCCAGACACCATTACTAGATCTTGACTATCAACAAAGATTTGACAGTCAGTGATTTCATTTATACTAAACATTGATATACAGAACGTAACACGAAGAGCTTTGATTAGAAAGTATGGAAGAGAGAAATTCATTAGAGGTTTGAAATTACTTATTCCGAGAACATTAAGTTCAAATACCATAAATGAGGCACTTCCTGTTATACCGGAAGTAGATACCATCTTGCTTATTTTAAATGGAAATTAGTATTTTATATTTCAATTTAGAATTCTGCGGTAAATTTTAGATAGAATTCGTGTATCATGTACTATACCTAAAATTAACCATTATTGAAATACTATTGACGTTAAAGCCAACAAACCTAACTAAAATATTTTATAAATACCCCATTTTAAATAGAACACTCGGTGTTTTATGTTTTCTGGAGCACTTTTTCACTTATAATATCGGGATATCAAAAATTATCTTTGTCAAGGGTGGTTGTGGAATGTAAAACGTTTGACTTACTTTAAATTTTTGAATATTTTTGTTGTGTCAGAATCCGGCAAGTCATTGTGCTGAAATAAATAGGTATGAAATTTGTAGGTAATTGATGATGTCAGCACAGAAAAATAATCTATGTCAGTGTGAGAATAACATAAGACAACTAAGACAAACGTTTTACATTCCACAACCACCCTTGACCAAGATAATTTTTGATATCCCGGTATCATAAGATCTATCTATTTTTTGCAGGAAAAATTTGTTGATTGTTACGACAGTTTGCTTAGCAAAATTGTAGAACTCGAGTCTACAATCGGTAAATTTTCCCCGGCAAAATCTAAACTCCAATGATATTCATCAAAACTATTTAAGGAAAACACGTTTATGACGTTTGATGTTTATTGTGTGACTAGGTGACTGCTGCAATTGTTGATTTGTCGTCCAAAAATGAGGTAACGTACGTCGGATAAAAAATATATTTTTCAGTTCGAACTCAAAAACCGCACACAAATTCCACTTTCATCCTTTCTTGTCAAAGTTAAAAAAATTCTTTATCAACAAGTAACGAAACATGTTTTTGTATAACTCATGTTATATCGCAGGACCCGCTTACATAAATATGTGTTACAATAAACTACTAGAAAAATAAGTATTGAGGTTATTCTTCTCAGATATACCACAATAACTAAAAACAAACCTAAAATCTTGCCGGAAGAGTATTTCAATATAAATACACCAACAAAGACTACGTTTTCAGTAAAAAATACTGTATTTTTTCCAAACCGTAAGGTGTAGTTTTTAAACCTGGAGAAAAATTCTCTTTTATTTACTATAAATTAGTCATGAAAACATACGACTGCTACTTCAACTACATTTCGTAACTAATTAACAATTTTTAACACTTGATTTGTAACGGATATTCCCGTTAGAGATATTGCAAATTTAATTCGTTTTTAACACGATAAAAAAGCAATTATTTGCAATACGTTGAAAAACATTATAATTAAAATACCGGATGAATTTATACGTATACAAATTATTATATCGACGATTACAACATATTCTGCAACATTTTATTTTACATGTAAAGGGCATAAATTTATGCGACTATTGCAAAATCGATTGTAACATTGTATTGTTTCATTTAATAAAAAAAATAATAAAAAGAAAAGAAGAAAAATACAGGAACGGGACCTAAATAAATGTATAAAATTCTAAGAGGAATACTTCTAAGCAAAACAGAAGAAATATGTGGAAATGAAACATTAAATACAAAATGTTTGAAAGAAACGAATAAGAAATGTGAAAGAAAAGGTAACAGTCTAGAGTTACGTAAGAACAAAAAATAATCTAAAATATAAGAGTGCGTAATGCATAACACCAGATAAATCAATAATTGGAACAACAAATTAAAGATCATCAAATATTTATATTTTTATAACAATAGATAGTTGGGACACCAATGGTCAAGAATTCTAATTCTAAAACACAACTTATACAAATGTATTGCTGTCTCCGTTGCCGGAGTTTTCCGCAAATTTTTCACTGCTTTCCTCATCATGGACATCTTTAACCTAACCTACTTTCGTACTATTCGTTCACTCATAATAGTTTCTCCGTACACTGCACAGATCTCACGATGAATATCGATTGATTTTAGACTTTTGGCATAAAGAAAACGGATAACAGACCGTCATAGCAGTCGGCGGGACTTACGATACGCGGAAGCATTTTAAACAGTAACAGACAAAGGTACGCAGCGTCGAAAAATGCCGTACTGGCGTCTGCGCGTGGCCGACAGATGCAAGTACTCAGTCCGCATGCGCGGAACGCCGACCGTACCGCTGCATTGAAGGAATCTCAAAACGGTATTTATTTAAAAACACACGCCTCGTATTACAGACCGATAACTTTATTCCGAATTGCTTGGAATATGAAGGCACGCAATCTGAAGATGGACAAGCCATTGTAAACGTTTCGCTACCTATCGTAAGGGGCTTCATCAGGGGGAGAAACAAAGTTGAAAGAAAGTTCAAAGTAGACAATTAAAAGTCAGGTAATCAACTTAACACCAAGACACTTATAGACTAAAAGAAGTATGAGTAATTAGGAAAAAACCTCCGCTTGATTGGTACAAAATAGGAGAGGAGGTGGGGTTAACAATGAGAACCCACAAAGGTGAAAGTTCGAAACTTCGACAATTCCAAATCGGAATTACCAAAATCTATTTTGTGACCAGTATCGAAATGATACTCAGCCACAGCAGACTTGGAACCGTGTTTTAACCTAACACGAAATACGTGTACTAATAGAGCGAAAAACACTGACAACCTATAATACTCCACCTAACGAAACTACGAAAAACCAACGCACAGCATTTAAAATGTGGATTAAATTAAGGGCAAAATCTCTTTCGAACAAATTCCAACAAAGGGTTTGTAAATTATAGCTATTTGAAAGTTATATGTATTATTTACCAGCTTCCCCCACCTTTACTAAAAATGCGTAGTAGTAGATGCAAAATTATATGGGCTTTAAAATAGCAATCTCAAAATTGTACCTCAACGTTGACAGACAATTGAGTATTTTTCTGTTGTACTTGTAGTTGCGCCCTCTTGCGTCCGTTAAAAACTTTAAAATAATTTCCAACTATGTCACTTTCACCAAAAATATTCGTTTTCAGGGATTGTAGAACAAATACATTTCGAGATATGGCCGGCCATGGTGCTTATTTGGCCACCCTGTATAAACTAAATATTTTTATAAATATTCTAAAATCAGAAAATTGAAAGTTATTCCTTTTATGAATTAAGTATCTTTCTGAGACGTAAAAATTAAACTTAAATTAAATAGAGGCTTTATCAAGGCGAACTATCTTTTAACCCGTATTTTAAAAAAGATAGTTCGCCTTGATAACGCCTCAATTTGTTAGAGACAAAACGTTGGCACTACTCCTATAAGGAGATCAAGAAGATCCTTAAATTATAAAAGGAATAACTTTGAATTAAACCACCAACTGGACGAATTTTTTATAAAAATTCAGAAAAATCTATGTCGGTTTAGAATCCCTTCGGTTCGACAGATTATGCCCAACATCTAATCGGATCTCCCGTATTATAAATAACACCTGCATAAGAATTAGGTGAATTTTTTAGATAATTTTTACATACTCTAATTCTTTGAAAAAAGTTAAAACGTGAGTGTTGAAATTTTCGTATTGGAAATCGAATAAATAAGGTGGGGAGTAATAAATAAAATATATTAAAAAAGTACATTGCATAAACAAATACAAAAAACATACAATTTTTCATTTAAGTTGGCAACCGTGCATTAAACAGTAGTAACTTCGCCTGCGTTTCTTATTAATATGCAAATTAATATCCTCTCGCATTTAATAACAATTTCTTAGTCATTAATATCCGGTTTTGCGATTTTAAACTATATGGAACAAGTATTAAGTATATTTTAATAAAGCAAAAATTAAAGAGTTTTATTTATGTGATTAAATTTTAATATGGTGTTACTAAAAATAAATCAAAGCAGTACTACGGTAATATCGGCGTTTATAAATAAAATTTAACTGAAGTTTATGAACTGGCAAGCTTCCAAAAATCATGTACCGCATTTGTACACACAAACCAAAAATAGAACTTTTTTCTTTTCATTGATAAATTTAAGTTTATTTAGACTCTTCAGTCAAGGTTTCGAGATGACTTAACAAATCCGTTTTGTCGTTAAGTAGAATTTACTGTTTCCGTCAAAATCGGAAGTTTACCAAAATGTTAAGTAACAACCTTAAATTTGTAATTCTATTAATTTCTATTAGCAGGTAATAAAAGTAAGTGTAACCAGGAAAGTACGCTTGAGTTTCTTAATCTATTTAGACAAATAGTTATAAACATGTTTTCTTGATAACTGGACTGGTACAATAAAACTGTTAATAATAAAAAAAAACACTTACAAAATGTTTCCACAGACAAATTGGAATTTAGAGGATGTTAACTGAGAAAATACTATCCATTGATTAATAAAAAATGTTTTAAAACCTAAATTTTGTGTCTAATTAAATTAGAAATATCAATTTGATAACTTACGCAAGGAAGTGAATAAGATTTTCATAGTACCAATAAAGTAAAAATAAAATTAACTTTTAAGAGTGTATTTAAGAATGAGAATCGATATTCTCACTATGGAGTTAATATTTATTCGGTTATTAATACCCAATCGGTTGAATTTTTACCAGGTAATTTTTTTTTTGACGAACACCTTTTTTCCGTGAAAATTATTCGAGAATTAAAAGCATGGAAAAATCGCGACACGAAGTGAGCCAATAAAATGTAGGTGAAACTACCAAATCATAATAAATAAACAAGTATACAACTGCATTTTAAGTACGGACATATACTGTTGCTTTTAATTTACAAGCAATTATATGAAATATATTACAAACATTATTCTAAGATCCTACGAAAGTGAATTAAAGGGTAGGTTTTCTAACAATTCAATTAGAAAATACCGCAAACAAAAGAATCGATCAAGTTTTATGGAGACTGTTGTTCAGTATTCTTCCCTCTTCAAACTGCCGTTATAAATTGAATTTACTAACAATTAACAATAACTGATTCTAAAGAGAAAGTAAATTAAAAGGTTTCAAAATTATAATTCTGTAATTTTTCTCTTGATTTTTCTTGTTTTATTATTAAAATGGAGAAGAAGAGTCCATTTTAATGATAAAGCATGTACCTATATTTCTATACGCGGTCTAACAAAATAAGTGTAAAACATTTTAGGGGGTGATTACTCATCGAAAAAGAGATAGGATCTTTCATATAAAAAAACTTAATTAGAGTATCACTTGTTAAGATACGGCCCCTTAAAGGGGTACATAAAATTTGTTTTACAATTTTTTTCACAAACACTAAAAAAGTTAGAAAATTGAACTTAAGGTGACATTTTCTACTATCAAAAAGATACTTAACTAGTAATTTATTTGATTTGCCCCATGGTTGTAAGGGGTGGAAAACGCAACCCCTAAAAGTTATTTCCAATGTAACTTATTGTCTTATTATTTGTTTACCATTTATTTCCAATAGCTTGTTTCATTCTAAACAAAAAAAGTCTCTTGAATTTTTTGCCCAAAATTAACCAGTTCGCAGCAAAACATTATTTTACGAACAACTACAGAGATACATCAGTATAAAACGAAAATGCGAAACTAATTTATCTAGTAGGCCGCTATAGTGATAGTGCAGTTTGTAAATTTTTGAAATTGATTTAATAATTGTGTGTTGTTGTTCCGTTCTTAATTTGTTAGTTTAATAATTCATTTGTTATTAAAATAGCATACACAAATGAGGAAATTACTGATATGCATTACGTTTACGGTTTGTCGCAAGGGAATGGGTTAGAAGCTTCTAGAAGATATGCTGAAATGTATCCTCAACTATTTTAGTGTTTGTGAAAAAAATTGTAAAACCAATTTTATGTACCCCCTTTAAAGGGATGTATCTTAACAAGGGATGATCCAATGGAGTTTCTTTATATGAAAGACCCTATCTCTTTTTCGGTGAGGAATCACCCCCTGAAATGTTTTACACTTATTTTGTTACACCCTGTATAAACTTCAAAATTATTAATTAAGATTATTGAAGCGTCTCCTTAATGTTTTTATTTTTTTTCATTATTTTTATTTTATTTTATTATTTAGCTCTAGTATTGCGCTACTGTCTCGCTAATAAAAACTAATTAAAGTAATGTAACGAATGGTTATTTGTTTTTCTTATCGCATTCACAACCGGGAGATAAGTTAAACACAGCCAAGATCGAATTAAACTCTTAAGAGGTTATTTATTTTAAACACGTACAGTAACTATAATTCGTTATATTTATATCAACTCGTATTCAATGGTAACTTCGAACTGACCAGAATAAATACATGACTACTTGTAAAATAATATTCTAGAAGATAATCGAACGTTCAGGATACAGAGTTCTAGAACAACGCGATCATTCTAAATTATTCTTGTAACGCCAGTGGCCTTTATGAGCAATGTGAAGTACTGCGCGAAACGGTTATTTTTAACTGTCTTAATAGATATACCGTCACCATTTTTTACCACTATCTACTAATTATTTCTTATTATAGGTCAAAGCATAATCCTAATGAGGTGTGATTAACACAAACATACCTCCTTTTGTAACATAGCTGCAAATGAAATAATATTACACTGTAGTAATGTTACTGTAAAGTTGCAAATTTATGAGTGGAACAACAAGCTAAAGTAGGCCTACATGGGTCTGCGTAATCCAGGCAACGCCGGATATCTATGCTTAGTATAAAAATATTACAATATTAGCAACAATACCAGGTGTATGCGTACTTTTGCTTGTAGTTCCCCTCAGAGAGGTCAGGGAGGGATGTTACTTCCCGTAAAAATTTTAGTCATGTAAGTCAATTTTCAGTCCTGAGAGATGCTCCGTTTGGATGGCCATAAGTAACAAACAAACAGACACACATTCACGAATCACCTATATTAATATAGATGACTACTTTATAAATTAAAAGATTTATAAAATATTACAGTTATTTATTCATTTAAATCATTACAATCTAAGTAAACCAAACATTGCAGTTTTCATAGAAAGGAAAAATTAAATGTATCAGAAACAAATTAAACACTTTATAAATTAGAAAGTAGTACTTGGGAGTGTTATTAGATTGAAGGTTGAGCTGTCAAGAAGAGACAAGTAGTTGCGTGAACGGTGTGATGATGAGGATCAACGAACGAAAGAGCTGTAGTGCAGTTGTTTTTACGAGGGTGGGTCAATTAGTCCGTGACTTTTTAAATTTCCCGCCTCTCAAGTGAAATGGCAGCACTGCGCCTGTCACCAGGCAACTGTCAGTTGACTCCTGTCTAAATTGGAACAAGCTACGTCATTTAGTTTGTGTTTGGCAGCCGTTGATAGCAGACTACCGCGCTTTTTGAGAAGGAAATGGAAAAAAAGTGAATTTCGTGTGCTCATTAAGCATTATTTTTTGCAGAAAAAAACCATCACTCAAACCAAGGCTAAAGCAGATATTACATTATACAAGTTGTCGTACGACGACTCTTACGAGCTTTGTTTAGATCAGTATGAAAATGTTTACATTGTAAGTTTTCTCTTTTGATCTATTGGTTCCGAGTACTCTTACGAGATCTTGCGCGTTTAGAACAGCTTCTATTTTTACTTACGAGTTTTTAATACGATTTTGCTTTAGCGCGTGCGTAGTTATTATGAGACAGCTAACGGCCGATTCTGTCTTTTCTTTCTTCATCATTGAACGAAGTATCATTGCCAGATGTCCCAATTTACGCAAACATTACGATTTTTAGCGGCGTAATGTTTTGCGAATACCCCGATTTTGAATGAACTGTACTCTTATTCTATTGAAATACCTAGTCCTTCGTTTCGCCTCTGGAGCCATTGCCTGGTCCATAACTTTCGAGGACAACGCTTTTTTTTGTTAGCTTTTTTTTTTCTTCTAATAAATAATTGTCGGAGTAGAATCAATTTAATGAAATCTGATTTAATAATATGTCCTCAAAATTCATGTTAACAATATTTTGTTTACAACACTGTAGATCAACAACTATTGATCTAACCTCAATATCAACTTGACTGAACCTTCGAAACTGAAGTATTCAAGCTAGCCGCGCAGCGCATTATTCCTATTGAGCTATTATAATGTAAACAAAATCATATTAGCCTTACGAATCTATCTAGGAGTTACACCTTTCAAGACTTCTCAGTCGATAGACTCGTAGAGAAATCGGATAATGTAATAAGGGCTTAAGCTTCATAGATATTATGGCGACTCTGCACCATCCATTTCCATGGTAAAGAAGTGGTTTACTGAATTTCGATGTAGCCGTACAAGCACGTAAGATGCCGAACATTCTGAACGCCCAGCTACATCCGATACTATTGAAAAAACTCACGATATGGTTTCAGCCGATCGGAGATTGAAAGTGAGAGAGATTGTGGAAGCCATATGCATCTCACATAGCTTAGTGATTTCAATTTTAAATGATCACTTGGGTATGAGAAAGCTTTCCGCCAGATGGGTTCCGCGTTTGCTCACAAACGCAATCGTGTGACAATTTCGCAGTAATGTTTGACGTTGCTCAACCGCAATATGGACGAGTTTTTGCGTCGTGTCGTAACCGTGGACGAAACGTGGATCCATCACAACATGCCGGAGACCAAACAGCAGTCAAAACAGTGGGTTTCTCGGGGTGAATCGGCGCCAAAGAAGGCAAAGGTGGGTTTGTCAACCAATAAAGTCATAGCGACTGTTTTTTGGGATGCACGCGGTATAATCCACATTGACTACCTTCAAAAGGGGAAAACAATTAATGGCGAATATTATACCAACTTATTGGGTCGATTCAATGAGGAATTGAAAAAAAACGACCGCATTTGGCCAAGAAAAAAGTACTTTTCTAGCAGGACAATGCAACGGTGCGCACATGTGCAGTTTCCATGGCAAAACTCTCATGAATTGGGCTACGAATTGCCCCCTCATCCGCCCAATTCTCCAGATTTAGCCCCGAGTGACTATTTCTTGTTCCTAAACTTGAAGAAATGGCTCGGTGAAAAGAGATTCGACTCTAACAACGAAATCATCTCACAAACAAATGCCTATTTTGATGACCTCGACAAATCATATTTCTTGGAAAGGATAAAAAAATTGGAGAGACGTAGATCTAAACGTATAGAACTCAAAGGAGACTATGTTGAGAAATAAAATAACGTTTTATATAAAAACCTGTGTTTCATTCAAAAAGTCACGAACTATTCTTACCACTTGTTTGTGAGATTCAAGATATGTTTGTGAACCAGGAGTGTAATGATCCAAATATATCAACTCATTTCAGTTTATGTAAAATTAGAAATGATTTACTCGATCAAACTCTTTCTGAAAGTCTGTGTAAAGTGTACCTACTTGGAAACCCGCTTCAATAGATCATGCCAATGCATTGACATGTCCGCATACGTTGGTTTCGGAATCGAGATTTTCCTAAATTTGAGACGGTAGAAGAAGAAGGATTAGACGGTAGTTTTTTAAAAAGCCTGGTTTTTTAATTTTTGATTAAAAACACTCAAGAGAAGGGATTAGTGAAATATTAAAAATAGAGGTAGTGCTATAGAATAAGCACACTGCCTGAAAAACCTTCGGGTGAACCATCATCCCCTATCGTCCATATTTCTTTTAATTTCATTTAAGTAATTCAACAAGAACTAAGTTAATCGAAATTGGAATTAATTATACCTAATTTTCTTTTTGGGATAAAACTTGAAATTAATTTACGATTAATGCCATTTCAGTGTAATAAAATTAACATTGTTGTAATGGAAATTCATTTAATATAATAGCTGATCTTCAAAAACTCAGTAAAACCTCCATATATTTACGCACTAGATTAAAATTGTGGTTCCAACTCTCGTTACTGCAAATTTAAAAAAATTCAAATGTATTTGTTCCCTTAAATGTGCTGCATTTGTTAACAATTTCTTTCAAATTAGTGTAAAAAATGCAAAATGTAGAAAAGTTCTGATTGTTCCAAAGAAGTTTCTTTTTTCCTTTTTAATAAAAACCCTTGCATACATGCACACTGCAGCTATTAAATATAAGTTTAAAATATTTGGTTGTGCACAAACTTGATTTATTTATTTATTCGTATGGTACATTAATAATAATAATTAATAAATAAATAAAATAAATGTAGAATCTTTGCTGAATACTGGGTTTTGTTTTTCCTTTTCTAGGTATTAATAATTCCATAATTTGATTAAAGGAAACTGAAGCAAAGTATATAAGACATGATTCAAAGTCATATTTATGTAACAATTAAAAATCTTAAATATTGCTAACAAAAGAATAGTCGTCAGCGCAGATTGAACACTAAAAATCAATACAGGACACCATAGCAATATAGTTAACGGGGGAAATATTTAGGTTGCATAATTATAAGAGTATTCTTTTCAAAGAGCAAAGTAATTTAATCAAATTCAGGATAGACTTCCAGTACCTTTCAAACCTTTCCCAAGAATCAAATACCCTTCATTAAATACAATACATCTTAACCAGATTAAAGAATTCACCGAATACTTAGTAATTCAATACGTAGCCATTCCCCCTAGTTATATATCTATTACTTTTTCTCATAAAAAAAATTAAGCTTACCTTTAGTAAGGTCAGGATTTTTTGAGACAAATCGTAATCAAAATTTGAGTACTTTGAATACGACATATCGTATATGAACACAATACCGGCACGTTGTGTGATTGGATCCTGCAAAGCTACATCCAGCTGATACACAACTCCTTGCAATGTCATTTGATGTGTGCTGTTTAACGGTTGATGTCTGTGGGCAGTAAAAACTGCAATTGCTGCTCCAGTCGCATCTCTTGTGGGCTGAAATTAACATTCTTTAATTTACCAAATGAAACTCAATGTCACATAAAAAGTAGTACTTAGGGTTATTTTTTCCAAATATTCAACCCTTTGATTTGAATATAAATTACTCATATAATGACAAACAATAAAATATAGAAAATAATTACTAATCTACAATTCCGAAATTGTGACAATTTCATCCTAGAATTAACGTAACTTTATATTAACGATTTTACTCTCACTTTCAAATGCGTATACGAAGCCCCGAGTAAATTGAAAATTAATTTTACACCGATCTAGGTATCTACTGTAACGATTTAAGGGTAAGATAATTAGAACTTGCATTTACCTACACAGCAGCATCTTACAAGACGCGTCTATTAAATATTTCTTCGTAGATTTTAAAATTAGATTTTAGATTCTTTAAATTAATTTTTACATTAAAACGTAATGTTCTTCATTATTAAATAAAACCTAATTTAACTCAAAAAAGCCATAAACATCAAACTTCTTGTTAACTTTTAAGAAAAGCATTTTTCGTGGAAAATCTAATTTTCAACTCGACGTGAAAAATCTACAAATTCTTAAGCATAATAATTAGTCGTAAACAAATTTAAAAATTTTCAGCGAATTTCAAGCAGAAAATCGATAATAAACGTATACATCCTAGAAATTCCGTATGGTTCGTTAATTTCTTGACTAATTGTAAAAATAAAGACACCAGCAACTACTTTTATCATAGTCATATAGATAAAACGTTGTTAAGTCCTAATTTTCAAGAAATTCTATACGTTTATTGAACTAAATTGAAGGTAATACTTACCAACACGGTGAATTTACCGGTGTGTAATTCAGATTTGAGAGGATCATTAGCTGGATCAAAATTTATTAAACCTTCACGTTGTCTTGTCAACTCGTGTTGTTCAAATAAAGCAACTGCACGCACCACGTCAAATTTTCGAGCGATTAAAAAACGCACTGCTGTCGACCAACTCACTGGTCCTAACTTACGACGAAATCGCACTTTATTTACAACTTCTATAAAATTTTTCGTTGCCTGTAACAAAAAGAAAACTAATAAGCGTTAGTCGAGATAACAGTACATTCAAAGTTTAAAAAGGCAAATTAAAATCCGTTAGTAAAATTTAGTTACGCTATAACTAAAGTAACCAAAACATAATTTCCTGTAAGAGGATTTTGCAGTTGCCAAAATAAGATGATTCATATACGTTCATACATAACATATACAAGAGCACTTTTCAATAATACATGTAAAGTTAAGAATGTTAAACAATATATGAATACAATTTAAAACTATTAAAATTATGTTAAAAAATGTGTTGTACAACGGCTAAATACTTTCCAAGTAAAGGTATGGGTATAGTTTATCCAGATTAATTTGTGTATAACATATCTACATACATACACAGTTTTCAAATAAGTTATAGAAATTATACAGAAACTGTTTTTATTTAAAATGAATATTTTACTTCTTCAATAGGATTGGTTATTTTAATGAATATAGTAAGAAATTAAATAAAAGATTTATCTATATCCAATTTCGAGAGAAGTGAAGACAAATGAAATTGACATTTAAATTTATTTAGTTATCACTTGTAATGCTAAATCTGAAGATGACTCGCTTATTCTTGGAATCGAAACTTATTGTATGAATTAGCGGATGTAAAGTGTACACCAAAGTACCTGCGGGAATACTCAGATATGTACCCTGTACACCAAATAAAAATGGTTACAAAAAGGCGCAGGTAAAGTGTACACTAGGGTAAAATTCATTAGGAGCGCCCCTTTGCTTTGCTAATCCCAAGCCCTGCGTTTTGCTAAACCACGCTTGATGTAGGTGGAAACGGCATCCATTTAATACCGTTGTTGGCTTATATTTTAAAAACCAACAAAATACCCCAACGCTTGCGAACTAAGGTATATGACCAATGTATACTTCCCATAATGACATACGGCGCTCAAACATGGACATTAACGAAACAAGTAAAAACAAAACTGGAAGTCACTCAACGAGCAATGGAGAGAGCAATGATTGGAATTACAATACGAGACAAAAAAAGAAATGAATGGATAAGAGATAGAACTGGGGTCGCGGACGTAGTGAAAAGAATGACGAAATTGAAATGGGAATATGCAGGACATACAGCTCATTTCAAAGACAGTAGGTGGAACGTTAAAATCCTCCAATGGAGACCATGGACAGGCAAGAGACAGCGAGGCAGGCAAATAATGAGAAGGCAAGACGACATTAAGAGAGTAGCAGGACTGCCATGGATGAGAATCGCGCTACATGGAAGAATTTGAGGGAGACCTATGCCCAATACTGGGCGCAATGAGGGTTAAAAAAGAAGAAGAAGTTGGCCATGATTGCAAAATCGCTTTGAAAATTGCCATATCAAAATCAACGTAAACTTAAGAGGGTTCCAATCGAATTGCATATTGTAATAGCAGTAGTTAATAAGTAAACATTTTTTTTTATATGTCTCGGATTACTTGTCTGGTAAAAGACAAAATACCGACCGAATGTACTGTTCGTGTTTTAAACCATGAATTGTAAATTGTTGTTTGAAGTATTTAGCACAATAAGAATATGTACCGTCCATATAATACAACCAGATACAACTTATACCACACAACGCCCGAATACTGCTTTCAGTTGAAAACACGACAATGTTATTCACTAGACTGGTAATGAAAATGAAATTTTCATGCTTTCACGTTTTAGGTCTAAACTTTTCTACCGCTTCATCTATTTGAGAAACATTGTTAGGTAGTGGACCTGGTAATACCTTCCTACAAGCATTATACAAGTTCCGTCTAATGTACTTTAGGTCCGTCGCGATAACAGTTTCAACCAAGTTGTTTTGAAGTTCAGATCTTATAATTTATGACGGTTTTTCGGAGATATCTAATTGGGCCTTACGTTTACAAGGTGATATCCGGTGTCGATTAAGCTTAACTTCATTTTCTTTGTGATTGTGTAATAAGTCACTCCGTGCCACCAAGTGTTCGCCACCAATAGTAAAAACTTTTGCGGTGCATTTTGTTGACCTATTTGTGCATCTCAAAAATACTTCACCACTCTTCAAATTTTTTTGTTTAAAAAACGTAAATTTATATATTTATATACTTCAAACAAATATTTCCCGTTGATACGTCTTATCAAAGATCTCTCCATGTTTAAACATGTACTAAAGATGAGCTTAGTGTTTTTCAAATAAACGTAAAAATCGAGGTGTACATTAGTTACTTACATATCAACCCCCGGATAACCTTACCCGCAGTCATTACACAGTGTATAGAGATTAACTTTTGAACGGCTATGTCAGTGATTCTCTTTCTTTGTCGATTGACACATGGTGTATTTTTCCAACATTGGATTGTGTGTAATTACCCTTATTAATGAGCCTCGAGCAATTAAGCAAATTCCGAATTGAGAATTTTTAAATCAAGATTTTGGGGACTCTTAATTACTGTAGGTAGCAACGGATTAGTGGTGACAGTTTATGCCCGTCGGTACAAATAAACAATTTTTCCTATTAAAGTATTCGTTGTTGCACAAGTTCTTGTTATATATTTTTTAATAAACCAACAGAAAAACACCAAAAACTGCAACAAAAACTGTACTCAGACACGTGTTTCAACAGCTAAGCTATCATCATCAGCGATAGCGATACTAAAAACAAAAACAACGGGAAACTTATATATACATCTGCTTATCAGGCATTGTTAAACTTAATTGATTCTTAGATAAGCTTAATAATTCCGAAATCTAATGGACCGTTATCATCATAATTCATAAGCAAATTTCTGTTTTTAAAAATTTCTAAACTTTCATAAGAATCAAGTCCGTTTTATTATCTACCCTCAATTAATTAAATGTCACCTACTTGGTTTGCCCTATATATACTTGTTACAACCTTTACAATTAATTTTATATATTCCCGATTTATCACATTTCTATTGGGTCTTTCGGATTGCAAAGATTTTGCAAGTTGTTACTACTAGAAGTTACTTGATAATCAAATTTTGAAAATATTTTTGAAGACCTTTTGTGTATGTGGGATAATTTGGTAATTTAACATATTTCTGTTTTACAACGTTAGGAACTAGTAATAGCAAAATAGACAAGAAATCTGTCAAATCACCAAATTATTCCACACAAGGTCTTCAAAAAATATTTTCAAAATTTGATTATAAAACAGTAACCTCTAGTAGTAACAACTTGCAAAATCTTTTAGGCAATCCGAAAGACCCAATAGAAATGTGTGATAAATCGGAATATATAAAATTAATTGTAAAGACTGTAACCAAGTATATATAGGGCAAACCAAGAGACCTATTAAAACTCGTTTTAAAGAGCACGTAGCTCATGTCAAATATCATCGCACATATAGGTCCAGTGTTGCCAAGCATATGCTTGAAAATGGCCATAGAGTAGGCGACATTGAATTAATTAGGAGGGTAGATAATAAAACGAACTTGATTCTTATGAAAGTTTAGAAATTTTTAAAACAGAAATTTGCTTATGAATTATGATGATAACGGTCCATTAGGATTTTCGAAATTATTTAAGCTTATCTAAGAATCAATTAAGTTTACCGATAGTGATAAGCAGATAGTATATATAAGCTTCCCGTTGTTTTTATTTTTAGTATCGGAATCGCTGATGAC
This sequence comes from Abscondita cerata, assembly GCA_030710515.1. Classification (NCBI taxonomy): domain Eukaryota; kingdom Metazoa; phylum Arthropoda; class Insecta; order Coleoptera; family Lampyridae; genus Abscondita; species Abscondita cerata. The sequence continues at coordinate 72,894 of JALBCR010000609.1, forward strand.
GACAGCTTAGCTGTTGAAACACGTGTCCGAATAAAGTTTTTGGTGCAGTTTTGGTGTTTTTCTGTTGGTTAAATTAGACGCTGCAGTTGGTGTTCCTTTCCTTTGATATTTTTAATGTTTTTAATTATAAATTTCTTGTTTTTTTAAATTTTTGTCAAGATTAAACAGTTAATAAACTAAAAATTAAAGGTAAAATGATTTCTTTCAGCTATAGTTTATAGTTTCTAAAACTGCTCAGTACATGCATTTTTTGCACTACCTACGTATGAAACGATCAAAAGCGCACGTAAAGCAGGTTTCGAAACGCTGTTATCCCGAACATGTGTTTCAAAAACGACAAAAAAAATTCCAGTTAAGAGGCTTTCCACAGGTAATTTGTTGTTCTAGAATGCAATTTACGCACATTTTATTCGTTGTAAATATTGTAAATCAATTCAAATCTTCAAATAAAAATTAGACAATTAAATAGGTTAAGTGGATGTCAGCTTACAAATTATGTATTCATTAGGTGCATTTGGATACAGTCACAGCTTACTAATTAAAATTTGTGATTTGCATGTCACAATAAGAGATTTGAAAATGCAATTTTAGAAAAAATAGTGCAAAAGTAGCATACACAACTTGTGCGTACACAGGTTACGGAAAGTTGTGCCAATGCAACCCCTCGTGCGCTGAAGCGGGGACTCATTCCCGAAAGAATCGTAAATAAATATTAGCATTAACCCTGTGATGTTGATGACTAACTATGTTTCTTAACTTTAACCATTATTATATGCTCTGTGTTTTAACCAACGAATGTCTGCAATTTCTTTTCATCAAATTTAAAGTTAAATTAAATAAGTGTTACCAAATTTGAATAACATTTTACAACTTGAAATAAATAGGGAATAAGTAAATAATACTAGCGCTGAAGAGAACTATATTGAAAAAGAAGGAAATATACCAGAAGTTGAAACAAATAGTGTACAATGGTGTCAAAATTCCGAGTTGTATGCGAATGAGAAATAGACCCTACAAACTGGCGTGGAATTCAAACACCTGAGAAGTTTTTGCGTTATTAAATTGATTGAATAGGTAGTGTACTAGAAATTTCATATTTTTTATATGTCTCATTTTATTCATGTAAAAGTAAACTTATGTTAACGCTAAATACATATGTGTTTTAGTGTTCTTGTGATCGGTAACGGTATAATTCGGTATTTTAAAAGCGTTTATGCAGACTTTTTAAAAACAAGTTAGTGATTAGGTGTAGTATGCATTCATTGCTGTAATAAAATTAGAACATTCCGTTCGGATATGGTGTTGGGCTCAAAAAAAAGTGCAAAATAATGTGTATGCTATAGGCTATAAATCACGATTAAATTGCAATGTGTTACATGTAATAATGTAAGTAGTTTCAGTGAGTATGCAAAAATTGAATCCATTAATTTGTCAAAATACACAGAATAGAACTTGTGAAACAAAAATTGCATCGATAATTAACTTGACACACAAATCTTACCTACCTTATGTATAGTCAAACGTTTAGTACCCTCTTAAAACCGTACTTAATAAAACCAACTAAAGTTTGCAAGTTATGATTCATATGCATAGATATCCAAAAAAAAACTCAATTTATGATAGCCATTAATCCGACAACACTGCGATTTAGTACAGATTTTAAAACAGATACGATATGACAACTGGCCCTGAGAAGAAGAACATAGTTTAATAGATAATATGAGAGAATTTGTGGTTATAATAGACGAAAAAATAAGGTAGCAAACTTGTGGCATGGAAAAGTATCAAAAAAAATATGAGAGTAACTAATAATTACATTAATATGAAGAATGAAACACCGTTTTTCCTGTCAACTACTAAAATAGACAAAACACAAATAAAAGAAAGAATCAATTACCGAACATGTAGGATATAACCGTACTGAAAGGAGAATAAGGAGTAGTGGAAGAGAGTAAAAAAGAACATTGTAAACCAAAAGAAATAAAGGATGCAGATAGGTGGTGAACCTACTAGTAAAGCAATTTCAAATATTGATTATATTGTATCGAATTTGATGCCTCATTTGTATGTTGACGACGAAAACATATTTAATTCTGATTCAGAGAAAAATATGAAGTTGTTTCATTTGCTCAAATAAACAGACTGTGTCTGTTCCTGGGCAAAAATCCGAGATATTACAAGTACGGAAGTACCTTGTGTCAATGTAGAAAATTTCTTTGTTACAGGAGATTGTGTAAATGTGAGAATAAATGTCCACATCAGTTTATTGTACTAGGAGTTTGTTGAAGGAATTCGAACTTACACCAAAACTAAAAATTGTAGCAAGACGTCAACTAAAAGGAATTATGTCGACAAAACGGACATTTAAATTTTTTTTTCTGTTAGTTGAAAAATATTTGTATATACATAGATTTCCGCTTATGGAAAAGCAATGTTAATGTTGAACGAAAAAAGAATTAATAACAAGAATCGAAGATCACGAACTGCATCAACATAAGAAGGAATATTTAAAAATAGAAAACGATGCAACAAAGATAATTAATTTCAAATGCACTTGCAATGTATAATATAATATTAAGCTCATCAAGTTTGTTTTACCTACATTCCTACCAAATTCATTTTCAAAACAACCTTTGGCCAAATATCTTATAGTAGCCAAAACCAATTGCTCTTTGCTAAAACCTCTGTTCTTACGGCGCTGAAATTAATAATAACGCGAGCAGTATTCTTCTGCATTTTCTAAATGTTTGGTCCATTCATCATTATTAATCTTTTTTAATCAGCTTCATCTCTTCTTATATTTCTTCATTTATATCAAAATTAACACCCATTATAATTAAAACATAAAATACACACTGGTTAGGGTAATTTCTTATATAAGTTATTTTTTTGAACAAAAAGTAAAGTTAAACTTGGAGTTTCAATGGTTTAAATATTTAAAACTGAACTAAGGTTAGTACCGTTTATTTATGTCTATTCATACGGTTTACGGTTAAACCTAAAGTTATTTATTTATTCGTATGGTACATTTTCATTATTGTATTGTGATGTAAGTGTTATGTATGGTGCCCCATAAGATCAGTATAAACCTGTATATTGTATAGTTAGTACAGTTTTAATTTCAGACTATGCACAAGGATGTAGAGTATAATAAGAGTTGTAGAATAATTTAATTTTTACTTCATGTTATGGTTAAATTAAATGCAAAAAGTCTTACATGTGTATGTATTGAAATAAATCAGCTTTAGTGATTTTTGAACGGAATTCAAAATAATTTAGTAAGGCATTTAAAAATGATAATTTTTGAACTTACTGTACTGGATGTAAATAATGCTATTATTTGTCTGAACCGATTTGGTAATATCATATTACTTTAATTATAGTGAAATTAGAAATACCAATGTAATAACGTAAACGTGTGATTCATAACCGCACGTAATTATATTATTTCTTTAGCCAAAAATATGAAATGGTTCTCCGCAATGTGAAAAGGTAAGTACTTTAGCAATTACTACTAGAATTTCAATTTGACATATGACATTGACATATGAAAACTTTTTTATTATTAATTACATCTGAATAGATGACTTAGGGGTTAGTTTTTGCTTGGTTTAAAACCAAAATAACACTCATTGACGACGGTGAAGGGTTGTTGGTACATGCCAAATTTGACATGTTAATATTAAAATATTCAAAAATGGTGTTTTTTTGTAAAGATATCAGAATTAGTTATTAAGAAAAGTTGTTCGAAATGATATTTTAGACCTATAACTCGAGTTTCAGTTCAATATTTAGTCTTTTTTTCGAATTTCATTAGTTCAAAATTATGCGTAAAAGACAATTTGAGGCACAACATCAATTTATTTTTAAGTCTCTTGAATAAATTGCAAAATGAATCACACGCGCTCAACTTTTTGATATCAAACAAACATTTTTATGAATATAGGAGCTATGTTTGGATGGTAAGGAACAAAAATATCAATTTTAATAAGCAAAAAGAATTATAGCATTTAAAAGCTAATAAAATATCAAAAATTGTAACCCGGGTAAAATTGTATTGTATTGTCAGTATCGAACTGAAACTCGGGTTATGGTTACGATTGTTCTTGTTTGGCAAAAACATCAATAATAAAATGATTCCCATCTAGGTCAAACTATTACTTTTCATTTACAGTATTTTCTTCAGTTCTTTATAAAACCAGCTTTGTTAAGGTGAATTTTTTTGATATTCAACACTTCTTCCGAATCTGCACTTAGAATTTTATTTTCATATATGTCACATGTTTTACAACTGTCATTGCGCACCATTCGAGAGTTAATATCCATAAAAATCATATGAAATTTTTGATTTATTAGTTATTTGTTGTCCAAATTACTTAAAATACAAATCATACATAATTGAGATATTTAAATCGCTGAACAAGTAGTACTTGTACTTCTGTTACGAGTGTAATGAGAAATGCGTTTCGAAAAGCTGCTGATGTGCTCATGCACTTGCTGTTTTAAAGCGTCGAGAATCGTATTACCTATACTTCTGTTTAAATGTTGTCATCGTTTGTCCTGCACAGGTGTGGCATTGGTAGAAAGATGACTTGCAATACGATCGAAACTTTTTTGCTATACCATGAGAAAGACATATAGCCGTTTTGCAAACCTCGTAATTAATTGTGATGTACAAAAAAATTATTTCACTTTTACATGGAGATAAAACGATTAATGTTAAGTTATTTGGAATAAAAAAATAACAATGTAAATGAAAAATAAAAATCTAAGTATAAGATTATATTATATTCAGGTACAAAAATTAAACGTCAAAAACGTCAGGTTAAAAATAAGAACTGATGGTTTTACTGTACTTTCAAAAAACTTTAAACTTCACGAAACATTATTATAAACATATTAACTAATGGCCGTATGATCAACACAAGGTAAGCGACGCTTAAAACAATCGTTGCTATGGTGTTGGTGCATACGGACATAAGTGTAACAATTAAGTAAATAAAGTTTAAGAAGACAATTTAAAAAACCGACCCAAATATAGAGCTGGCTGATTTTAAGAGCTAGGTTGGCCATACTATGGAGCTGGTAGTTTTGGAGCTAACATGACCTAGCTACAAAATATACCAGCTTAATGAATGGGTGTTTTCTTTTTTTTTGTGTGAAGAAACAAATAAACGATGAGCAAAATCATTAAGTAATGAAGAAAAATAACACGCATTTCTACGTTTTGTGGCTGATCCAGAATTTCAATCAGGAGTAAAAGAAGACTTCGACATCGAACTTCAAAAAATGTTAGTTTTTGAAGATAAAATTGTGCAAAACTATTCAATGTGGATAAAGTTTCCAAACACTGATGCTCAATATAGTAAAATGAGTAATGGCTCATACTTATTAGTAAAGCTTTGCACTTTATGCTTTTGCTGCAAATGCTTATTTTTATTCATACCCCTGGTTTAGCAGTTACCTTATTATTTATTTATTATGTATGTTTCAATTATAAAAAATTGTATACATAATTCAATTGACAGGCAAACGATTTCAATTATTTATAGTTTCGAAGTCTTGCAGTTATGTTGCCTAATACATGTTATAAAGGGTGGAAAATCAAAAAGCAGAAATGTTCAAATAAACAAAATCATCTCGTAATTTCTCCCAAGTGTAAGCCAAACTTTTCAATTTAATCTAGAATAATACATGAATTGTCAAAATCAATCTTCGAAGCTCCAGAGAATATATATTGTATATACGTCTGTGGGAATAACTAAAGTTTTAAGACTAATACAATGCAACAATTCGAAAGAACCAAAGCATAACAAACGGAAATCCCCTAAAGAGCACCTAAATAAGTTACCACGCAACCCAGAAGTTTATGAATATATTATGTTATAGTAAATAATAAACGATTACAATTTACAGCATTATTTAGTTAAATAAATGTTTCAAACCTTGTTTGTTTCTAGACTAATCACTCGAAGTAATGAATGTCATTTCACGTAATTCACGCTTGAAATAACTGAACAAGCATACAACAATTATAAACCATAAAACAAAAGAGATTAATTGTAATTAATCGCTTTATCACAAAAACATGTTTAATAAATTGATTATACGACGTCAAAAATGGAAAATCCACAATGTGTTCAATAAAACAGACGATCCGTATATAAATGTTTACACAATTTATGAAAAATGTTGAATAAATGAGATAAAAGAAATAAGCTACAACTCATAATCAGTAGGACCCATTGCAAGGGTGGCTTTAGTATTTTCGTAAGTGAACACAAAAATTCTTTTATGTGAAATATGACGTAAGACCTACATAAAAAAGGGAACCGCAAAAAATAATAAAAGAAAATGAACATATTTTAGATGACAAAAACGTACGGGTGGGTGGTACGTATAAAAACGTTATATTAAACTTATTGTGGAGAATTTCAATTTCTACCAAAATCCAAAATGTCTATATTCTGAGTGCATTATTTAATTCCAAAATTTCTTGAGAAAAATTTTTGAAACGATTAATTGCACGACACGAAATAAGAAACCGCACGACGCAAAATGAACGTAAGCCTTATTTCATAAAGCTAAAATCAAGTTTGGGAGGAACCATCTGATAAAATAGAATAATCGTTATCAATAAATATTTACGAAACTGAAAACTAGAAGGAATTGTCGAGTTTCAAAAGTGATCCCTTTCAATTGTGTAACTGTCACAACACGGTCGGAAAACTCATATGGAGCAATAATGTCGTGTTACAAAAATTCCTCTTTAAAAAATGTAAGAATGTCTCATTAGAACTATATGCGCCTAATACTCAGTCAAACAATTTAATTTAGTATTCAATCGGGTTTGTTTGATTTAATATTTTATATTTCGACTAGTAAAAATGCAACCCTACATTTATTGGTTAGGATTACGCGGCTGCGCTATGACAGATACCACACCGATACTACAGAATACTGTGGCGAGGCGTTTACACTAAATATTACTTATTTCATTAGGTTGTTTTTTTGGGGAATGTCGTGGAAAAAAATGTTGTGTCTAACACATGAGGAAAGCTTTTTTCCACTCTCACTTGAGTCGAGTGAGAAAAAGAATTGCTTTTCTCACTTGTTGGACAAACGATATTAGTCACATATATGTAGATTTTATCGTCTTTACAAAATACACTTTTATTATTTCAATACAAACTTATTTTAATTAAAAGGAACGCACACACAATAGCCGACTTTCGTGGTACTCAAGCGTATATAGACACTCTATTGTACGTTATAACCAAAGAATAAGTACTATTATTCTTTGGTCATAATGGTTGGAAGAAAAACTACTCAGCCGAGGTAGAAACCAAGTATCTTAGATGAAAACCTAGCAAAATGGCGGAAAATTTAAATAATACATGTTTATTTTCTACGAAACATAAATTATCGATTTATTACATCCTTTATTTATTCCATACAAATAAATAAATAAATTACATCCTAATTTGTCCAAATAGATTGAAAACCTTTTTTTCAATTTATTAGAACAAATCAAAAAAATTCCTCCAAAAAACAGAATTTTTATCTACCGTATAACTGCACAAAAGATTAAAGGTAGACCGAAAGTATCTACACGTGCTCAAGATTTCGAGTTGTTTCATTACGTAACAGAACAACCATTTGCTACATACTCCAGGGCTATAGCAGATACACATTTTCCCGGATGCCGTATAACTGCACAAAAAAGATTAAAGGAGATGGGAATAAAGAAGTATAATGCTGCTGCGAAAAAGTTCTCAGTGACGAAAATATGAGACGTCGTCTGGAATTTGCAAGGCGATATGTGAACGAACCTTTGGAATTTTGGAATCGAGTGATTTTTAGCGACGAAAAAACGTTCAATAGCCGCAACGATGGACCACTAAAAGTATTTAGAATGGAAGGAACTCGTTACGAAAATAATCACATATGTCCTAAAAAACGAAGTGGTTATTTTTCTGTGAATGTGTGGGGTTGGGTTAGCGCGTGGGGTCCAGGAGTTTGTTGGGCTATCGATGGACGTCTTGATTCTGCTGCGTATTTAGATATTTTGGAAACTATTATGAAACCTTCAGTCGAAGTGTTTTATCCAGACGAAGATTATATTTTCCAACAAGTAAGTATTCTTATTTCACTATACTTTCTCCAAAAAATAGTTCGGGATCTGTTGAATTAACATTTTCATAATGTATTTTGGTTGTTAAAGGACAACGCCCCTATTCATACTTCGCGGGTTGTGCGCAATTGGATACGAGAAAATAACTTGGAGCTGTTACCCTGGCCAGCAAAAGCCCAGATTTTAACATTATCGAAAATGTTTGGGCTCGAATACTTGCTGTTATCCGAAGACAACAAGGGCCAAATTTTATACCAGTAAACCGTAATGCACTAATTGCAGCCATTGATACCGCATGGGAAACGATTAATATTAATTATATTGATACCTTGATAGCGTCAATGAGCAGACGCCTCCAAGAATGTATCAATAATAATGGAGGTCACACCCATTATTGATTTCTTATATTTATTTATATAGTAATACCTTTATTTAAAAAAAAGTTTTCATTTAATTTTAAACTATAACTTGGTATCTTAATTATAATTATGTAATAAATTCTTGTCAAAAACTAAATATATACGTTGACAATTAGCGATACCTGCAAATATATTCTTTAAAGAAAAAAATTAAGTAAGCAACGTAAATTACCTATTTTCTAAAACGTGCTTATCGTTAGTGTAATGATTCATTCTACAGTCCTTCTATAAGATAACCCCTGCTGAGACTACCTGCTGTTAGAATTGTAAATGATACCCTTAAGCCCGCTTCACAATGTGCAAACTTTTGTTTACAGAAATTGTGGTGTCCCAGTTTTAAATTTCATAAGTGTACCTTAAATTAAACAGACGATTTTTTGAGTAATTTTAAGATAAAAAGTTCATATAAACCTAGGTCCGTTTTCGATTCTTTTCTGAAATACAGGGTGTTAAAGTTTTAAAAAAAATCGATATTTAATAATATTTCAGAAACGGCTTGGAATATTTTTTTTGAAATTTTGCATTTTGTAATAGTTAATAACAATGACCATTTTGCTATAAGTTTTAACTTTTTGATTTCATCAGTGGCGTGCACACAGTAATCCTCATGTGCATTTTAAGAAAAACTATTGGTGCGCCACTGCTTTTTCACAAAATAAAAATTAATATTAGATTCCTCTTTCAATTTTAAAACAGTTTTTTTGGTTAGATACATCGTTATTGAGGAAAAAAATAAAATCAGCAGAACATAAATCCTGTCAATGAGCATTCAATAAAGATTTATATTCATTGTTTTTTTCTTAAAATATAATGTGAAAACATAACGATATTTTAATTTAACCGAAAATCTAGTACTAGCGCAATTAAACACTATCGCTGTTACTCGATCCCTGTTGTCTAACATAAATTGTTAAATTTTTAGAAGAAATAGTCCAGGGTAATACAACAAAACATTGATAAATAGTGGCATCTATGCACATTAAGCATCTAAATATCAAGTGTATTTACGAGTAATAATCGATTGTTCGAGACGTAATTTTGGCGTTAATAACTGCAAATAATATACGAAAAGAAAAAGGCAAACAAACAGGTTATTGAGCATCAAGCTATCCACCTGTTCGCTATCCGAATTATACCCAAAATCTAACCAAATTATCATTGAAATCGGACAAGAACCATTTGGGATATAGAAAATTATTTTGCAGAAATAAATTAGCTGGAAAAGTGAAACAATAAATACTATGTAGAAAAAAGTAGTTCAAATGAAAGTTGTAGATAATGCAATTCAAAACAATATTAAAAATACTGTTACCTCAATAAATGCCACGTGATTACTAAGTAATTACTCAGCGAATCAAATCAAAATATTATGCACAATTTAGAAAAAAAAATGATTAAAAACAATATTTTTGTAAATATATTTAAAAGCCAAGTTCGTCAAATGATTATCCCAAAGATCAATAACAGAAATATCGTGTTCGCACACAGGCTTTGTGTGATGTGATAAGTAGTTATTTAGTGTATGTACTAAGTACCTTTGTTTAGATAAATTTTTTTTGAACGAATTTTTAAAAACCTATACAAAAATTTCGTACAAAAATCACAAAATTAACGTGTAATTAAAATCTGATACTGAAAAAAATATATGTAAAAAGTAGTAGTCTTAATGGGGGTTAAGTCATTGAATATTTATCACAACTACCACAACTTATTAAGCATAACTAAATTGGCACTGTATATCCTGCTAAAACCATATGTCCATACTAGTGTTAATTTGACCTACTTAATATAAGCAGTGGTTTAAGCAAGCAATGTAATGTAATGTAAAAGTACACGCACACAAAAAAACACGTTTCTCTCGAATGCAAATTGTAGGAATTATCAAGATCATTGAAGCATATCAAAGTATTTTTTAAGCAAATTAATGTCGGAAATTCAAACGCGATTGTATCTCGTCGAAGAAAATGACAACTTCCTGAAGCAGTAGTCGTAAACGCTGAACACTTCCTCAAGATGTTCGCTGAATTGAAACCGATTAGTGAAATGATATATTTCATATTTAAATAACTCTTAAATTCCTTCCTCGAAAGATGTCACCATTTTATCGCCATTTATTAATTTATTAATCTGCTCGAGTTTTGAAGGATAAATTTCTATATCGCGTTATACGAAGTGGAAAGTCAATACCTATGGCCCATGAATCTATTTAATTTTATGGATTAATTATTAATAATTGCAATTTAAAGTTAAAACGATTAATGAGTAGCTTTTGTAAAATAAAAATTAATTACATGTATTAATAATATGCATTTTATAAAAAATTATTTTCCTAAAGTTAATGACTTCATTATAAGATCCCTTTATTTCTAACAGAATTATTTCACAAAATTGTACACAGGTATAGTAATCGAGCGGTCGCAGAAACAAACATTATTTCCCTCTTCTTCATTACGAACAATAATTTCTTCTTAATTTCTTGGAATTCCTGAACCGTAAATCATAGTAGTTTTTGTGTCCTAACTTTAGTATGTCCTGGTTATAAATTTATTATGTTGTCCTAATTAACAAATCGAAAATTTGGAGATTTGGATAGGTACCTATTTCCACTTTCACTAAGGAACTGTTCCAACTCATAGATACGTACTACGAAAATGTCAAAAAAATTACTGTTCTAGTACTAATTTTATGTAGCTATGGTGATTTATTTTTCAAAACCAATCTTCTTGCACATTTATTACAAATGCTTTTCTGCAATGTTTAGGAATAATTTACTTTTTTTGCTCCTTTTTTATATTGCATTTTTCATCTTCATTGTTTTGTTCTCAATTTTCTTGTTTTGATTAATCTTCTTATTTTTCCATTCCATTAATTTATTTCATGAATTTATGTATTTTATGATTCAGTTGATTATTTTCCTATATATACTTCAAAGGTTTCTGCCCGTAAATGTGTTTTTTAAATCTCAGTGTTATTTTCTTCTATTACATCATTATTTTCAACCACGTTTGAGTGATACTATGTCCATATTTCTTTTCCTATTAAGTCATCCATTTTTGTACATTTTCTTCTGCTATTACATTTTCTTTCATGTTATCAATTTTCTCCACATTCTCTTATTTCTTATTCATATTTTCCTCCGGCTTTTGTGTTCTTTTAAACTTCAACTCTGACACTTCTAATATTCTCTCCAATCATTTTATTAATGATTTCTCTTCTTGTCCATTTATGTTTTTTTATATAAAACTTGTCGCGCGTTAATGGGCGCCAAAGTGCATTGAATTATATCTCCCATATAAATGAATCTTTTGTTTAAATTAAAGTTTATATAAAATTATGTTATAAAACTATGACTCTAGTTTCTATTTTTATGACAATTCTCAATACAATTATAATAACACTCATTATAATATAAATTCTTGAATCAAAAACTCTCCCAATTTTGATCATACCAAATTGAAACTATTTCTTATTGAAATAAGCTGTCTTTAATATGTGTAGTTAGATAAACTAATAAGTTAACACTATGTGTAAATACTAATAATCTTAAAAATGTGGCTGACGACATCGTGTATGAACATTGACACGTGATATTTATACTAATAATCTTCTAGAGGCCAGTTTTCCTCCTGAAGAGTTTTAACTCTAGGTGTTTCGCTCTATGATCAAAGCTGCTTATCATGGAGGTGAAGACAACAATAATTTCTCTACAAAATTTTAAACGCCAACGTTTCTTCTGATAAATACAGACTTCTTCATATCTTATTGAGATATGGTGTTAACTGGACCGTAATAACAATATATAAGCTTTGGCCATTCAGTGATTCTTACAACCGATAATCTCAAAAAAATTAGAATAAAACCATTCGTTTTTGAGCAATTGGGACCCAATATGTTTCAACGATTAACGTTTTCCCCACTTATTGCTACACATATTTATTATTTTCAGTAAAGTAAACAGGAGATTTATTCTTACATAAAAAATTATGTTTGCAATGCTTCCAAGAACTAATATAAAACGTTACCTAATCTGACATCCTCAAAATCATCTGATTGACGAGTACCGAATGTGAAAGAAAAAAACAAAAATATTGTCATTTAAGGGCATAAATCTAAATTTACAGCTTCCATTGCAATATAATTTTATATTCCACAAATCATGTTTAAGTTAGTTGTTGCAAAGAGACTATTTCAACTGAACTTTATAACTGACAAGTAAAGTTTCGTTATTTTTACCATAATAATTGAAAGGATAATGCACGGTGACATTTCAATAACGCCATCCCAATATCGTAAAAGTTACCGAGATAAATAATCTTAATCATAAGAACACCCTTTCCTACAACTACCTATGTAAAAACATGTAATAAGATTAATGTTTGTAAGCGTCAGCTCAATAAATGTCGAAACTTTTTTTAATCACTTTCCATTTCCAATTTAAAACTATTTTACAATAGGAACAAATATTTAAATTAACGACAAAGTACAAGAGATGCTGTATAATAGAAAATTGAATTATTTCAACACCGAACTTACACTGAAGAATCTATTGCATGTATGTACTATTTATTTAAAACACATATCAATAACAAAAACAATTACACTGAAAGTTAAAAAATTTAAAAGCAATCAAAGTTTTATAGTTTTAAATCATGTCCTAATGAGCTTGCAATGATGCAGAAACTCCTCAAAATTTCATTTAAAAATTCCTTCTAATCCAATATGGGCATTTGATTCTTCAACAACCGAAAAGGTCAAACGTTTTTATCTCAGTTAAGTGTTTTATGGAGACTTAAAGATGACTAACCGAAGGTAAATAAAATAGATAATATACTTTACAAATTATCAAAAAAAATGTACTAAATTGTCTTGGTTTGTCATTGGAATTTTAAAGATTCCCAGTATTTTATAATGATAAATTGTGGGTTACCTAACAATCTTTGACTATTATAATTTTTTTAATTTTAAAATAGAAATAGGTACTATTAAACGAATACTTACAATATCAGAAATTAATTTTCATAATACGGTTGAAGTTGAAATCAATGTCTGTTTTAATGTGTCAAATAATAAATTCATTAACGAGCTTTTACGAGCACACGTGCTGCCTGTAGACACCAAATCAATAAAATTACGTTCATTAACATTAAAAAACGTTTCAGTGTTCGAGTGGAAACGTAATAGAATTTAAAATTTCAAACTATTCATACATAGTCCATTTACAAAATCAAATTTCTGAAAGGAATAACAAGTATTGTGGAAATTAAATAAGTTGATGTTTGCGTCATCGATTTTAATTGTATGAAGCAAGATTGAAATTATTACTCAATTGAATGGTTTTCAATTGCATCCAATGAAAGATATATTGATATTTTCAATGGACCCATTTATTTGGAGAATATCGTCTATTGATAATATGACGTTTAGTATGATATCATTTATAATTTATTTACATTACATAATTTAAAATTAAAAATTTGATGAAAAAGTAAAGAAAAGAAATATTGATTGAAATCATTCGAAGATTTACTATGAATTTCGTAGAATAGATTGCCAACACAATTCTTTCTAGTTTCGTAATTTGATTATATGAATATATATATATATAAAAATCATAATAATAATATATATATATATATATATTTATTTCCAAATTTTTAAAGTTACATTTTGAAAAAAAGTAACAAGAAATGTATTTTAGAATCATTATTGATCTCAATTTCATTTCAAGATCTCAATAAAATTTACAAAAAACTGTAGATAGCGAATGTCAGCTAAAAAACTAAGTTGAAAGCGAATTTTTTTACACAAAAGTGTCCTACTCCATTGTATGACATCAGAAGAATGAGTTTCTAAAATCTATCAGGCTTCTACTGCAACAAGCAACTGCTGTTCAAAGGCGACGCTGTGGGTTTATTCTGCTGTGCTTACACTTAATGTTTGAATATAAATGTGAGTAATTTTCAGATAAGTTTGAATAATGTAGCAAAAACCTAATTGTTCTTTTGGTTAAAAAAAGGCACTTATTATAGTGTACTTGTTTTTACTCTTAAAAATCTACATGCCGGCGCGTTTTGACTACAAAATCTGAAGTCATTTTCTGGGCAAATTGCTACAAACAAATTTTTTAATTAAAAGTTTCAACCTTTGCAAGTTACATTTATAAATGACTCACTCTACTTTAAAAATATACATGTTAAAATCACTTTTTACGTTAGCATTGTATTTGTTACTTAAGATTAAATTGAGAAAATTCTAATATTTTTGTATCCATGCAATGGAATTTGCAAAATGTTGTATTCACTTGTTTCATAAGAATGTCTCCCAGTGTGACTCATTACAATCATTTTTGAATAAGCCGTTGAAGAAAAAAAGAAGGAAGTTTAACATTTAATTTAAGCCCAAATCGTATAATTAAACATTAAATTATTCAAAACAAAAGAGTAAAGGCAAAACTAATAATGAGTTCCCCTCCTCTTGCTCGGAGGAGTTCAGTGCATCGACGGGGCATACTCGCAATCAAGTTGGAGATGATATCTTGTGGCAGTACTTCCCATTCCTGAAGAAGAAGTTCTTCAACTTGTTGAAGATTTTGAATGGGTAGGTGTTCTCGGATTCGACGTTCCATGGTATCCCATAGATGCTCGTTCGGGTTCATGTCTGGGTTGTTGGCTGGCCATTCCATAACATCGCTATGTGGGGCCTAGCGTTATCGTGCTGGTAGATGAAATCAGCTCCCACATTTTGAGCAAACGGAACAATATGTGGTTCTAAAATGTCTCTGATGTAACCTATCTAAGAATCACTAATTCCGTACGGCCATTTAAAGTTATACCTCCCCAGACCATAATAGACCCCCCACCAAAAGGGACAATTCATCGAGATAACGTTCCCCTCGCCGTCTCCATACACGCAGATGTCCATCATTGTAATCTACACTCGTCTGAAAACATTACATTGCTCCACTGTTCCATGGTCCAATTGCTATGCATGTGAGCAAAGTTTCATCGCGCTCTGCGGTGGGCTACAGTCAACCGAGGTACTTTGCTGGTCTTCTTACATTCAGCTCAGCTTCATGGTGTCTATTTCTCACCGTTTGAGTGGAAATTCTAGTACCAGAAGCGACCACCAGGTGATTTTAAAAAGCCCGTGCCATAATTCTGCGTCCTCTGATTGTCCAACGAGTCAGCAAACGATCTTCTCGAGCAGTAGTGGGCCCTTTGTCTTTGAGGATAAGGACGTCTTTCCATGATCCAAATGCTTGAGCCAAGCTCTAGATATAGCAGAATGACTTACGCCCATTAACTGTGCAACTCGTCTTCTTGAATAACCTTCTTCTATCAATGTAACCGCTCTTGCTACTTCAATTTGAGTTAGGTACACTATTTGAACCCTTCTCCTACTTAACACGTCTACTTCCATGTTTTTACAGTAAAACTATGCCTCGAAACTTTAAAATGAGCTCCAAAATGACGTTTTGCGTCAACCGAAAATTATGGTGTTATTTTGTTTTTTGCTTTGTCTGACAAAAGGCACTATAAAGAATTATGTGCCTACTATTGCTAATCTTTAATTTAAAGTACCTTTACTGTTTTTAATCTATAATTGATTGTACCCGATGTTTCAAAAAATACAGGAAGAAATAAAAGTGTCTCCTTTTTTCGTTTTGATTAGGTTATAATTAAAATGTGTCATTCGCCTATTTCATGCATGAACCATATGATTACTTGCGCTGTTGTCACGTATAGGATTAAGTGTTACATTAGTTGTAAGAATAAAGGTGTGAATTTTCCGCTCGATAATTGTGCGTTGCAACATTGTGTGTTATTTTTTGACATTTGTTTCTTGATTTCTAATTCTTCTAATAAATTTAAAGTGAGTATAGAATAGACATCATGACACTACTCAAATGCAGCTAAGACCAAGGATTTTTCATTTTCAATGACAAAATATACAATCAGAAAAGCGGACTATCCATGGGATCTTCACTCTCACCCCTACTGCCGTGCTAATAAAAAAAGACGTAACTACATCTTTTTTGTTGAACGAATTGGAATTGTCTGTTAATTCCTAGTTCGTTTTGGTGTCATAAAAGGTTATCATTAGAAAGAACATGAGTTAATCAATATTTGTCTTTGAATGGTTACACTTGAATTGGAGATATGGCTTTTTTGCCTAGTATGGCAGAGTTCTTTATGGACCTTTTTGAAAACAATCACCTACTAACAACGGACAACCCTGTGATTAACAAAATCATACTCTGGAGGTGATGCGTAGACGACTGCTTAATTATACAAAACCTACTACACTACGGAAATTCACTACATCCAGCAATTAACTTCACGGTGAAAATAGAAGAAGGCAAATTAAACTTCCTTCATTGAACACTCATGAGAACAACAAATAGTATAAAATCACATACAGTTTCACACAAATGTGGAACATTAAACTCGTAATAGGATCGATAACTTACCCCTAAACAACATTGAACGTAAAAAGAAGCTAACGTAATAAAAGAAATTGCGATGGATAATGGGTATCCAGCTGACTTAGTTGTCAAATTACAAAGAAGATTACGAATGAGAAAAGAATACCAAGCAACCTATATACATCAGACACCACCAGACTAATATATCGTTCACTACCAGATATAGGAGCAGTTTCCAATAGAATAGGTAACGTCTTAACAAAATATGACAAGAACCTAATGATTGCATATAAAACAAACAACACCCTAGAGAAATCAATTATCAACGACAAAGACCCTATTCCAACTAAAAAAAAAAGTGGAGTATATAAACTCATATGTGAAGACTGCAACATGTCATACTTTGGACAGACGATTAGAAGCATTGAAACAAGAGCCAAAGAACACAAATAGAAAAATCCAAATTCGGACACCACCTAAAATTCAATCAACAATACTAAACTATTACACCACGTTAACAAACCAGGACTCTCGCTGTAAATGTATTAGAAGAATTAGAAATCTAGATACAAATGTCAAAAAATAACACACAATGTTGCAACACACAACTATTGAGCGGAAAATTCACACCTTTTTCTTACAACTAATGTAACACTTAATCCTAAACGTGACAACAGCGCAAGCAATCATATAGTCCAAGAATGAAATAGGCGAATGACACATTTTAATTACCTATACTTCGAATTTCCTCAATTTAATCTTAAGTAACAAATACAATGCTAACGTAAAAACTAATTTTAACATGTAATTTTTAAAGTAGAGTAAGTAATTTATAAACGTAACTTGCATAGGTTGTAACTTTAACATTAAAAAAAAAAAATTTTTGTAGCAATTTGCCCAGAGGATGACTTCAGATTTTGGAGTCGAAACGCGTCGATAAAAACAGTATACACTATAATTAGTACATTTTTTAACCAAATATTACCGAGTGTGTACTAACATAAACCTACAAAATATACTAATTGATTATTACAATTTGTAATTAGGTTTTTGCATTATTGCATATTAAATTTAATTCTGAAGTTGACTATACTATTATACATAATAATAATAATAATAATGTCTTTTATTGAGCCATTGAAAACAGATATAAATATGTACATAAAAAGTAAAACCAAAATTATCTTAGTAAACTTAAAAAAATTAATAATAGAAAAGCTGGCGAATTCAATGATTAATATTTAACCTGTGTCTACTTAATTACATATGTTAAGTAAAAGTGGTTGACTATAAAAATAAAAATATTACTTTAAATAAAAAAAAAAAAAAAAAAAAAAAAAAAAAAAAAAAAAAAAAAAAAAATATTAAAATTATTAATAAAAAAAAAATAAATTTTTTATAATTTTTTTTTATTTTTTTTTTTTTTATTTAAAAAAAAAAATTAAATAAATTTTTTTTTATTTTTTTTTTAAAAATATTTTTTAAAAAGTTTTTTAAATTTTTTTTAAAAAATTTAAAATAAAAATAAAAAAAATATTTTTTTTAAATATTTTTTTTTTTTTTAATTAATAATAATTTTTTTTTTTTTCTTTTTTTTTTTAAAAATTTTTTTTTTTATTTTTTTTTTTTTTTTTTATATTTTTTTAAAATTTTTTTTTAAAATATTTTTTAAAATTTTGAATAATTTTTTAAGGTCTATTATACCTATTCAGTATATTCTAAAGAATTTAATGTTTTGTACTAAGTTATTTATCTCTAAATTTAAGTACTTATTTTTAGATTGTGTAATTGGGAAATATTTATTTTTGCCGATTGGAAAATTTCAGGACATCAATTCTAATCGTGTTGTATTCAAAACATCAAATCAGATCGATGAGTATGAACTTTTTGAATTTTTACAACTATTACAAATAAATTAAACAAAATTAATAAAAATAAATATTGAATAAATGTACTTATGAAATTATAGATATTTTTCAATTTTCAACGTGTTTTGACCGAATCGGTAATTCATTTCACACATAAAAATCCTGTTTACGTATACAGCCTGTCCGTGTAGTATGCGGACCTTCGATATTTCCTTTAAGTTAGATTTATTCAAGAACAGTTTTGACCATTCCTTTAGGTTTCTAACTGAAGCGGCACAATATTTCGCATCCAATATATATTCTTAAATTTATCTTTATTACAGCATGCGTACTGTCACAATTCATTTGAGTACCTATACAGGGTGTGTCTCGACGATATCATAATATCATAATGAGAACGAAATAACCGATTCAGCTGAAAACTTTATATCAAATGGACATGGTCTACTTACTGAAAATATTTTCATAACGGTATAAACGAAAGTGAATATCAGCTTTGTTATTTTAAATACAATGCCCGTATAAAATTTTACTTCTACTACCAGGTTTGGCGTACCTATCTCTTACTATTATTGAGAAAAAATAATAATTTCAGGCGTTAGAAACGAAAATTTAAATCTACTGAAAAATAATATTTCAAAAAACATAAAAGGTAGGTAAGCGAAACTTGTACAACGATTAGACACGCTATTAGACTATATTTTCATTATTAAACATTTTTGAAATTTATTTCTAGTAGAGGTCCGGAAGTAACTTTATTAAAAAAAAATAAATTTTTTTTTGTTTAACTAATTGATTTAAGGTATTTTACGAGGCTTGTTCAATAAATACACGTCCGAACGGTGGTACATTTTTGCGTTTTTTTTACACTAAACAAAATTGCCATTACTACAGCCCCCCCACAAGCGCGTATACCGGTGTGGTACCAGTCCTTGCTTTCGCGGAACCATTTCAAAACTGCTGCTTGACTGGTCCGGACGCGGTCCCGGGAGTGCCTCTCAATCGTTAGTTAAGGAAGTCACAGGGTAAAATTATTTAGGTTTAGCTAACTGAAATCTCCCACCTCATCGTCCTCGTGTTTGTTTTAGTGTATGGGTGGAAATCGGTCGATTGTCGCCCTCTGTGATTCCGCTCCACACTGTTTGAAGGATTATCTCCAGAAAATTTGACCCCATAAACAAAAAAAAAAAAAAAAAAAAAAAAAAAAAAAAAAAAAAAAAAAAAAAAAAAAAAAGAACTGGAGTGTTGCCTCAGCATGAAGAAACTGTATAAATATCAGTAATCGATTTTGAAAATAAAAATAAAAAAAAAAAAAAAAAAAAAAAAAAAAAAAAAATTTTTTTTAAAAAAAAAAAAAAAAAAAAAAAAAAAAAAAAAAAAAAAAAAAAAAAAAAAAAAAAAAAAAAAAAAAAAAAAAAAAAAAAAAAAAAAAAAAAAATTAAAAAAAAAAAAAAAAAAAAAAAAAAAAAAAAAAAAAAAAAAAAAAAAAAAAAAAAAAAAAAAAAAAAAAAAAAAAAAAAAAAAAATAAAAAAAAAAAAAAAAAAAAGGAGATACCACGAAAGATAAAAAAAAGCAGATTACACGAAAATCATTCAGTTTAGGTGTAGGAACATGATATATCAGCGGATAGGTACCTAATTAAATTCTGCATCGAATGAGAAAATTAAAACATTCACTTGACAATTTTAATTTTCTAAACTATTAAAGACGGACGCATATTTGTAAGTTGCCGACGTAATCAACGGTTTGGTTTTCTGCCGTACTTTATATAAATTTGTTTGACGAGCCCATTGTTCATCAGACAAATTTCCTATCTCATGTATCATATTAAAGTTTTTTGAACTCGGATTTATTTCATTAAATATTTTGCATAATATCTGCCTGGATATAAATGTTTGGTCGTTCTTTCTGAATCATGTTCATAGTGAGGTCTCTCAAATATTCATATAAGAGGTCTAATACATTTTTTAGTGGCCATTGGCACGGAAGTATAGTTGAACGTTATA
Organism: Abscondita cerata; assembly: GCA_030710515.1. Taxonomy (NCBI): domain Eukaryota; kingdom Metazoa; phylum Arthropoda; class Insecta; order Coleoptera; family Lampyridae; genus Abscondita; species Abscondita cerata. The sequence goes on from JALBCR010000609.1 coordinate 93,747, forward strand.
AATTTTTAGTTTCCTTTTGTAATGGAACTAAGTTACTAAGCTTTTGATATTTTGTCAAGAACAAAATGGCCAAGGTCTGGTATTGTCACCTCCAGTTACTCAAGTCGGTTAACTTCGATAGAAACACAGTATTGAGCCAACCAAATTTTTAGGAAGTCGCGTTTCAATAACCGACAGATAAAATTAACTGGAAGTGAAAAGACCAGACACAAGACAGTCCAGATTACAATCTGACTTTGTACTTTAAAATTATTATTTCATTATGTTGTGCTAAATACAGTATCCCACGAATGAACTGTAAGCAAAATCAATGCTAACGTATCGTATTGGCAAACATTTATTCATCTTAACCCATAAGTGATAGAAGTCTTTTATGATAATAAGGAAAGAAGTTAGAATGTTTCAGTGCCAGCACCATTCCATTCCATTGTTTCTGATATATGCAAGGTAACCTATTATATCAATTTATTTTTCCAGGGATTTGGAACACTTGAACAATTAAAGTTTTCGTACATTAACGACTTAATATGGTCTAATAAATAAATTTTATTCGTAAATGTAATATTCATATTAATATATTCATTCATTAATTTCCGTCATTTAATTGGATAAGAGAGCACTTTAGAGTGGTACATTTCATTTTTGACAATATCTTCAAATAACTTTCATTAAAGAAAGAATCAATACACTTCCAATTTTAATACGAATTACTATATAAATTATATTAATTTAAATTAATTAATTGTTATGGTGAAATTTAGTTTAGTACAAATTCTCATGACTACCTAAAAACTGTATGAATAACTAAAATAAATAACAGACAGAAGTGGTATGGCATATCGTCAAGATGCGTCAGCCCTACGGATATCCGGTATCATCAGCTAAATAGAGGCGCAATCTAATAGTATGTCACAGCTGTAAAACGAAGACTACTCCAAACCTATAGTAAATGGTGACCACATTGAAGCGTCATTACTCAATTATTTCCTTTCACTCTTTATCAGCACCTACCCCAAACATTAATCACTAAAGCATTATTTGAACAAAATTACACGATTTGCTTTAAAATATTTTTAAAAATGTATAAACACGATGCGCCTTTGCCTATGAATAATTTACCTTTCTCCTTGTGGTTAAGTGGTTACAAATACTTTGCTTAAACCAACCGGAAATTAAAATTCCGAAATGATGACAGTTAACACTTAAAGTGTGTATCAATTGAGATGATAAATGTGCGTAAAATATTTTCCTGCGGAAATGTCGGCAGGGGCGGTTAAAAGATGTTCATGTCCGATCCCACGTGTATTTGACGTCTTCTGCATTCCTTAAGCAACAAAACACGTGCTGGTTTGTGCTACTGTACGTAGCCGCGTTACTTGTACGTTTTATTAATTAATCAAGTTGTAAACATCAAAAGAATTTTAATAAAGGTATTTTATACATTTTGTGTCCAATAACAGTAATTCTACAATGAATAGGCATTATCTGAAACTGTTATAATATTATAATAAATTACAATTTAAACTGTAAAAAAATTGTTTTTACAGAGCACACAACCAGATAATATATATTAAAAAAAGCGATAGCACAGATTTTTTGCATCCGTAACGATACCTTCTAAAAAAAACTTAAAACAAATTACGGTTTGCACATCTTAAGTCTGTTTACAAGGTAGGTAATTTTACCTCGAATCTTACGCACTATCATATACCTTATTATCTGATGGTGTCCGACCCTCCGTTTACTTTTTAGCAACAAAAACAGAGAAAACGCACTACAATACAATACAATGAGAGTAAGTATTTGAATCTACAATTTACACTATTTTTATAGTAATGTGATTGCAACTGAACGACAATAAACCTGTTCTTGCTTTAAAATTTTTTAACATCTTATAGAATTAGAAATATTTAATATATTACGTATACATGCGGAGCATGCTGGTAATATATACAAGTTTGTACTATACTATGTCGTTGATCATACTATATTTTAATTTTATTATTTAAGATCATGTTTCATTAATACCGCAATGAATAAATTTTTGACTATAGAAAAAGAAAAAAAAGTTTCCTTAGTAACAAATTTTGAATGTTGTAATATTGCCGACATCATTGCAGTTTAATAATGAAGATCACATTTAATTTATATTATATTAATAATAATAATACACTGATTAAATTGTACATCGCCAGAAAATTAATAAAATCAAAAGTACGTTTAAATCTTCAAAACCCTTAGATGTGGGTATAAGAAACGTAAGTAAATTTTAAAAGAGTCGAAATTTCCCATCTTTCAATGTAAAAATAGTGTCCCATTTAAAATAACAAAGTTATTGGTGTCTAAATCTGAGGAAAAACTAATAGTCTTTTTGAACACCTTGTATAAAAAAAGGTCACTGTAAATAACGTAAATGTCACATCCATAGGTTTTAAATTCATTATTTAAATATGATTTGTTATAGTTATTAAATTTTAATGACATACAAAAATCACATTATCTCTAAAACATTGTATCCTACGCATAAAAAGTTTCTAATAAAATTTTTTTTCAAAATATGCAATAAAAAACAGAGCGTTCCATTAAAAAACCATTTGTTTGGTATAGCATGTTTTATTGGGACATCCTGTATAATTCAAATAATTTGTTCTCCAACTTGAATGGATTTTAGAAATAAATTACCGTTTGACAAAATTTATCAAAATTTTAAATAGCAATGCTGAAGTATCAGCTTCATAAATCGTGTCAAGTATTAAACAACTCATATCAAGTAAACAAAAGAAATTATTGATTGATAAGATATTATTTGAAATATTCCAATAACGATGAGATAACAAAATCTCATAATGTGCAATGAATTAGCCTCTTTTAATAGAATTCGCAATTTAATTATCAAACAAAAATAAAATAATTTGGTTTAGATAACATATTTTTGATTTGCATTTATTTACAAGGTTTATATTAAGATAACGGATAAATCTGTTTCTACAATTTCTACGCAACGAAGATTGTGTTTTTATCTAAATGAAAAAACAAAAAAATAATGTACTAAATCACTTGATAAGATGAAATCGAAACTGAAACCAATAATAGCATTGATTTACTACCCACACATGTGAGCAGAATTCGTTATTAATTATATCTTCAATCTTCTTAATTTATTATAATACATATTTATTTTATTTATATCTCTACCTTATTACTAATTATATTACTATTTAATCAATGTTATAACGTTATGTACTTTTAGTTAATAATTTGCTATCCCCTGCTCTATTTATCTCATTTTAGCGATTATGTTTACTATATCTTTAATAGATCAGAGTTAACATGATTATGTTTTTAGTGATTTGCCAAGAGGAACCAATCGATCCACCAATACACATGTTTATGGTGATGATTTGTGACGCCATGATGACAATTACATCACTAGACAAGAATTAGCATGTAATGTAAGCATACGAAACTCTATTTTTTATATTTTGCTACTGTAATTAAAATATTTCAGCACTTAAACGTGTGCTATAATAAATCAGAGCGTGTTCATTATACTACCCAAAGTTTATCTACTTAAGAGCGTGCCGCACATAATGAGAGTACTTTAAAAAAACAGATCTTTATATTTTTCTCATTATCTTAAATTATAATTAATATATCACTTTAAATTAAACTGCTACGTTTTGTGAACATTCCAATAACGGCAATGACAAATTTTTACGTATATATGTATTCGTTTATTTTGTAATGTACTATCCAAAAGTACGTGGTAATTTACAAAAAAGTTGTATCACAGCGATTTCATATTTGTATATTGTCTTCAGAATATTATTTTAATTAAGTTTGAGAAAAAAATATGCAATATTTCTCGAGATAATGAGAAAATTGTGTACAAACTAAATTTCAAATTGCATGGTTTGTATTTTGAGTGTAACAGTTCAGCTATTTCCAAAGAGGTGTCGCTTTACTCCAGTCAATACGGCAAATAATTAGTAAATTTTTGACAAAAATAATAGTAGAATATCGCCTGCGCCATGTAATTGTAAATAGTATAAAGTACCTTAAATTCATGTTTTATACCGAAAATGAATTGCCATTATATAGTTAATTAACATTTATATGCAAAGAAACGTGTTTTTTTTTCAACTTTTTTTTCCTGAGTGAAAAGTAACAAACCAATGTTAATGGTGTAAAAAGGAAAGTTGTAGAAGATAAAAATACGAATAAAATCAGCACCATTGGACTCAATCAGGTAATAACTTTCCAAGAAAAACCGGAAAAAGTGAAATATTTGGGTTTTTCTTTCATTTTTTGAGATGTAGCATAAATCTTTCAGGAAATAGGAGGTAATGATACCTACTTAGTGTGTGCAAACCCTGCAATTGTTGGGCAATTAGTTTATGCACAATTGCGATTTAAATTTTTAAAGCAATATATTCAATCGAGGCTAAATGCTCGTATGATCATCCAATTGTCAAAAATAAAAAAGTATTGTAAAGTTGAAACAAAACGTATATTACTACTTACTATAATAAGCAACAATACGGCAGAAATAATTAAAATTTTTAAATACATGTTAATATCTCAAAAACGTTTAAGTTTGGTTATAGGGAAGTGAACATAAACTCCTCTTGTTTTTTCCCGTAGAATTACATGAATAAATAAAAATATGGTAGTTCCATTTAAAAAATTAAGATATTTGACATTTCTGAAGACTCACTTTTAAGAACCCTGTATAATAAAAATTAATTTTCGACTTGTCACCAAGTACCTCGATCTTCCTACTAATTAACCCTACAAGATAATTTTTATTTGGTGTTGGGGATGTTCACACAGAATTTTTAATATTTAGGTCGGCACCTGTCAATTTTCCATTAAAAAAATGAATATCTCGAAAAGTATAACTTCTAAGTATAGAACATTCTACACAAAGAGACATTAAAATAGAACGTATAATCCGAAAAGTTCGTTCTATTTAAAATAACAAAGTTACTGTTTACTTCCGGTATAACCAGAAGTGGCACGTCTGTCAAAATATTTTCCATAAATTTGCCATAACTTGTTATCCATCTAAGCAATTTTTTATAGAAATCGTATCAGTAGTTTCCAATATACAGATAGTGTAAGCTCGTCGTGAAACAGCCTGTATAATGACAATTCATTTTCGGTATAAAACATGAATACAAGGTACTTTATACTATTTACAATTACATGGCGTAGGTGGTGTCCTACTATTATTTTGTCAAAAATATATCTCTATTTACTGCACTACTTGTCACTTACTTAAATTTAACTTTCTCAGAATTGAGCCTTTTATAACGTTGATAACAGTGATATCAGTACTCATATCTTTGTTTATATACAAGTGAGAACTTTAACGGGTATCTATTAACCCAGTGTATCTGTTTTTACACATTACGAGAAAAAATAATGTAAGGAAGGAGTGTTTTTTCATAGTTGAACATGTCCAGATAAAACAATATTGAGATATTGACTAAAAACTTGTTGCGTAAGAACAAATAATTTTTTAAGTGTTGCTTTGAACGAACCCTTTCACTGTAATTGTTAAATTCTTTGAATGTATGCAGGTAAATTCAGCATTTCCCATACTAAACTAATATAGCACCTCATATGGACTAGTGCTGTTTTGAAAAAACACTCCTCATATGTCTTTACTTTATTTCTTGAAATTTTTTACTTCTTAAAATCATGTATCTATATGTTTATTACAAAGATCAATTTTTTATAGAAACCTTCTACAGGCAGAAGGGCCTTCAATAGGAGTTGCAAACGAAAAACAACGGGTCCTTTTTACGCCAACGCGTCGCCTACTACAGTGTAGGCTTCCCCAGGGACAAAAAAAAACACATTTTACCTTAAATGATTTCTTTATCTTGAAACTTTTCCGTATTTTTGAATTTATAAATCTTGTCTTCCGCTTTACAGAGGGTAATTTTTAGTTACACTAGAATTTTCTCAAAGTATAACTTCACACATTAATAAAAACCGACTTACTAGAAATTTTGATAGTAGGTAGAAAATAGCTCAATAATCAAAATCTATGTTATTCCGAGGGGCGCTTTCACCATAGGAGTGAATGCCATCCCATCACGGGGGTGAATTTTGTTTTAATTTTGAGTACAAAATTCGATAAAAAACTAATTCCAAGCAAAAAATTCACTATTGTAACAATACCACTTACGATCCCTATAGGGTAATAGCTCAAACCACCCACATAAGCAAGGAACACAACCCCTCAATGGTACACCTCCGCCGGAACTCACCGCAGCATCCCTAGGGGACCGCACCCGCTAACGCTTACATATAATCATACTGTAATACTAACTTAAGTTCAAAACTCAAATTGTACAAAGGTAGTCTTAGAACTCGCTTAACTGTTGCATCTCAAGTAGAGAACAACGACTTAGCAACTGTTACGTGAACATTGTGCTATACCGTTCTAATAAACGATTACATAATTGTTCGCTTTAGTGTGTTACTCATAGAGGCACAAAAAACCGTTTCAGAAACCCCGGCAGAACTTAATACTTCTGCCACCGATACTTCTGTCCAAAAATGCACAGAATGCCAACGCTACAAATCAACAATTCTGAAACCTGCAGAGCTATTACAAACCCCAGCACCGGCACAAAGATTCGAGACAATAGCCATAGACCTGGTGGGACCATCACCGGAAGGCCCGCAAAAAGAAAAATGGATACTGATCATCGAAGACACAGCATCCAGATGGGTAGAACTCTTTGCAATAAAGAAAGCAGACGCCATCACATGTGGACAAATCCTTGTAGTGTAGACGATATCTGTATGAGATACGGCACGCCAATCCGGTCGAGCGCAAAAACCGGGACTTGAAGCCACAACTGGCAATCCTGGTAGGAAACGACCGTACCCAATGGCCCGAGAAGCTACCAGCAATAAAATTTGCAATGAACACAGCAAGGTGTATAACCACAGGGCAATCAGCCGATTTTCTCACTTTTGGCAGAGAACTAAGAACAACGGACGATGCGCACAGGGACCAAAAAGCCATAATCAGAAATGACAACTTCGTCCCTGAGGTCACTCCTTATCTACTACGCCTGACCGAAACATTACGCACGGCAAAATAGATACAGGAAGAGCAGCAGGACAAAGCCAAACAAAGAGCAGACCTTAAGAGACGAGAAGGTCCAAACTACGCCCCTGGAGACAAGGTCTGGGTACACACGCACACCCTTAGCAACGCAAAAAAGGGGATCTCCGCGAAATTCCTCCCCAAGGGAGACGGGCCCCCTACGTAGTACTTAAGAGGGTGAGCGCCACATCCTTCGAAATAGCTAGTTTAGACAAACCTAATGCCCCAATCAGCAAGTACCACACGTCAGCACTACAACAGTACATGGGCGACGATGAAAGAACACCCAAGACCATACAACCCATCCGCACACGGGGCCGACCAAGACGAAATCCTGAATCCTGCGCCGACACGCCTTAGGATCAAGAGGGGGAGTCTGTAACAATACCACTTACGACCCCTGTAGGGTAATAGCTCAAAACCACCCACATAAGCAAGGAACACAACCCCGCAATGGTACACCCCCTCCGGAACTCACCGCAGCATCCCTAGGGGACCGCACCCGCTAACGCTTACATATAATCATACTGTAATACTAACTTAAGTTCAAAACTCAAATTGTACAAAGGTAGTCTTAGAACTCGCTTAACTGTTGCATCTCAAGTAGAGAACAACGACTTAGCAACTGTTACGTGAACATTGTGCTATACCGTTCTAATAAAAAACGATTACATAATTGTTCGCTTTAGTGTGTTACTCATAGAGATACAAAACCGTTTCAGAAACCCCGGCAGAACTTAATACTTTTGCCACCCCTCTAACACTATACACTTTTTTTCGTAAAATTGATATTTTTCGAGTTATTCACGACTGAAGATATGTTTTCAATCGAAAAAATCAACGTTTTAAATCGGTTTTTCGCGAATAACTTGAAAAGTATTTATTTTAACGTAAAAAACTTCAGAGAGTAAAATTGCAGCTTACAAAAAAAAATTGTTTTTTTTTGCTGTACGATAAATATAAGTGGAGCTACCTATTAACGATTAGCTCTAGTTCGTAAAACGCTTAATTTGAGAAATTCGAAGTCCAAATACCGAGAAAAATATGCATTTTTGAAGAAAATTCTAGCCTCCTTTTTAAGGTATTTAAAAAAACTTTTCTTTTAAAAATAAAAAGACAAGCGTTTACCGCAGAATTCCACATCACTCCGATAAACGATAATAAAATTGCGTTTTAAAAAAAATAGCTCAAACAAAAGATATGGACAATAGAATTTCCAACAACTTTTCTTGTAAAATTGATAGTTACTTTCTGCATACATCGTACAGACATTTTATTTCTATCGGAAGAACTTTTTTGAAAATGAATTTTTGTGGTTGCAAAAAAGGACGCGATGTCTTACGTGGGTGCCGGAAAGTTGGGCTTTATTGTAACTCAACTTAATCTTAATGACCTGGCGCAACATATAATAACAGTGCTCCTCCAATTGTAGAAGATGAGGATGTAGACCATGACGATGATGATATCAATGAAGACTTTTAAAAATTACTAAAATTATTTATTTGTAAAAAAACTTATGTTTATATACAGGGTGAATTTTTTCGATGTTTAGCATAGGGATCCTGGAAACTAATAAAGATAGAGAGGCGGTTGAATGGGAAAAGAATTAGTTTTAATGAGATCACTAAAATGTGCTAATTGTTCTTTCGAAAAAATGCACGGTTTACTACTACTTTCGAAAAATAAGTTTTCTTGGTAAATTCGTTTGGTGGTTGTTGCTTTGTTATTATTGACTTTACAAAAAAATTGTGAAGGGAATACTTGTAGGTATTTATGTGCATAATAATACAGTCCAGTCTAAATTTTTTAATGTATAATTTTTCTGTTATGACACAAACTTGTATTTTTGTTTCAATAATTATATTTCTTACTACAGTTATTTTTATAAATAAACAAATTGTAGTTAATTTTGTTTTAACTGTTGGGAGAGTAGGCTATGGAAATTAATAGTTTCTATTTGTGTTGGCTAAGGTGTCTGAAAACATCAATAAGAATTTCTCTAATAAAGAAAAATGAAGCAATCAAGACAAGATGGCAAATTACGACTATGTAAATAAATAATTATTATGCATTCCTTAGATATTTAAATTGCAAGATTGCTCAAAAACATTAACAAATAGAAATGTTATTGTATTTTTAATAGATAAGAGGAATACATTCAGTATTAAAATTTATAAATGCAAATATTTACAATGTAAAACTTAAAATAATCACCAAACCTTATTTTCATGCTAAACTAGCTGTCCCGGCGCGCTTCGCTACGCCAAATGAAAGAATTGTTAGCAGTTATCCGTTATCCTCCTGAAGAGAAGCGAAAAAGCATCACTGATTTTCAAAAAATCATATCTCCGAAAGTATGCGTCCGATCGCAATTTTTTTTTTGGAAAGGTACATCTTTTGGCTACCTTCGCTCCATACATTTCGGCCTCCTCAGAAACATGCACATCCACTGTGCGACAAAAAACGGCTAAAAAGTGGTAAATTTCGCGTTTTTTCGCGATTTCCGCGGAAACCGTGTGGGCATTCGCGAAAAATCAAACGTTCGTGACCTATTTTGGATCGACCTGAAGAATTGTGTAAAATATCATTCCAATCGGACTAACGGTTTAGGAGTTCGAGGACGGACAAACACACACACATTCATTTATATTATATATAGATGTATAGAAGATAGATGGGTGTAATGCTATATTTGGACATAAATTTTAATTCAAAACAACTTTTCTTTATAACATTTTTCTATATTGTAAAAAATAATGGTACTTTACTCTTAAACAAAATTCATATTTTTTGACAAACCTCGTGTACGGCTTAAAAAATTGATACCTGGTGGTTGCATTTTAAATTTTAGATTTCAAGAACTTTTTATCAAGAATAACTTTTTTCAAAAAACCAATAATAAAAAAGTTTTCCATATGGTTCCAACTAAGTAGACACGCTGATCTACAATTATTGTTCAGTTATGCATGATGCTTATATTTAAAAAAGAAATTTATGATTATAAAAACTAACATTCTCAAAATTTCCCCCCTCTATAAAAGTGTCACATAATTTGGTTTCTTATTTGGAATGAAGTGTAAAGAAAATCAAATATAATAAATGTACAATGTAGAACGAATATAGTATTGGTCCATTTCATGTTTTGATATATTTTATTAAGGAAATGAATGCCACAACATTCCTATTATAAAAAAAATCCCGCACAAAAGTACATATTATTACCTCATTACTTTAATTTAATTTGCGGTACAACCCATGACTTTCCCATTACTATCAAATTGTGTTATATAAACAGGAAATTTAAAATGCGGCGTTTTTGAACAATCCTCACATTAACTTGAAAAATAAGAAGTCCTAAACATTCAACACTAAACTGTAATTGTTAATTTGAAACTTTTTAAAGATAGCACGTGCGAGCCCAATCACACAAACGAGATCTTGAATAAATTACCCCTCAAAACATTTTTGGAAACAATTTATTGTGAAATCCTTAAATTACTAATTAATTAAAAATTTTAACAATCAGGATCTTTGCCAAAAGCAAAGTATAAAGTTACATTTAGTTATTCTATTCTTAGTAATTTGCAAAATGTATAGGTTTTCCATAGAAGGTGTAATTAAATGCGTACATAAGAATGAGTTTGTAAAAATTACAACATAAACGGTTTTCTACGTTTACAACCCCGTTACAATACGTAAAAGTAAATATACTCTTAATAATTAACAATATTCTATGAAAAACTATAAATCATAATGAACTTTAAAATGTTTACATCATGTTACATTTATATTCATCTTGCAAAATAGAAAAAAAGTAAAAATTATTAGAAGTCTGTTTTTAATCACTTCGTCTTAGAAATTGTAATTGAACCACAATCAAATATAACTGAAAATAAAACCAGAAAAGTTTTTCTCCCAGTGATTTTCATGCAAGCTACCTTATCAAATCTCTTAAACACTTTTTTTTTAATTTTAAACTCCGGTAATCTTATGAGATAATATTATCAATAACTGATCCATAAACATTTTAATCCAAACGAGCAGCATTATGGTGATTACATCTATTCACTTTTCGACTTGAAGGAATTAATGATTTCGGGAAAGCAATTTCTGAATGAAAACCAGTCTCAACTACTGATGTCATCATTAAAACCGCAATAAAAATGTATGATCACTATACGCGAGTATTATTATGCCGTCATCTATTTCAATGGCAATTCATTGCTAAGGAAATCATCCCCTCGCAGAAAAGTTCAAACTGCTACCCTTTTAATTTAGTTCTTTCAGTTTATAATTAAACCCTATACAGAAAATTTCTGTTAGCTGTTAAGAAACAGATCTTTTAAACAAGAAGGAAATGAGAAAATGCGAGGGGTTGCATGAATAAAGAATTTTTAAACTGGTTCGTTGAACTTATTTATAAATAGGCTGATTCAGACAAAACCGTTTTTTTGCAATACTTTTTTTCGTAATATGATACGCATAGGAGCAATTATAAATTTAATGCGCAAATTGAATTATTTTGGTGACTATGTTAAGATATATTCTTGACGTGCGTACGTGAAAACGTTAATTTTTTCTTAATGAGATACTTCCGCATAAACATTGCGACTAAACTAAAAACATGGTTTCTCCAATTGTCATTCCGTCATTTAAAGAAATCAGAAATTCGTAGAAATTAATTTGACTCGTACATTCATTTTTTGTAATGTTTTATCGTCGAGTAAATTATGTTTTTGAAACACCTACCTAAATGGAAATATAATACCAGCCATTAAATAAACATATTTATTAAGCGTTTATAAGGCATAAAATTGAAATTGATAAAAGTCCATTTTTCTAAAAAAATATTATTTACATGATTCCCGGACGATATAATATGGAAGAAAGTATTTTATCTGAAATACCTAAAAATAACAACTAAAATAAAATTAGTAAGTTGTGAAGCCTACAAGACGTTACAGAAATTATTCAAATCATTTAAAATTGCCGCTAAAAACAAAGAAAACTATGGCGCTAAGATCGCGCATTTAATTTCTGAACATCAAAAAAGCCGCGACGAGTTTTGCTCTAATTGTAGCGAATTATTTGAATCATTCGAGTACTAACTGTATCATAATACCAAGATAGCTCTCAGAAACCCTCAGAAAGTCGGTACAGAATTAGATAAATAATGTTATGGGCGCCGTTCTACAACTGAAAATAGTACCTAATACTTATGGTCGTCGATTTAGTCTTAGACTTTTCGCTGTTCATCCGGTTAGCTTCTTTAAAAGTTTCTAAACTCTCTTTTTTTGAAGTTTAAGTTTGACATTAATAATATGTAGAAAGCATAGCCAAACGGTAGAAGCGCCAGTTTAGTAAACTAATACAATTTATTGTAGGTCTATTCTTATAAAATGAGTGAATAAGCTGTCGATGGTGACGTGTGTCAGTCTATAATACTAAAGTGATTTATACTTATTACTTATACTGACTGAAATTCAAACAATAGAGAAACTACCACATCTAACTTTTAAGTTTTTTCATTACTGATCAGTGTTTGAAATACATCTTTTAAGAAAGCACTTACGGCTCGAGCTACGAAACTAATTGGTGCAGCTGTAAGAATGACCGAATTACGGATTCTATTTAAGTTAAGGTCAAGTGGATATCGGATAAGTTCTAGAACTAAAAATTGGTAATAGAATCATCACTAGAACAATCTTACGTTACGAAAGCATGAACAGTGTAACCTCTACAGACAATCATCCTCTCTAGAAGACGGGTACATGTTTCATCTCGTTTTGAGTAAACGTCAATATTACCTCCGCACCCTAACAATATCGTGCTAAATAATAAAAATAGAAAGGGTGAATGTATGCTTTAGACCAATTTGAGCAGAACTTAAATATATTTGGGTATACAGGCAGTTACGGTAGAAGATAGAATTTTCAAAATTTGGTGAAAGTTGTACCATAAACGAACACATATTCTGAAAATATTATTGTCTATGTATAGGGTGTTCCATAAATGTTTGGCTTATTAACTTACATTTTGAAAAGCTTTTCAAAAATATATGGTCTTACTAGGTTATACAAGGTATTTGGTAAGATACGGCCAATAGTTTATAAAAATTATTCCTAACCTGTCATACCGCTATTCACTGAATTAGTAATTTGTAAACATTTTTTCATTTTAGTAATATTGTAGGGTTCTTAGGTTTTTAGAAAATAGGTTAGATAGAATCTCGTATCTTTTGCAATACAGGGTGAAGCACAACTCTAATAAAAGAGTATCTCAAAATTTTTAAATAAAACACCCTGTATATTGTACTGTATTTAAATACTATTGTTACAACAGATCATTGCTCTTGTATCGCTTTTCAATTATACAAGATTTTTATAACGAAGAAGTAAAAGGGATTTTAAATTTCAAATAAAATACGTGTTTTATTTAAAAACATATCTTTGATGCGGTATAGTGTTATGAAAGACATTGTATATTTGTAACTAATTTTAAAATATGAAGCTTACAACTACTTCCTATTTTTGTAAATAACTTTTTTTGGTAACTCCTATAATAAAAGATATAAACGACGTTGTCGCAAAAGTTGATCACCCTGTATATATCATTGGGATAAATACCCAACAAAACCACATAATTAGAACCCCGATCCTAATGGAGCGAAAAAACCCGGAAACACGTGTAATTCATCGGCATCGGCACGAAAAGAAGCATGGCATGACGAAAATTGAAAATAAAATGAAGAAATTTATCTGAAAGTGCCTGAATTTTGGAAGGAATTACCGCAATTTTGTTTTCAGCACAACTCAGGAGTGTAGAGATCAAACAACTACGTCGTTAAATTGTGGCACGATTGCAGAGATCTATGATTTATTGTTCTCTCCACCAGAGAAAGACAGGTTTGCAACTTTAAAGAGGAGGCTCTTACAATCATATTCAGACTCTGAGACAAAAAAAAATCAAAAATTGCTAAGTAGAATGTCGATATTAAGCCATCGCAGTTATACACAAAATTCAAATGTTGAATAACAATCAAATACAGCCAAAAATCATAAAAATGTTATGGTTAGGTTCATTTACCAGCAAGCATCAGAGTAGTCTTAACTGTTAGCAACGAGGAACTCAGCATCATAGCAAGCAAGGCCGATAAAATTTTTAAAACTGTGCACCATATGTATGTTCAACTTCAAGTAGTATCAAATGGAAGACAGAATCCGAGATCTGTGCATTCAGATAGAGAAGTTGACAAAGAAAGAGTCACTGCTGGTAGCACAACGGATTTGGTGATCGGTTAACGAAGGGTGTACAACTCTGCTCATTTTCCAATCGGAAAACTAGAAAGGGAGATGAAGGCAGCCACAATTGGCCCGCGTAACAGATGAAGATGATTCTTACATATGGTGTGAAGACTTTACCGATGAATCTTGGCATGCGAAGGCAGTTCATGTGGAACTTTGTCATAGTAAAATAACACTTGCTATCCTCGGTGCAAATTTCCTTTAGATTTTTAAGTTATTGCCGGATGTAGTAAACTAGGAACTAAAAGACTCCACAACATCATTGTCAAGCAAAATGTGCTGTGTAATGGTACCGACGAATACTAGTCCATTGTAAACAAGTATCCCAACCGGATACGTCCAACACTCATAGGAGTAAAAGAAGAAACTAAAGTGTTCCCCTATAGTGAAACGACAGGGCAACCAGTATGTGCAAGACCACGGCGCTTAGTTCCTGAGAAAAAATGAAATTTAAGACTCGGTAGAGAATGGAATGGTACGACTATCATCATGCAAGTGATCGAGCTCACTCCACATTATTCAAAAGCAAGACAGAAGTTGAATGCCTTGTGGAGATTATCGAAACATAAATGCCGTTACAAAACCGAATAGATATCCAATACCTTACATTCAAGATTTTTCACGAAACCTGGAAAACAAAATTGTATTTAGCAATATTGACCTAGCAAATAATGCATCTCGCCAGATTTCTGTGCATTCAGATCACGTCTCAAAAACCGCTGTTACTATACCATTTGGTTTGGTGTAAATTGCTCGAAAGCAATTGCTCAAAATCAATTGCTCGAAAAACTGTTCCTCGAAAGTGTAGTGCCCGAAAAGAAAATTGCTCGAAATAATAAAGAAAGTTACTTATGTGCCCTTAACGAGGTATGGGCTAATGGTGTATTACTGATGTACTTAACGAGTGCAATTAAATGTCTATTATCTTCAAATAATCTTCTAATTGGTGTTCTGGCTAATTATATATTACTGGGAAAGAGTCATTAGACTACATAGAAATGCAGATTGTCAACAATCATCTTCTCATTACCTTTCTTTCGAATGGTATTTTATGATAAAAAGTCCTTATAAATAACAAATTTCTTTCTAAACATTTTTAGTTGAATACAGGCATCTGTACGGTAACGATAACAAAATGGAATTTATTAAAAGTGAAAAGGCAAAAACAAATTATTAATCGAGAGATATTTGTTTATTAAAGACCAAGTTATTGAAAATTAAGTTTATTGGAAAGGTGAAGTTTCTAAAAAATTCCGCTGGGGTGATAACAATCGACAACAATGCAACAAAAAATAAATAATGTACATAATCACATAGCTGACGCTACAAGTGTAGGCGCTGCTAGAGTATATAATACCATCAAAGAAAATGCAAAATCTACTAGAGACACGTCACAGTTTATCATATCTACTGTATCAGAAAATGTTGGTCAAGCAGTAGCAGCAAGATTGCCTGCAGTAAGTTCCATCAAAAAACTATCAGAAACATTCGAGCAAGTGAAAATTTGGGCCCCACAGTTCCAAACCGCCGGCAAGACATTCAATTTCCACCTGAGTTTACGAACACTGCAAATGGAGAAGATTTCTTATTATATGATTAAGGGCAAGTGGAAGATCGGATCATTATTTTTTCTACTAGAAGGAATTTACGTCTGTTGGAATCATCCGCACATTGGTATACCGATGGAACCTTCAAAACTACTCCACTTCTTTTTGAGCAATTGTATACCGTACATTGTTTACAAAGTAATAATGCTGTGCCGCTAATTTACGAGCTTTTACCAAATAAAACCGAGGAAACTTATTCTGAACTTTTTCGTAAAACTAAAGAATTTATACCTAATGCAAATCCAGAAACAATAATGACCGATTTTGAGAGTGCGGTAATTAATATCGTGCATGATGTATATCCCAAAACAAGACACAGGGGGTGTTTTTTCCATTTATGTCAGGCAATTTTCCATCACATTCAATCAAATGGTTTGAAAAACAGATATGAAATTGTAATATATAGGGATTTCGGGTAATAAAATAGTAACTTCACTAACACAATTTATTTTCCAAAAGCATTTAGCCCAAAATCCCATACAAAAGTGAAAATAATTTTTCTAGAATTAATAGAGGGGCAGAGACGCATGCGCTAATACCAATCAAATATATCACAGAAATAGATGCCGAATTTGCACTCAAAATGAAAATGCTCCCTGCATTAGCCTTTGTACCTGAAGAACTTGTGATTCAGTATTTTGAAGTTTTGTGCGACAAAAATGTGTTCCCTGATGAAGCACAGCCCATAATTGATTACTTTGAAGATACGTGGATCGGTCGCCCAAATCGAAGACATCGACGTTCACCTCGTTTTCCTTTAAGTCTGTGGAATTGTTACCAAGGTACTCTTCAAGGTGAACCAAAAACTAACAACAGGGTCGAAGATTCACACAGAGGTTTCCAAGAGTTATTTTCGGCGAATCACCCTAGCATTTGGAAATTATAGATGCTATCAAACGACAACAAAGCCTTAACGAGTTGAAAATAGAACAATTTTTATCTGGCATTGAACCTCCAATGGATAGTCGTAAATATCGTGATTGTGCGGGAAGTGTGTGTGAATTTCAAGATTGGTGTAACAAACAGAACGTTAAGACGATGTCCGAAAACATTTTATTGGCTAATCTAATGCAGAAATCAAAAGTTGCAAAAAGTTCTACTTTATGGAGTATTTATTCTATGTTGAAGTGCACGTTGAACGTAGGAGAAGGGATCGACGTGGGACAGTTTACAACATTAGTCCCATTTTGAAAATAAAAGAGTAGGTTATAAACAAAAAAATCGTTTTACACGTGAAAAATTGATTCATTCTAAAAGAAGCGAATGATGAAAAAACCTATTATGGAAGGTAAATGCTTAAATGTCATTTACATGTTTTAGTTGTACTGATTGTTGTAGGTAGTTTAAGACAAAAATGATGTACTAATAGTAACCGTTCCTGACACTAAGACAAATAAGAGGCGTGTTTTTACTATTAGTAGAGATCCCAATGACTGAAAATGTGTATTCTGTAGGCATTTAAAGACTAAAAGCTCAAACCTGGCCAAACCGATAGCTTTTAAAAAGTAAATTTCCAAAATTGTCTTGTGCAAAAGGGCGCTATTCAAATTTTTTAGTTATGTAATGCATTAACTAGTTGAAGCTGAGATATTTATAAATGTTCTCTGTAGCCGTTTGATCGTAAAAATAAACTATTTCCATAAAAGCATTGCTTCCTATTGGAAATGCAAACTTTAATTTAATTAATTTGCGTGTTTTTATGTTTCTCACACAATTACTCGTAAACTAAGGATCAAATAAAAAAAAAGTATTCTTTACAAATTAAAGGGTGAGGCTTTTTGATACCGACAGTGCATTTGTGTGATAGGGGATGAACGGTGTTGGTTGGTGGGTTACAATTATTAAAATTTTCTTCTTTAAAAAATTACATGTTTTCAGTAATTTAAACTAATTCCGTATATCCGATGTACTGCTAGTCACGGCCAAAATTAAAATTTCTTAAAAATTAAAAACATTAAAAAACCGAAAATAGTGTGAAGATTATCCTTATGTGATTAAAGATAAATAATCATAAAAACAAATAACCCCATAGTGACCAGTAAAAACAAAAAAAAATTTGACTTGCTAAAATGAAGATCGTTTTAAAGACAATAAAAAAACACCATCATCTTTATGTGATTAAACCATATTGGCCAAAATAAAAATTTAAGATTTTTTAGCTTCGTAAAATTCTACAGAGACCGAAAAAAATTGAAAACACAATTAAAATCACTCTAAAGAAAATGAAAAATCCAAAATACTGCGACGAGTATTCTAATGTGGTTAAAAATCAATAATTAATAGCAGTTAAAAAAAATTAAAGATTTTTTAACCCCGTAAAGTCAAAATAGCTTTAAAGGCAATAAAAAGTTCAAAGTAAAGTAACGATTATTTTATGTTAGTTCATCGCCATATTTGCAAGGATTGAAAGAAGCCAAGGAAAAACGCAATATTAAGAGGCCAACAAAGTAGAGCGAGCAAAAAATCTTTAGAGGGAGAGAAGAATAAAACGAAAGTCAAAGTATATATTAAAAGGGAAAGGATTTCCAAAAAAGAAAATGTGCAATTAGCAAAAAACATATTGAAACAAATATTTTTCATTACTGTTCATTTGCCTATTAATTAATTCTGCATGCAAATTACGTTTACTACTTAGGACCGGCTACCCGACGACGTCGATTTTTTTTCTAGTTTCCAAAGAGAAACGCTCTAAAAGATGCAAAAACGGAAAATTTTGCTTTCGTTGTCGGTTATCGCAATTTACGGCTTCCAATTCGAAAATAATTCAAATTTTATTGCGGCCCTTATGAAGATTGAAAGACCACTTAATTCTCCATCACATAGAGCAACAAGATACAGGGTGTTCCATTTAAAAAAATTGACTTTTGGGCAGTTGAAGTTAGTCAGATTTAGCCAAACATTTTGAACACCCTCTAAATAATGAGATGTCAAATTACACATCATTTAAAAACTTAACAGCCTCCTAAGTATAGCCCAAATTTTGTTACTATAACTTTCTTTTTCAATCATTGACAAGCGTTTGAAAACAATACTACAAAACCAATTTTTCTCAAAAAAATGAGAATATCTCAAAAACTATTGATTTTTTATATAGGTTGTGCTACACTCAGATTTTAGCGTAGAATCTAAATATTAAAAAAAATATATCATTCCATTTAAAAAAAGAAAGTTGGTAGCCACTTCCGGTGTGACCGGAAGTGCTAGAATAGCTGAAATATTTAAATTAAATAGAACTTTTTGAGCAATCCCCTATTCCAAATTTTTAAACAAATATTTCAACGGGAAGTCCATAAACTTCTAATGAACGGGTTAGCTGAATCACCCGGTATAGACAATAACTCTTTTTTTTCATTTTGGCAAACCGATTATTTCCAATGTCTTAGAATAGAATAAAATGTGTTCTAAATTATCTGTGTATTAATTTCGCACTCTATTAATTGAATAAATGCTATTAACATACAATGTCTTTTACAAACAAACGTTGTTTTGAACTATACGCATAATGCTTACATGTTATATCGATAACGTTCATTACATCCTTTTCTTTTTTGTATTTACGGAAAAGTTACAATTCAAGTTTTTTTTCTCATATTTTGTAGATGTATTGTAATGCGTCCCTTTTATGCTCTAATTTGTCTAGTATCAAAAAAATTATTTATTATTATTATTACAGTAGAACTCCAATTATCCGAACTCCGACTATCCGAATCACCGATTATCCGAATCACAAAAAATTGTCCAAAAAGTCTAAATGCGCTATTATTCTTCCCCCGCAAAGCCAGTGTTTGCGCGTCAAGTCTTGATTAACTTGTCTTAACTGCCGTTGTGCCTACACTGACTTCCCCGCGAAGTCAGTGTAGGCACAACGGCAAGTTAAGACAAGTTCCGCATTGCAGTCACGGCGCACCTGTCATTGTTTGTTTTGATTAGCCAGTGTGCTATTGACCTTGCTCGAGGACGCTACTCTTTCGCTACGGCTTACTTTTGTTTGTGCGTGTACAATACTGTATTGTTTTTATACCATGGCTTCGAAAAGAAAACGTGTTGTGCTATCGTTAGCGGACAAACTGAAAATTATAGAGCAACTCGATAAAGGTGTAACGGGTAAGAAGTTGTCTGAGATTTATGGTGTTGGACAAGCAACAATTTCTGACATTAAAACAGTAAGTCAACACTTTTAAACTTTGTTTCGGTGCTTGAAAATGAAGATGGAAGTTCCTCCAGGAAAACAATGAAGACAGCAACCAACAAAAATTTGGAAGATGCCGTGTTTAAATGGTTTTTGCAGCAACGTTCTATGGGAAACCGATTTCAGGTCCAATCCTTTGTGAAAAGCCAAAATCTTAGCAGAAAAGCTTGGTTATTCATCTTTTAAGGCTAGTAACGGCTGGCTAAGGAATTTTAAATTCAGGCATGGTGTACGCGAGTTAGATTTGGCTGGTGAGAAGCTTTCAGCAGACTCTGCAGCTGCTGAAAATTTTATTGAAAAATTTAAAACTGCATCAGAATCCTATGATCCGGAGTTTGTTTATAATGCCGATGAAACTGGCCTTGTTTGGAAAGCATTACCAAAAACCACTTTGACTTCTAAAAGGGAATCTAGTGCCCCTGGACATAAGGTCAGTAAAGAACGTGTTACAGCGCTTAACTGTGCCAACTCCACTGGAAATCATAAACTGCCACTTCTTTTGATAGGAAAATCAAGAAATCCAAGAGCATTTAAAAACTTCCACTCTTCTACAAAAGTCAACCCAAGGCCTGGATGACTGCAGCTTTGTTTACCGAATGGTATGATGAAGTGTTCATTCCTGAAGTGAAAAAGCACCAAAAATCGGTGGGAAAAGAAGGCAGTAAGGTGCTTTTAATTGTTGATAACGCACCCACTCATCCTACAGCAGAACTGTTGGAAAGAGAGAATGGGCAGTTTAAAACGACGTTTTGCCTCCCAATGTTACAAGTTTGCTGCAACCCATGGACCAGTCTGTTATTGAAACAATGAAGCGCCATTACAGAAGGCAACTGCTGAGAAAACTGCTGATCGAAGGTGCTGAAGATGAAGAATTGGTTTTGGCAAATCATAGCAAAATAAATTTAAAGGACTGCTGTTACATGGTAGCGGAAGCTTGGAGTTTGGTTACGCCAGTGACGCTAAGACGTGCGTGGAATAAACTGAAAGGCCTACCGTCTGAGAAGAACAAAAAAAAGAATCTGAAGAAAATGAGAAACAAGAATATGGAGAGGATGATGATGATGAAGATGCGTTGTCACTAGAGGAAATAAGAAAAATGATTGTAAAAATTCCTGGTTGTACAGAAGTAAGTGCTGAAGATGTAGGAGAGTGGATGGCTTGTGACACGTCTGACCCTGGTTTTCAAATTTTCAATGACGATGAAATTGTTGTAAGTGTGAGAGAAGATGTTGAAGTGGAAGTGGAAGAAGAACTTTCTGCTGATGTTGAAGTAGACGCTGGACCATCAGCTAGTGAAGCATTTGCCGACCTCGAGACTGCTTTGAAGTGGATGGAGCGTCAGCCCGAGTGTGACCACTTGCAACTGCTCACCGTCAAGCGAATGCGTGACCTGGCTGCCCGAAAACGGTTGAAGACCGCAAAACAGCTTACATTGACGGAGATATTTAAAAAACAATGATTTTTATTTCTAAACTTGTACATAAGTACATTTTATTTATATTTAAAACATGTGAAAATTTCATGTTTCTTTCATTTAATTCAATAAAAAAATAGTGCAATATCAAAACGTAGCTTTTATTCTCTCCAATGGCAATTTTTTTTTTAAAAATCCGATTATCCGAATATTTGATTATCCGAATGGGTCCCGGTCCTCATTAATTCGGATAATTGGAGTTCTACTGTATTATGGTATCATGATTAATGTTCTAGAAAAATAATTTGTAGTTTTTTCTACTTTTTAAGAATGGAAAAATAAATAATTTTACTTTTTTGGGATATTTAAAAGTGAAAAATAATTTTTTTTGTTGATTACAATTGCAAAAAATAAAAGTATAATGAACATTTTTTTTCTTTTATACCATACGTTTTTTTACAAGCCTACTAAATCAAAACGACAAATTTACAAAAAAAATAAATTTAAGTCGTGTTGTTTAAAATAAATATTAAGTATGCTATATTTTTGAGTGGCTAAAATTAAAACAAATCACATTCTGAAATAATATACCGAGTGTCCCATTAAAAAAAGATAAGCTTACTTTGATATCTCATAAACTATGTAAGATAAAAATAATCAAATTAGACGATTGGATTCTACGTAAAAATTCGATAAATTACATTTTATATCTTTTCGATATGTTAAAGAATAACAGTGATACAGGAGATAGTCGAAGTTAAAATTTTCAATTTCGCTTCCTTTACTCATTTGATACTTACCTGATACTTCATCTACTTTGGATATACCTAGGTAAGTTTTCTCCAAAATAAATTTTAGAGTACACACATCATCTTACGTCTACTTTATTCAATTTAACTCTACTTCTTCTACATGTACAGGGTAATTCATTATATTTTGACTCCCACCTACATCTCTTATTATTACTTATAGAAATAAACTTTAAATACAAAAGTTTTAGATTTTTTCATGTAGTATCTTTTGGTAATAAAGAAAATAAAAAATCTTCACAACATTGTAAAAATTATTTGAGTTATATTTTATTAAATGGAACACCCTGTATATTATTATCTCTTTGTTCTGATTTCAAATATATATATTTGTTGGCATTTGATTCAACCACTTTCAAGATGTTTGAATTTATAACTTATTTCTCCTGGAGATCAGTTGCCTTCAAAAAAGGTCGACGTTTGCAATAAACGTAACCCTAGCAACGAAACAATGTTAGTTGCACATAAGTTAATCTTCAATTGAAAATTAAACCGTATTGCCGAAATTAATTTACTTCTAAAATTATTTAAAACATCTATCAAATGGGTTATTCGGAGAGAAGAAAAAAGTGTAGTTTTGTGCCACACAAACCTACACAACCATAAAATTAAACCAAAAATTCCCTGGAATTAGGAAAATAACCATTCTATCAAATTAAAGTGTGAAAAATGTAATTTTTTGACAATAACCTAAAACAGGTGAAGATATCGAACTGCGTTTTTTGCGTTTTCTCTAGCAAATTTAATCTACTTTCCGATTATGACGTCAAAATTATACTGAATGATTTGAATTTTCTTGGCAAAATTGAAAAAAACTGTTATTATTGCTAACTGCTCCCTCTAGCAATTTTATTTGAAACTGTCGATTGCCGATGGATACGGTATTTGAAAACACTGATATTTCTCTTACAAACACACCTTAGTTTGCTGTCATTAGAAAAGTCATTTAGAAAATACAGTCATTTATATTAGTATACATTGTGGGGCTTATCCTTGTCTTATTAAGGCCGGTACGCCACTGACCCTCAAACAAAACTTATGCCAAATTATTCAGGTTTTCTAATGATGTTATTGAAGTCATAGCTTCATATAAAAATTTTCGGAGAAATCTTGATTTTTATGCCTCGCCCTGTCAATTGCGCCCCTTTGCGGTGAAATTCGGAACTTTCCAGGATTTTCTCATAGCCGTTTTAGTAATAAAAAATTTTTTCCGATTTTCTATAACCAATAGTTTTCGAGATATGGCCAAGCTTAATGAAACAGCCTGGATACCCCCCAGTTTTTTTCAAATTTTATAATTTTTGTTATAAAAAAAGAGTGATCCAAAGAGACAATATTCGCGGCTTTATAACACCAACGAGTT
Source organism: Abscondita cerata (assembly GCA_030710515.1). Classification (NCBI taxonomy): domain Eukaryota; kingdom Metazoa; phylum Arthropoda; class Insecta; order Coleoptera; family Lampyridae; genus Abscondita; species Abscondita cerata. Next base: position 117,565 of record JALBCR010000609.1, read on the forward strand.
TTTGAGCCTTGAGGAAGCCGCACAATTCAGCGGTAGAAACGTCGGCAACCAAAAATAATTATGGTGTTTTAATTGCTATCTACCTAGCCTCCCTATAGAAGGCCCAGAACTGTTGGGAAAGAAACTAATAAGGGGAAAAAAACAACGTAACAATGCTAGTTTATTTTTAAATACATAAACAATATATTGCGCGCACATATAACCGCAGTTTTTTTTTAATTTAGACAATTTTTTTTAAAGCAATGAATTAATTCTACAATAAATTCTAAGATGATTGGCAAAAATTGGGATGTGCATATTTCTATTTTATTTTAAATAAATAAACAATACACAGAAAGTGCGCACGTATACCTGCATTTTTTCAAATTTTGACAAAGATGTCTATACAAATTTAAAATCATTTTAATGTAATGAATATACAAATGAATACATTGCATTAAATAAAATAGTAAATTTTATCGACATGCTTGTAAAAATTTGAAAAACACCACGGATATATCCGTCTAGAATATCGGAAATGTTATTTATACATTTAACTACAAATTAAAGTTGTTTATTAATTAAAAAAAAACTAGTAATACCTTCTTTAGGCACTTTTTGAGATGAATTGAATGGCGTTGACGGATTTTAAATATCTACATTTGTTTACGAGTTATGAAATATTTTTTTTCTTTAATAGAAACCATAGTTGGGCAAATTATGGATAACTAGCCAATGTTATCGCACTTATCAAAACTGGACATTTTTCATGTCCAGACGCAATGTCTGCAACGTGTTGAACTGAGTACAGAAAACGTTGCGTCTGGACCAGGCTTTAAATGAATAAAATCGAAAATTGTATGCCTTAATAATCAAAATAGTTACACAGAACAAAATTACGTCGAAATCAATGAGAATTTGCGGCCCAAATAGAGTACATACGAATAAAAACGAAACCTTTATGCGTATTGGAATTTACAGATGTGAGATTGCGTAACAGCATTAAATATTACTACGTACCCAAAGAGATATTTTAATTCTCAATACCAATATTAGACAGCAATTTATGTAATATATTTCAATTAAAATAACTGAAATAACTAAGAAGAAAAAGGTCGTCAATGTCGCCCATTACTTGATAAGATATTAATATAACAATCAAATGATTATGAGAGTAATTTTGCATAAAAATATTTTGTTTATCAATCCATTTAGATTTGAATTGTTATCCTTTTCTGTTTTAGTTGTTGATTTGAATTTACGAGCCAAATATAATTCGGAACAAAAAAATCAGTGCGCAATATATTTAAAAACCTTCGTGGTTTCCTGCTTGTGGTTATAAGTTTTGACTTTACGAAGTATTACTTTAAGCCGGTGACCCAGAATGCATTCTACAAAAGCATTGCACTAAAAAAATCAAAGTGGCAAATGGGAAATGCAAACTGATAAGGATACATTTAGCAAATTTATTGCATTTTCTCCTATAGATGGTAGATTGAAGCGGAGCCAATTGATAAATTGTTCTGTAGTAAAGCGTTTACGCAACTTCTCAATCACCTCCGGGTGTTCAATAACGATTATAATATTAAGTTAAAATATTCTTAGCCTATTCGGTTTGATCTAGCAAACCAAATCTACAGGTAGCTCTTACATACATTAGTCCGGGGTAAACAAAAACATTCGTAAGATCGATGTTTACGCGGGAACATAAGCTAATACCTTAAAGGGATTACTGTCATATACAAAGATAATGCAAATATTGACTTTAACTACGGTTTTCGCCCACAAAAATCTTTTTTCAAAGTGCGTAGGACGTAAAGGAGTATCTTGTTAGATATTTTTTGTTTTGCGCTTATAATCCGCAATTATTTTATGAATGTCATTCTTTAGCAAATCGAAATATGAATAAAATTGCGTCTAAATTATTTATTAATTTATAATTTCTTATAATATATTAGATAAATTTTGCACACTTACTACTTCTTGCTCTGCTGTCAATGGAGCCGCCATTATAAACCTTCACACGCGTGCACAATCGCACACTACACGTAAACTGTCGAATATCCAACTATCCCCACCAGATCAAATGCAAAAGCCGGCTTTACACAGGAACATTTCTAAAGAAAAACAACAATTTTTCTTTTATCTTTAGTTTCATTCTTTTATCAAATTTTAGAATCTATGTATAAAAAAATAATATAGTTAGAGTACGTCAAGTTATTGCTCCACACAGCACGCAGCAAATTTTTAAATGAAATTATGTTTGAATCGGCGGCGGACTAACCAGCGACCGAGGATGGGCGATTGAGTTTGGCCGCGAATAATGATAAAATAATACCATTGATTAAATAGTAAAAATACTGTGGTAATATAAAACAATCCAACTTTCGCTAAAGCTAATTTTATTTGGAATTATTATACTTTTTATTCCTTCTGCGTACGCACATTAATACCATTGATTATAAAAGTTTGATTATACTAAAACAAAACCAGTGGCAAAACGATTTGCATTCTAGGAACGGCTAAAACACATTAATTATACCCATACACGAAGTTTTGATGATCTCTATGATGATACGCATTATTTGATCCATATTTTAACAAACATTTCGCAGTAATCGTAGTTTACATTTTGTTGTTGTACTTATTTAGCATAGCATTGAAGTGTTTTTGTTTTGTGTTGTCGCTTGTGTGCTTGGTTCTATGAAAACATATTACAGTTTCCAGGGTTAGAGTTTTCTAGACGAGAAGATCCGCACGAATACCTATACCACAGCTTAGCCTGAAAGTACATTAGCGGTTTTAACGCTGCGTATCTTACTCAGTGCGTTTTACGTTAAAACGTAAAGAATGGATTTAAATGTAACAAGTTACAAGATCGTGAAAATCACGCCGACGCCTAAAAATACGCTGGCGAGACGTCGACGTAAAACTAAGAACGCTACTGCTTGCGATTGAATCGCTCAGCGTGAAATACGCCGGAACGCAAAACGTGCTTTACCAATGCAAAAAAACCCACAACGAGCATATTATACGCTGAGGTACATTCGGGAGAGCCATCAACGTTTTCTTGGTTCACATACCACATTTAGGGGCCTATTCTGTAACTCATAACGACCCGTTAACAAGTCGTTACCTAACGATTGTCGGTATTTTAACGACTTTTTATTGAAAAGTTATTCGTCCGCTACCGATTAGTCGGTGATATGAAGTCGTTTATAAATGACTTTTTACAAGTAGTTGTTAGAATTCAACGACTGTCGTTCTTGTTCGTTCATGCCGTTTATGGTGTCGTTAGGCTAAAATATTTATATTGCGATTATTTGCATAAAAAGCAAGCTTTTTATTATAAAAATGAACAATTAATTACTATTTGAAAGGGTAATAGACGAATTAGAAAAGAGGTATGTAATCAAGAACCAAATATTTTAACGTGGCCTCAAATATTTCAAAATAGATATTTTATAGATATTGTTTGAGACCAGTAAATGCCTCGCTAAGAGTTTTTAGCAATCCGTTTGATTTGTCAAGAAAATAATTTTGAGCAGATGTATAGATTGGATCACCAATGAGATTTTGACTTCTTTAATTGAATGTGCCCCTACATGCAAGTACCATAAAGAACAAATAAAAACGCATCATGTGGTAGTAGATGATGTTGATTTATAAAAATTTGAAACGAATTATATTAATTCTCTTCAATTATATTCGGATTTATGAATTGTTATTTTCCGGCTTAAGCCGTGTTCGTTCTTCCCTCCTTCATTCTCCGCTTGACTTTAAACAGACCTTAGAGGAACTTCCGAAGAAGTTAATAGCATGGTTAGCGAAACGTCAAGCGGAGAACAAAGGAGGGAAGGACAAACACGGCTTAACCCGGAAGATGACTCAGATTCTACTTGGTAAATTTTCTTTGAGCGCGTTTCTTCTTATCATGTTTTCTGACAATTGCTTAACATATCGCGACCTCTATAGATAACAATAATCTAAAGAATCCTTAAACAAGTACCATACAAATGCTGAACACCACAAACTGAAATTAAAAAAGGTGCAAAAATATTAACATTGACATCTGTCACAAACCAACATCTGTTACATTGATACGCATCCTCCTGCAAAGTTGCACTGTTTTTATTAAAAACATCGAAAAACTTGTTAGACTACGCTAGCGTTCAACGATAGGTGTTACAGAATACGATATAGTCAACCAGTCGGTCAAACTGTCGTTAAAACAGTCGGTATAACGACTATCGTTCAGAGTAAAGTCGTTCGTTAACGACTTTAGTTACAGAATGGGCTCTTAGAGTTCCTTTTGTGATGTAGATAAAAGATAAGGCCGAAATGCAACCCCTGAAGGGGTAAAATAGAGGGTGAATTTTTGTATGGAAATCGTCATTTTATAGGAAAATTCATAAAAATTGGATATAAATTAAGACAGACGTGTTTTCAGGATTTTCAAAAATTCTACTCTTAAGAGTGCAGTTGTAAAATAGAGGATGAAATTTTGTATGGAAATTCGCAATTTTTGAAATTAATTGGTATTTAGACATTTGGACTTCCTGTTAGAAGTTAAGAAGGAGGTATTTTAGGATTACTTAAAATTCTAATTTTAAGGGTATAAAATAGGGGATGAAAGTCATGATTGGTTTTAAGTCGGCATATTGTTGTCAAAAAATCCTCCGGCAGAGGTTGCTTGGATGATGTAGACAAGAGATAACGCCGAATTTTTCAAAATTCAACCCCTTCAGGGGTAACCTAAGGAATGAAAGTTTGTATGGAAATCCGTCAGTTTTAAAGTAAAATTCATGAAATTGGTCTTTCGGTTAGAAATCAAGACAGAAGTGTTTTAGGATTTATCGAAATTCTACTCTTAAGGTTGCAAAATAGGGGTGAAACCTTATATGGAAATCTGTGTCACTTTAAAAGTAAAATAAAAAAAATAGTATAGTATAGTTTTTGGTTAGAAATTACGACATGTGTGTTGCACGAATCTTTTTTCTGCATGCTCCTGGCGGCACAAAAAACATTCCTTAATTAAGATAGAAGTGCTTTAGGATTTTTCGAAATTCTACTCTTAAGGTTATAAAATAGGGAATAAAACCTTATGTGGAAATTAGTCAAGTCATTTTAAAATTAAAATCCCCAAAAATTAGAATTATAGCTTTTCAGTTAGAAATTATAACAGGTGTGTTTGGAAAATCTTTTTCTGGATGCTCCTGGAGGCACAGGAAAAACATTTGTCTTAGCTGTCGCTTCATCACTGTTGAAACACCACTCTGCAACATTTCAAAGCACAACAATGCCACCCAAGTGCACTTATAATGTGGAACGAAAGCACATTGGCTCATGAGTTTAGTCACTCGAGTTGACGAAGTTAAAGCTTGCATTAAGGAGTCAAATCATCAACCCTTAATTAAAAAACTCCACCTTAAGAAAAACATGAAGGTGTATTTGTAGGGAGGTTTTTTAATCTTGGCGAATACCCGAAAACTGAAACTACCCGGAATTACAGTTTCATCAGATTTTGCTTCAGTTGTTGCTTATACCTAAGAACAATCAGGATTGCTTCATTAATGACACTTTGTTGAAATCGTTCAAATGTGCAGAATATTACTACAAATTTGTGGACACCGTAGTGTATACCAAAGACGTTATACACTATCCTGTGGAATTCCTAAATGCACTCAATCCGCCTGGTCTGCTGTCTCACACACCAATCTTCAAAGTGAGTGCTGCAGTAATGCTACTACGAAATCTCACTCCCCCTAAGTTGTGGAGTCGGACCAGGTTGCACGTGAAAGCTTTACATAAAAACGTGGTAGAAACCATCTTAATTACTAGCTGCGCTCGAGGTGAATCGTAGATATACACCGCAGATACCAATCATACCATCGGAGTATCCATTCGAGTTTAAAAGGCGGTAGTTCCACCTTAAGATCTCTTTAGCAATGACAAACACAAAGGAACTGATCTTAGAGAGGGAAGACTGCTTCTCGCACGGCCAGTTTTACGTGGCTTGTTCGAGAGTGAGTTTAGCTAGCAGACTGGTTGAATTAGCACCTGAGGGTAGAAGTATAATGTAGTGAATAAAGAGGTAATATAATAATAAAATTTTAAAAAACTTAGCTTTTAAAGTCTTTTATTCTTATAATTTTTGCCTGTTTGTTGTTACTAACAGAAATATTTTTGCATCTCATTAGCTCCAAGAAAATGCAAAGAAAATTACAGAAATGTTCAATCCAAAATACGCACAGAAGACTGCGGACAAGAAGAACTGATTAATGAAAGTATTATTGAAGAAAAAAGTAAAACAAAAGCACGGACAATTGTGTAAACTATTAAACGTGATTATGTGCTACACGTGGTGATCTGTAGAAGAAAGTCTTCTTACCAGTAAAAACCTGAAACCATTTTGGTCTTATGTAAACAGTCTGGGACGCGAAAATAGCATTGCTGGATCGATGGGTTTCCAAGGTAGGGTTCTCGTCGTGTGCCTTCTAAACGGTTAAGGAAGAAGAAAATGGTGGCAGATGAATTAATCACTGTTTATATAATTTTTCGACACAGTAATTGAAAGCAAATCGGTGTTTTGAAGAAGGCAGTCCAGTTTATGCAGATCCTCTCCTGGATCCAAGCAATTTCGACGAAATAAAAAGTAAAAATCTTTCTTTATCTGCGTTTGTTAAATTAAGTGAACGATTGGTTCATTGTGATGATCAGCTATGATGGCAAAGTCTGTTTTAGAGAGAAGAAATAGAAACAGCATAATAAGTGAATTATTAAAAATATCCTTCCCCCATAAAATAGTGTTATAATGTCGATCTAAAATACAGCAAAATTTGTTTTAGTAAATGTTTAAATAAATATTTTGCACGAATTTGAACTTAGCTTATGCTAGTTAAATTTGTAATTTGTATTAAAAATTAAAATAAAAAAGTGGAGCGCTGGGGCGGAAATTGCTCAAACCGAATTCTTCTTATCCAGTCCGCCGTTGTTAATGAACTCCCACAAAAATGAAAAAAAAATATTTTTCAACATTCAAAAAAAGAATAGTTTGAGGTTCAAAAATGTTAATTCTTCGATTATTATGGCTAAGTAAGCGTCGGAATAAAAAACATTCTCAAATCGCTTGCCGTAAATTCGGAATAACTGCGTTAATAATTCAAGAATCGAATTTTGTAACTACTTAGACATCTGTCGACAAATTGCTTTAGTACAGATCACTTTTCGGACGTGCACGAGTAGTAGGTACTACGATTTCGAAACATCTTATTATAACAAATTAGTTCATATACTTTTCATATTCTTGTAATTGTGTAATTGAGAACAATTACATTATATAAGAAAGAAAAATAAGCTAAATTTGAATTCAAATGGTGCCCTTACAATATAATAATGTCATTCCGCATGTAGTCCTCGTGTGTCGATTCTAATACAGCGCCTCCAGGGGTGGCGTTGTCGTAGATTGTAGACTTCTGCGGCGTCAGAGGCAGAGAAGTAACAACATTGAAAGTAGTTGTAGTCCCTATTAATCGATCCAGATTATATAATTATAATTACAATCTATAAGAGGATGATGAAAGCATAGCAGAGCGGTACAGTCTAATAAACTGACCCCTGTCGGCGGGCTAGTTCAATTCCAGTTAACTTGAGGTTTTCACAACACAATTTTAGAAGTTCTGCTCCCACTGTACTTCAGGAGGGCACTTTAGACCGTCGGTCTGGTTATTATACTAAAATATTAGTAATTGTTACAATACATCACAGTCATTCCAACCCCTTCTGGCCAAAGCGTGAAAGGCCAAAATTCCCTAAACCTAAGGAGGTGATTCACCTTTCGTACGAATATAATTTTTACTTTCAATAGTAGGAGCACAGTGGTTTTTATCGTCAATGTTTTAGCCTATAAAACCACGTTGGCATCATCTATCAACATGTGACATACGTGTGAGTAGAGGTAGTGCGCAGGTCGTGTAAAAATGGCGAAATAATGAAAACGTGGATATGAAAAAAGACAGAAAAATCAGAGATGAAAATGCAAAAAGGAATTTATTATCTAGATATACAGGGATGTGTAGTTGGTCCATAACTTTTTTGTTATTGAAGATATCAATATGCGGTTTTACCACTAAGTAAAAACACTTGTGCTGCACAGTCTAAAAATATTTTGATTATGTAGGTACAAAGTGTTTCTATACAAAGTGGTAAAAAAAAGTTGTTTTTTTAAATGTAACGCCCTGTATATAAGAAATTCAACAACTATCACGTACAATATCAAATGAAAAACAATGTTTTTGTGTGAATGAAATTCAACTCAATTTAAAAATTCATAATAAAGACTTAGTAATTATTTTATAAGGGAAAATACCAACGAAGGTTGCAATCTTCTAAAATACCTGATACAATACATTGACGTGCTATATTTTTTTAACGCTCTAATGAGATATTTTCAAACCTCGAAGAAAATATAGTGTGTTCATTTTAAAAAATGTAAGTTTCCACTCCCACGACTTTTTGAAACACCCTGAGGCCTAAATAATCAAAAATATTTTTTAAAATTTGCACTCATCAGTAACTATACTAAATGTAACAAATTTTGAATCTAATCTTTTTATCAATAAGTTATCCTCCGATAATTTTCGTTACCCTGTATGAGGACGGTACTGATCAAAGTTAATAAAGTAAACATATATGATTCAAAAGTTTTACATCATTTAAATTTCAATTTTAAATGTATGAACAAAATAGTTTTCATTTATTTCCTGAACATTAAAAAACTGTGGTCAAATATACCTCGCTACAAATACATTAATCATTAATAAGATTAACACAAAGTATAGGTAATATAAGTACACCAATCCCACATAATTTTCTAATATTACGCGGTCTATTTTATTCCTTTTTTAGTTTATTAAACGTTACAATTTGGATATTTTTGACCTTTTGTAAATTATTAATGTGGAATTACATATAGAAACAGAGAAAATTTTTAAAATTGCATAGATGTTTCAAATCTAAAATCATCATCAGCTTACTATATCCTGTGCAGTAGTGTTTCCTTTTTCTACACAGATAGACGTTCCAAAATTATACTTCAAAAAGATGATTCCTTTCCAACCAAGATTATAAAATGTAAGCGTACATTTGTTTAATTTTGTGCGATTTCTAGAAGATATTTTACAAGTCTATAAATACAAGTGTTTATATTCTGTGTACAAAAGTTTGCTTGTGAAACCATTACAATATCGCACGAAAACATGATCGTATCGTATAACTAAAAGATAAAATATGAAACTGAACATTTAATTTTGAGTATACCTACTTCTAATTAACAAGAAATGCGATAAGTTAGTTGCACTTTTAATAACAGAGAACAAAAAATACGATTCCTTGAATTAGGTACTTTAAGTAGACAAAACCCAAAACCGTCGCAAAATCATAAACTAAGTTTAAAATCAACAAAATCTGAGTGATAAAATAATCATTTTCACAGAACCCCTTTTAGATTTAAGCGTGGTTGTGAAATTGAAAAATGAAGACGAAGTATTTTGTATATTTTTTTATTATTGGAAAGCTTCACTTTACCCAGAATTAGTTTTTCCAAGAAAAACAATAAGATCCCATTATTTTTACGACATTTAAAACGATGCCCTAAATTTTAGACAATGCTGAAACTATAAATGACGGTTTCTAACGGTCAATTATTAATAAAATATTATCGAGTAACGAAAATAGAAATTGTTTCTTATAATTAATGGAAAGGAACACCAACTGCAGCGTCTATTTAACCAACAGAAAAACACCAAAAACTGCACCAAAAACTTGACTCTTATAATTAATGTTTAAGTGTTTCCACAGAATTTCTTGTATTTTTACTCCACATCTTTTATAAATAAGATGGGAAGTTATACGACGGTTTCCAAACCGAAATTTCTAACACCCCTTTTTTCACTTTTTTCGACTAATTACCGGGATATCAAAAATTATCTTGGTCAAGGGTGGTTGTAGAATGTAAAACGTTTGTCTTACTTTAAATTTTTGAATATATTTTGTTGTGTCAGAATCTGTCAAGTCATTGTGCTGAAATAAATAGGTATGAAACTTGTAGGTTATTGATGATGTCAGTGTGACAGTGACATAATTATTTCAAACTAAGACAAACGTTTTACATTCCACAACCACCCTTGACCAAGATAATTTTTGATACCCGGTAGAATTAGTATGTACGTAGTACCTAGATCCTGAACCAAAACTTGATTAGTGAGTCATTTGCTGCCACTTGTCAGTCGGGCACATTTTGAGTTGTGATTTATATTATTGTTTGTGTTTGTGATTTTTTTAATGGCTATTTCAAGGAATTTATGATTTGTATCCGTGTCTTACTTTATCTGATATTTAAAAATCAGATTTTTAAGTGAGGCCAAAAATTAATTAGTGTTTTGAAGCAATAAATGCTACAACTATGCGACATACTAGAAATAATCTGACGCTGTTTTCGAATTCATAATTTATAGCTGTAAGTTACTTAAATAGCCGTTACCTCTACTATAATAAAATTACAATTTTCTTTATGTGTTGTTTTGTAACATCCTTCAGAAATACAAATTAGTTTTTGCATATGTTTGGAATTCGTTTTAATTCTTTTGTCACATTCACCTAATTGTGTAAATGACTAAAAACCATTTGTTGCTTTTTCAATCCGTTAACAATTATTGATCATAATCAAGAGCGGATTTATATTGCAACTTTATAGATTAAGATAATCTACAGTTCAATTTTTGTGGGCTTCTTTATACCCGTTTATTAAATATTTGATTTTAATACCTAGCTTGTTTGGTGAATCGTATAAATAATTACAAAATTTGCAATAAAATAGTTGCACCGATTAACATTATGATAAATTATTGCCTAGGAATTTTTAATTTATGCCCGATTGACAAATGGCGAATGGCTCGGGGCGCCCTCTGCATGAAGACACATTCACGACTGTATTGAAAAGATTGTAGTTATGGATCTAGGTACAAAGTATACAGGGTGCCCATAATCTATCTCATAACATGGGTAACTTTCTTAATATGCAAAATAGGTAATCGGTTAAATTAGGAAAGTTGGGCAGAATTACAAGCAAAATGTTAAACTTTTTTCAAATTTGACATATGTCTTCAACTTTTGAAATTTTGTGAAAAAAACTGAAAACAGTCGATTTTTTTAATGTTGTCGTGTTCCACTACTACTTACTTTAGAACTGAACTAAAAATGACATCTTATACATATTTTTACGTAGAATTCGATAAAATTACTCAAAATGTCATAACCCTCTTGATTTTCGAGATATAACACAAACTTACATTTTTTAAATGGCAATCATAGTTGGCTGTGATCTTATTTAATAGCTTTTGTTTTTGCGATTTCATTGATATAAGGTTCGATATACTTTACTCTTGTATTTCTATTTAAATGCCCAAAATTGTGTTGTTGATACCATTAAGGAACAAAAGCTATTTAATAAGATCACAGCCAACTATGATTGCCATTTAAAAAAATGTAAGTTTGTTATATCTCGAAAATCAAGAGGGTTATGACATTTTTATGAGTAATTTTATCGAATTCTACGTAAATATGTATAAAAGTCATTTTAGTTCAGTTCTAAAGTAAGTAGTAGTGGAACAGGACAACATTAAAAAATCGACTGTTTTCAGTTTTTCACAAAATTTCAAAAGTTGAAGACATGTCAAATTTGAAAAAGTTTAACATTTTGCTTGTAATTCTGCCCAACTTTCCTAATTTAACCGATTACCTATTTTGCATATTAAGAAAGTTACCCATGTTATGAGATAGATTATGGGCACCCTGTATACCGTGTCTCTCTGGCAAGACGCAACATAGGAATTTCAGTATGGAAAAAAATTGAAATAAATTTAGCAAATTTGACAATTCGTAACTATAGTAGTAGTGCTCAATTATAAAATTAGCGTTTCTATTTAATATTATGGGGTCGGAAAAAAAAATATTTTTTCCACGACATACTTAGAAAACGGACGTTTCTTCTCTACAAATAGTGTGGAAAATTCGTTTTTCCTCACTAGCGAGAAAAAATAATGTCGTGTTACAAAATGCCTCTTTAAGAAAATGTAAGAATGTGTTATTAGAACTATATGCGCCTAGTGCAATTTCCATTTTCTTTTCAACTCGTCTTAAAAGAAAGGTGTGCACGCGCGGTTCCTTGTTTAGTCCCGACGTAGAACAATAGTAGGTAGCAGGAAGCGTTCGTATTAATGGCTTGCCACTTAGATTCATTTAACAATTGTTGGCCGTTACTGAAATTTATAATTGGTCCACTTTTTCTTCTTTCTTTAACGTTGATTTTTTTCCTACAACAAATCTTTTTTTCATCAAATTTATTAAGTTGCAAAGCTGTTATCGCCGCCGCACACTTTCGATACGTTTCAGAACCATGTGAAATTCTGTGCAATACGCTTGTTTATTATTAATTAAATATTTCCACTTATTATCAAGAAAGTATTGGTTTATTTAGAAACAACCGTTAGAAAACAACACTAATTTCAATTCTAAGAGTAACTGAACCACTTTGAATAAATTTATATTTTGAAATTTATAATGATACAAAGAAATAGTATAAAATAAATATTTACTTTTTAAAAATTACAATGACAACTAAATACATGATTTTTCGTGTTCCCAATAAAATCTACGTTGCATTAAAATTTAAAGCAAATTGCGGGAAAAAATAGAAATAGTAAAAAAAACAAAACATTAATAATAGCGATATGCAGCATTTAACATGTAAAATTTAAAAACTCTTAATTTGCCATTAAAGAATAAATGACAATTTGACGTCAACGTTTAAGAATTTAGAACCAATTTCATAATACATGATTCGTTAGCTTTATCTGTAATACCACCTAGAAAAGGTGTCAAAAAATCCAAATATTACATTAAAAAATTATGGATAAATATCTGAGCAAACTTCATAATCAAACACAAATAATTTTACATTCAGCTGATAGAAACATTATGAAATTGTCGAGTGTGTAGTTTCTTTGCGTTTTTTTCTTGGTATTAAGGAATACATTCCATAATTGCGGTTTTGTCAAATTTAAAATTTAGCCACGAAGGTGCACTAAATTCGACTTGTTCATGAGAGTTAAAGAGCTGTCTTTTGGAATGGGAGTGTTTTCTTTCTTTATTTTTTTTGATAAACTTAATATCATCAGTATCGGATTTTTGATTAATTCTGACTTTATTTTTTGTACTACTCTCTCCCTCACTAATACTGACCGATTTTTGTCGAATTTTCCTGGACTTCGTGTTACTTTGTGATAATGCCTTAATTCTTTTGATAAAAGGCAATACCATAAAAAAAGCATTTCGATTTACACCAACTTTACACTTTGGTGTAACATCTTTTTTATTATTTGGTAAATCAGCAATTGCAAACCACTCGCAAGCTTTGATTTCATTGCGAGTTTTTGGTTGAAATTTGGTGTCCATCGATATGCCCATAATCACATATAAACGAACCAATTGTTCGTGTATTATAGCTTCAAGAAATAAATTTGGATCTATGTGAGTTGTTATATCAAAACCCGTCTCTTCAAGAACTTCACGAATGGCACAATGAGTAGGATCCTCTTCTTGATTCACTTTACCTTTTGGAAAACCCCAAGAAGACTTAGCAAAATAACTTTGTACAAGTAAAACATGTGTTAAATCTTCCGAGAGTAATATAGCACCATAAGTCGGAACTGATTGTTTATACATTTTCCATTCATCCATTACCTCAGTTAACTTATCGCAGTATGGTTGTAATGAGGGTATGTGCTAAATTGTATTGCAATTATTCTATAAATAATGGAGTGCAGTCATAAATACCTGAAATACATGCGTAGCAAATTCGGTGATACTACAACCTTTTAGGCTACTATCGTTGGCTACATAAAAATCCAAATAATACCAATGAGCCAATTCAATTTGAAAGCATATTCTTATTAGATTTTGTTTTGATTCGGGCGGAACGTATATTAAAACCTCCTAGAAATAGTATTTTGCGTTGCCCCATTTGCGAAGATGTAAACACACTTACGTTATTAGATCGCTTAGAATATCCAAAGGGATCGAATGCTTCATCTTAACAACACTTTCCTCATTCATTTCAGTCATATATATCACAAATATGTATCTTAAGTCAAATATATACCTATTAACTACGAGAAATACATAAAAATTCTTTTCTGCCTTATATTTTGATGTTTCATTTCCGACATATTTGTTATTGTAATTCCGAACAATGTTACCAACATACTAAAATCACAGTATACGTCTATAAAATCTCCATATGCTGTACCGGATGAATCAAAAAATAAATATGATCGAAACTGAATATTACTTTTTTCTATTTTGGGTCGCTTACAGAGCTATAAAAGCACCCAAATGAGTTCTTTTATAGAAATAGAACAATTTTTATTCCAAACGGTGGTAACACTGATAACATTCAAGCTGTCATTACGTTCGGTGTGCATTAATTTAAATCATAATTAATGTTCTGTAGATTTATTTATCTATTTATTTTTATTTCCAACCATTTTTTAATTGAAAAATATGATAAATGTAGTAATTAAACTTAATTAGCATTTAAACCAAAGTTTAATGAAAATATTGCCACCTTAGCAATTACACTCCAAAATTCCCTAAATTTAAAAACTCGCAAAATTTTATTTTAAAATCAATCTAAAAAAACCCAAAATAGAAAAAATACTATAAAGAATTCGTTTCAGAAGACATTTTAGCGACTCGTACTTTCGAAAACTCCCCGCTTCGCGGCTCGTTTTGAAACTGTACTCGTCTTATAAAATGTGTCTTCTGAAACTAGTTCTTTAATATACTATAAGGGCATTCAACTCATCAATCGTGATTCCGATACCGATTCTGATTGGTATCGATTCAATGTCTGTTGAACGATTGCGACTTGTTAGTTGTTACTTGTCACTTGTCATTATTGTTTTCTGCGTCGATAATTTGAAGTACTTCCAGTTTTTTGGATATCTGCCACTTAGTCCAGTGCATTTAGGAAATGTTTGTAGGTGTGACCCACGATTTTTGTATACATTTTTTCTCTTATCTTCCATTCGAAAGAGTTTTCCTCGGTGAGTTTAACCTGATTTTGAGCACCCCTAAAACCAACCCTTTCTCCGCTATCTTTAGGTTTGGTGTTTTTTTGGAATTTTCATATCTCGCCTTCTAATTATCGCACAGTCATAAACTTGGTGTCATTGGATTTGTTTTGAATAATATTTTCAACAATATTATATGACAAAACTGTCGTTTAACGGAAAAAAAGTTATTGTCTTCAGAGTCGACAGAACGACTTAAAAGAATTTTTTTCCTTTTCGCTCCTATCTTTTTTCCAGTCCACCTAACGTTTTTTTGTGATAAAACTTTATTAACGTTAAAGTAATTTCTAGCATGTTCAAAAAAAAATTATACCAATACAACTATTTCTCACCCATCAATCGACGCGCAAAGTTGCTATGTTTCGTGCGGGATTTCAAAATTCGCTGAATAGCGTTCGCGCTCGGCGCTGCATTTTGTCGTAATACGACTTCTCTCTCCTTCATTTATTAAAATAAACGATTTTTATGCATATACAATATACATTGTTTAAATATACCTATGTGTTCAATAAACATTTTGTGGAGTTGATTTTTATTTAAATAATGAACATCTCGATGGGTTTAATGATGACTTTATTCTTTCCAAATGTTATTCAGTTACACTATTGCTATTTGTTACTAATTTATTGGTACAGTAAGAAATTCCTTTTTTAAACGTAGAACTGTGTTTATATTGAAACAATTAATATTTCGACGGGTTTTAACTTTATGAACAATTTTTTTTCTGTTTTTCCGAACTCAATTCCGCACCACCCTTGAGTTTGAGTTCATGGTGCGTTTTTCATATGGTTTCCCGATACGCCTATTCCACAGTTTTCACTTTTCTTTAGTAAATTTCTCACTTTATCATGATATTAGTAACCATCATCTTCATTCTCACTTATCACAAGGCGGTTCGTTTGCTTTTCTTTTCAATGAAGCGGTTGAGTGGGTAAAGGTACAATCGTTGGAAGCTTGTCATCAACTTCGTCGTCTTCGTCATTTGAATAATTTACATCTTCTTTCGCTGTCGCGCAGGTTTCCCCACGGCAAGTCTTGCATAAAACAGAACATTTCAAACGTGCTTTTCTACATTCACAAGCCCTGTTACAGTTGGTTGTACATCCACAGGATACAATGTCCAGAACTTGGCGTGGTTTCGATTCCTGATTGGTTGTGATTGGCTCCAAGTGTATTTTTTCTGCACCGATCCACTTTTGCACTTGATGATTTGTTCGAAAGAAATGTTGTCTCGCTGCTTGTTTTTGCAACCTGACCTGAAAACCAAAACTGACTTATTGCGTTTACCTCCCACGAGCTCAGCAGCGAGGCCATATTCCCTTCGAACATATCATCAAGTGCAAAAGTGAATCGGTGCAGAGATAAACGCACTTGGAACCAATGACAGCCAATCAGAAACCGATACTACGCATACTTCTGGAATTTGTATTCTGTCGATCTACAACCAACTGTAGCAGGGCTTGTGGATGTCGGAAAGCAGGTTTGAAAGTTCTGTTTTGTGCTAGATTTGTTGCGGAGAAACTTGCCCGAGCGCGAAAAAAAATGTAGTAGACTCGAATGACGAAGACGACGAAGTTGATGACGAACTTACAACGATGACCTTTACCAAGATCAAACGCTTCATTGAAACGAAAAGCAAGTCAATCATCTGTGATAAGTGAGAATGAAAATGACGACGGCTATCAATATCATTCACTAAATTCACTAAAGGAAAAGTAAAACTGTGGAACCACATGAAAAAAAAACACGTCGTGAACTCAAACTCAAGGGTGGTGCGGAATTGAGTTCGGAAAAAGCAGAAAACAAATTCTTCATAAAGGTAAAACCCCTTCGAAATATTAATTGTTTCTATATAAACACAGTTCTGCGTTCAAAAAAAGAAATTTCTTACTGTACCAATAAATTAGTAATAAATAGCAATAGTGTAATTGAATAATATTTGGAATGAATAAAGTCATCATTCAACTCATCGAAATGTTCATTTTTTAGATAAAAATCCGTTCCAACAAAATTTTTATTGAACAAATAGTGCTATTGACCGTATTTCGAAATCCCGCCCGCAACTTTGCGCGTCGATTGACGGGCGAGAAATGATTGTATCGGGACAATTTTTTTTGTAAATACTTGAAATTACTTTATCTTTTTTAAAGATTAGTTACAAAAAAGCGTGAAGTGAACTGAAAAAAAAAGATAGGAGCCGAAAAGGGAAAAAGAAAACTTTTTTTAAGCCGTTCTGTCGACTTTGAAGAGTAATAACTTTTTTCCCGTTAAACGCACAGTTTTTTGTCATATAAAATTTTTGAAAATATAACTCAAAACGAATCCAAAGACACCAAGTTTATGACTGTGCGATAATCAGACACCGAGATATAAAAGTTCCAAAAAAAAACACCAAATCCATGATGGCGACGAAAGGGTTGGTTTTAGGAGTGCGCAAACTTAGATTTAAACTAACCGAGGAAAGCCCTTTCAAATGGGGAGTAAGAGAAAAAATGTATACAAAAATGGTGGTGCACTGAACTAACTGTGATTTTTTAAATATTACTAATGTGCGACACACGTGGTGTTGTTGACATTACAAACATTACAAGACACTCGCGCAGTGCGCTGTGCAGAGGATAGCCACATGTATTACAATCAGTGACGTAGAAAAAAATATAAAAAGTGTCTCTTTAACATCTTATTCATTTTGTGTTAGATTTTTAATAGTTTTCGAAAATTTACCGCGCGGTCCTCGATCTTCAAACATCCATTATTCTCATTTTCCCAATATTTGAGGTTAGGAACGAGATTTTGAAAAATGGTTTTCACTGGCCTATTTGGATGTTATTTGGCTACTTTATCATAAAGAAAAATTCGTATCATTCCATTTAATTTTTTTGATTTTTTAATTTGGGTCATGGTGTCAAAACTAGCCCCCTGGCGGAAAATGATTCAACTAAATTAACTATATTATTGCGTAAGGAATGCTCTTTTCAACGATACCAAATTTGTTAAAATCGGTCAAACCGTTAAGAAGTTAAAGCAGGTTATTGCAAAAACAATTAAACACCCCCCACCATCTTTGTTTTTGAAATAACTGAACTTTTGTTTTTACGAAAATGATAGATAAACTGGTTCTCTTTACAAATGTGAAAAAATTTTTGTTTATTATGCGAAATTTATAGAAAAACAATTTAAAAGTTTAAGATGGCAGTTACGCCCTCTGGTGGTCATTTTTAAAACTTAAAAATATTTTCCTGGGATTCTTCATGGCCGATTTACCTAATATTAAAATCTTATTGGGTCGCCCGGTACATTCTAATAATGGTATTTGTTCGTGTTTAAATATGAACTGATAAACGGATACCTGTATTATATTCGTTTCTGATGAAATCTATAATGACACATTTTATTATTTCATTACATTTTTTTGTTTATATTGTCTTTGTTTAATTGGACTGAGGTTATCTCGTACTCTTCTTTCCTCAGGCAGACTAGACAGGGAAGTATCTTTGGCTTAAAATATTTACATAACTTTGTCAAAATTGACCCATTTATTTAAACTTAAACTTATTGAATTAAATTTTCTAGATTTATCTCGATTTCATTATTGGACATTACATTACATTTTTTCCATTATTTTGTTTTGCTATTTCTTTAACCTACTATTTTATTCGTCATTTTTGTGACTGGCGCTTTGACCGGTCCATTATGTCGTCATGCAATGGCTGTGCTGTTATATTTTATGTTCTTATTTACCTTCTATAATGTTTACACACTTAATTAATATTATTACATGTGAATACTAGGGTGGGTAAGGGTTGGCATGTTTAGGTTGTAGTGGTTTTAGTAAACCTTGAAGTAAATGCTTTGCCAAGACAAACCAATCACTATTGCACACGGTTTCGTCACCACACTATACATACAGGTTCTGGGGACACCATACATAACACTTACATCACAATACAATATTTGTATAATGTACCATGCGAATAAATAAATAAATACCTGCAATCTACCGGTTGTTAGAGATCTTATACTAAATTTAATGTAGGTTTCTTTAGTAAACTTTTCTCACTTTTTGATCAGTCAATTTCTCTTCGGGTTCAGCGGCGGACTATTTAAATCTTGCTTTTGCAAATGCCTCGGGTTACACTATATGTAACAAAAAGTCTACCGAATGTAGAAAAGGTAATGATTTATGCAACTTCGTTTTCAAAGTTTTTAAGGTTGTATAGACGTATGTATACAAAAAGAAAAAATATATTTTCTTCAAATGTTAGTAAATCTAACACTTTTTGACTTAGTAGTCGGCTGCGAAGTTCAATTTTTTCTCCGCAAAGTTTTTACTTGTCACTTTTACGCAGGCGTTAAGAAAAGTGTTATTTAGCAATATACAACACATAAGCATAAATTAGACTGGTATCAATGGATTTTCTTCCGTTAGTGTAATACTCAAAATTTTTGCCGCGAAAGTATCAAGGATACCTGGACGCTGGTCTCTTTATGAAAGCTGCAGATATTACGTAAGAAAACTCAGGATTATAATAGATTCGACAAACCAGTAACTAAATTAAAAGAGCCTTGCATTATGAACCTAATCTGAGTCTTCTTTCGGAACATTCGCACCTTTCATAAGAGGTCAAGGCGTCCTTGATACGTTACTGGTAAAATCTTTAGTACATATGGTTTTCTGTCTATTATCAGCCTCACCTCGTTCGGGTGCTAAACACGGGCGTCCAAGAAAAGAATCACTTTTTCTCCGTATAAAATAATATACCATTTCCTTCATTAGGTAACTGAATAGTGTGAGAGAAACAGTTAGAAAATATATTTTTTTAAAACTTGCTGATTACTTGTTACCATAGCAATATTGATTTAACATATTTTATTAAATCAAAGCAATGATTAGAAAACAGAAAAGTAAAAATAGTACAGAACCACTGCCAGCTTTTTTAAAATATGATAAACGGGTTGAATACGCACTCGATACCACCAATGGTCTTCTACTTAACAACACTTATTTTTCGGAAGAAATATTAACCCTCATTCTGAGTTACATTGATGTAAACTGTATGCTCACATGTTCTTTGGTCTGTCGTAGATGGAATTACATAATTAAATCGTTTCCGTTATGGTCGTTATGGTATGAGAGAACTTATAAAAGTAAAGCAAAAAAATTACCGTGGTATTTATATTTTTGTTTGTTTTTCACAAATTATTTCGACAATAACTTGTTGTTAAATAGTAACGGACAGCTTGGTTTAAACTTTTGGCAATGTAAAATTTGGGACGGCGACGATTATATCGAGGAAACTCCTAATTGCTCCGACCCTCTTCCAGAAGATGTCCCCGAATTTAATCAATGCACCAGTTGTTTTGTAACCAGTTACTTTTGTGGTTTTAAACGTCAGCGTATAGAATTCAAAAAATGTAAACTTTTTCGATACATCTTGGACAACTACAAGCCTCATATTTACGTAAGCGAATGGACGACTGGTAGAAGGGATTGCAGTTGTGTTTATAAGCTTCAATGTGGGTTCTTAGGGCATAATGAAAGTTTATTGTCAGAAATTAAACCGTTTATTAGCTACTATAAGATGCAATGGGGTGCGGGTAAATGGGAAAAGGTGAATTTTCACTTTGTGGTATACTGTAAATGTACTAGGAAACTTACAGATGCAGCTTCTAGTGACCGACTATCCTGATGGAATAGAAGCCATTACTTTTGAAAACGAAGGTTGCAACACACAATCGTGGAAGGGCCATTTCGGAATTAAAATGGCAGGTGGTGTACTAAGGTTCGATTTTAAGTCGATTGAAGCACTGCCTATTAACCAAGAAGGAAATTTTGTTTCAAAACAATTTAAAAAAGTAGAGTATTTGGCTAATGGGTTTCCAAAAGAAGACGTTATTGATTATTTTCAATTAGATTGCATATGGAATGATGATAACGATGAAATATACTATTTTATGCCTTAAATCACTCTGTTTTAAATTTATTAAAATCTTTCTACCACATTATAAAGTGTATACAGAGTGTGTCTCTAAATTTAAGTTATATAGATATTTATATAAAAATACAAGTGATACAATCCGGGGTAGTCCGAGTAGCGTCCCTGTAATGACCATGGTATAATAATTTTAGAAGGTATGGTATATATATCGAGGACTCATTTTTGTTGCAGTTCCTACAGGTGCTTTTGATGACGTATTTAAAGAGTTCCTTCTCTATGATTCTTTTATGCTAAGTATTTATAATTTGCAATAAAATTAAGGTGGAATAAATTTTACGTACGCAGCATATGATATTAATTTAATGTATTAATTTTAATGTAAATAAACGCATTGTTACAAAAAAATTAGTATAATAGCAGCATTAATAATTCCGAATATTTATGAATAAACCAAACATATTTGGTTTTAAATATATTTCATTTAGATGTGATTATAAAAATATGTACTAGAAACATTTTTACCTAAAAATGATTTAATAATTCTTGCAACAAATTCCATTTAAATGCATCATTGTAAAATGAAGTTGGTAAATTCGCTGTTTTACCCAAATATCGCACATTAATAACAATTTCAAAAAAACAACCTTTTTTTCACGTAAAGTTTGTTTTAATCAATTTAAATTGTTTTCATGTGATCGGGGGTAAACGGTGTTGGTTGGTAGGTTACAGTTATTACAATTTCTTCCTTAATTAAACAAATTAGAGTATAGAACACGTATCAGTTTTTTAAAACACGAACCACAGTTTTCCTCAATTTTTAATTGAGTCGGCACCGAACTGGGTCAGCACCGAAATGGCCGCACCAAACTGTCTTAGACCGTTCTATACTTCCAACAAGACTACTTAATAAAATTAAATCAATTATGAATCTCAAACAACAAAAAATTCTAAAATCACTAACTGATTACATTAGGTGTAATGTCACTTAACAAAAAAGAATTTAGTAAGTTTTTTAAATGATTTAAACTCATACGAATCCAGAAAATATATTTTTAGTTGTTATTCTTAACATGCAACACTAACATAAACAGTGATAACGAAACGTGTTTAAAATCCATCTGGTTCAGGTGTTTAACATCAACATCCGAGCAATTCTGCTAAATCAAACCACGTCTAATAACCTCATAGACGTAACCCACTTCTTGAGACTACCCTACAAGTCGGAGATAAAGTCAAAAAATGTGGATCTCCATAAAAGGTAAGATCCTACTAAAATCGTAACGATCACATATATGGTGTGTCTCGACGATAACATGTTAGACGCATAATGAGAACAAAAAAACAGATTCAGCTGAAAACTTGTAACTTTATACAAATGGACATGGACATCTACTTACTGAAAATATTTTTGTAAACCTTGCCCAAGTAATCGGTTGATTATCGGACAAAGTTTTAAGGCGATCACCCTCTTCTCAGCTTGATCTGGGGGTAGATGGAATTCACCCTGTTGATCTACGCTTACCGAGGTAACTAACACGTCCACCGTGTCAAGTTCTACGGAAGGTAGTTAAGAATGACCAGACTTTTTGAGAATGATAATTTTATTAATAAATCGCAATGTTTATATACACTGAAATTGTGACGTAAATTATGAAAAATATGCATTATCTAGTAACCTACATGCTATTATTGCGTTTTGCTGAATCCGTTTGTATATTGCTTTTAAGCTTGTTTCACAACTATTACTAAATTACACTATTTGAAATAAGTAGTACGACAATAATTTTCGTATGTTTAAATTAACTTTAAACAATTTTCATGGTGGTGTCACTTCCTCTTATACCGGAAGTGGATACCAACTTTGTTATTTTAAATACAATACTCAATTTTTATTTTATTTTCGGTGTCTGCATAAAATTTTACGTCTTTTACTACCAGGTTTGGTCTACTTATCTCTTACCATTATTAAGAAAAAAAATAATTATAGGCGTAAGCAACGAAAATTTGAATCAACTGAAAAATTAATATTTCATGAAACATAAAAGGCAGATAAACGAAACATGAACAACGGTTAGACATGGTTGGACTATGTTTTCAGTATTAGACATTTTTAAATTTTATTTCTAGGGGAGGTCCGTGAGTGACGGTAGTTAAGCAAACTAAAATCGTCAAAAAGTCATTTTTTTTTAATTGCAACTAGGATTTTTTATATTTTCATTTGGTGCATAATTTAATTACCCATCTGCTGATATATCATGTTCCTATACCTAAAGTGAATAATTATCGCATAGAGTTGCGAGCTCGTGCTTTTGCGCAATAGGGGTGAGAAGCCATTTAATGCACATTTCTCTTCTTTCTCGATTACACAATTTCAATAACTTAAGGAAGCTTGCTTTTGTGTTTTCCGTTCGATTGGGTTTTAAATATTTTAACCACGTGTGTGTTTATTTTGCGGAAACCGTTATCTTGTTAGCGCTTTCTTTTGTTTGTTTTCTATACAATTATGAATTACAAGAATGTATGATGCTTGTTTTTAATCTTTTAATTTAAGATAAATTTTCAAGCGCTTTATTTATTAAAACATAATTCAGAATAAAGCAATACTAGTGTGTGAAAGGGTCTTGTTGTACAATTAATATTTTCTGTTCTGTGAGAGACGAAGGTCGGGAGATGGCTCACAATCACATTAATTTTTACTATTTTAATATGTTTATCTTATTGTGTATGTATATGCAATTTGCAAAACTTAATATTGATTAAATGTACTGCAATATGACCATCTCAAAATTGACGCGATATCAAAAGTTCAACTGAAGCAGGTATGAGCGTAGAGACTGGTGAAACTCCCCTGTTACCCACCGTGTTATACACTGTTAACTAATTTTCTTTTTTTTGTATCTACATTCTAATAAGGTGGTTGTTCGTGTTTAAATATGAACTGATGAACGGTTTCCCAACATGATACATCTGTTTTAATGGTTTTTGTAATAATAATAATAATTACTACAATTAATGTTAATTATTTTGATTTTGGTTGTTATGTTTATGTTTGTTTAATTGTTAAGGCGGAGTTAAAGTTTTCTCTTACCCTTCTTTCCTCAGGCAGTCTAAGCAGAGAGGTACCTTTTGGCTTTGAATATCATATACATGACTGTCAAGATTGACAATTTTATTTAAAACGAATCAACATTTAATATAATTTACGTTATTACCATGTTTTGTGTTTTATGCGAGCAAATTTACTACATTTATCACTGCACTCTAGCGTTGATTGAAAATATTTCAATCAACGACTCTAGCGGTTGTTAGAGATTTTATCCTGGATTCAAGGTAGGTGTCTTTGGTTTATAGTTCTTCTCACTTATTTTCGATCGGTCAAGTTTGCCTCGGGGTTTTAGTGGCGGACTATTCAAATCTTGCTTTTGCAAGTGTCTGGGTTACGTTAGTTACATTACAACAATAAAGGAAAAATCGCTAATACCGCGCTAACTCTTTTAGCAGCAATAAATTTAAAAATAATCCCACTTAAGTCTATAACTACAGTGGATTTATTGTAAATATAAAATAAACCAATGGAAATGTTCAGTTCCCTTTAAAATATTTGTAAAAACCAAAGTGCCAATAAAAATACTTTAAATTGCAGCATGTTGGTGTTCAAGAAGAAACCTTTTAATTATTATTATTATCCTCCTAGGGGAGGTTTGGGTACAGTGGCACACAGGATACAGTGAAACGGTGGCATTATTTCAAAAACGTTAAAGTTAAATGTGCCGCCAATTCTTCCAATGGGTCGCCTAGCGACAGAACGTAGAAATAAAACAACAATGGCGGCTGAATCTAACGAGTGCACTACGTAAAATTGTTTTCATTGTTATTACGTGTCAAAAGTAAAGTTACCTCCATCTTAAAATTATTATTTTACGGGGTAAGTACTAATTTATGAGTTTCTTTATTTTTCTCAGTTTTATCTAGTTAGGTTTCCTTATAAGGTGTGCCTTTTAACTTTACCCATTTGTTGGTTATTTAGTATTTGTTTGCTGTTTTTCACAATCATACAAGGAAGGGTACAATGACACGGGTACAATGAATCAGTGTGCCAATGTACCCGGAATGCATCAACAATTACAAAACGTTTAAGATTTTTTTGACCACGTTAGGTTCATTACTTTTGTTTCAGATGCCGCTAAAAACGCAAAGGAGTAGAGAGAGCTAAAGGTACGGTTCCAGCGAAAATAATGAAACGGGCTGTCAATCATTTTAAAGAAATTGGTAAACTCAGACAGTCAGCGGACAACGGTCCTGACACTATTTAGTTTGAAGCAAATTACAAAATCCGACAAGTGTTTTCATTTGAGTTGGAAGAACAATTGAGAGATTATATTTTGTTCGCAAGCAAAATTCACTATGGTTTAACAAAAATAAGTTATTGGAAATGGCTTACTGTTTGGCCAACATAAACAATCTGACTTTTCCTAAAAACTGGGAAATAACTGGAAAAGCGGGGGAAGATTGGCTTACAGGATTTCGTCGACGATGGCCTAAAATATCTTTAAGAAAACCGGAAGCAACCTGTATGGGTCGTGCTACTGCATTTAATAAAACCACGGTTCAGGAATTTCTCAACAATTTAACAACTGTATATGAAAAAATTTCAAACATATGCCCGACCAAAATATTTAACCTAGATGAAACGGGCCTGACAACAGTTCACAAACTTCCTAATGTATTTGCTGGTAAAGGTATAAAACAGCTCGGGCAAGTGACGTCAGCTGAAAGAGGTGTCTTGGTTACAGTTTGTTGTTTCATCAGTGCCAGCGGTAACAGTTTGCCCCCATTTATGATATTCCCCCGCGTTCATTTTCAAGAGCACATGCTCAAAGGAAGTCCTCCTGCGACTGTCGGCGCTGCCTCGAGGTCAGGTTGGATTAATGCTGACATATTTTTAGACGTTCTGAAACATTTTCAAAGGCAAACGAACTCATCAAAAGAATCTCCTGTACTGTTGATATATGACAATCATGAATCCCATTGCAACCTACGCGTGATCAACTTCTGCCGTGATAATGGAATAATTGTTGTAACCATTCCGCCGCACACTTCCGAAAAATTACAGCCACTGGACGTATCAGTTTATAAGTCTTTAAAAAACTATTATAACTTATACTGCATTGAGTGGATGACCTGCAACTCAGGAAGGGTAATGTCCATATACGAAGTGTCTGAAATATTTGGCAAAGCTTATTCAAAATCTTTTACCATGGAAAACATTACAAGTGGATTTCGTAAGACAGGAATTTGGCCCTTAAATTCCAATATATTTACAGAATGAGTCACCTGTCACCAGTTCCGCATTTATCATTAGGGCACCTATCAAGTGTTCCTTGTCATTCTACAAAGTCTCCAACTCCTAGATCATCTTTGGATGAGGTTCAGCATCAGAGCAATTATTTAAGCCCTGCAGAAATATTTCCATTTCCAAAAGCCAAGCCAAGAACTGAAAAGGGCCGTGGACGGAAGAGAGGACGGACTCTAATATTCACGAGCACACCAGTTAAGAATGATGTAGAGGAAGCACAATTGGTAAAAGATCGGAAGAAAATAAAAATTCCGAGAAAGAAAATATTACATTCCCCATTAAAGTCTAATGTGATAGAGACCAGCGACTCTTCTGAATCTGATTCACAAGCGTGGTCCACTCACGAGTCAGATTCATCTGAGTGGAACGAAGAAGAGAAAGAAGATGAGGACTACGAAACTGAAGGGGATTTCTTTGGAAATATTGCTACAGAAAGAATCAGATTGGGTGTTAGTAGAATATAAGGCAAAAAAAGGAATGCTCTACTACATAGGTAAAATCATCAGTGTAGATAATAGTAAAGACGCCGCCATAGTAAAGTTTTTAAAAAAACAACGAAAATGTTACGTATTTCCTAACAATGATGATATTGATACGGTAAATGTTGAAAAAATTAAGAAGCTCTTTAACCTCAACCCACAATCAGGCGTGGTTACTACACATTTATTATTAAGTTTCCTACCTCATTAAATTTAGTTTAGTTCAATAAATGACTTTAATTATGTATTTCTAAAGTGTTTTTGTTACTTCTATGACATGTTCCATTGTACCCTATGAGATGTTTCATTGTACCCTTTACACTGGGTACAACGGCACACATGCACTATTTTGGAAAATTTCTAATAAAAAAAATAGATTAATTTTATTTAAGTTTGCATCGATATCATAGCCAGGAATGATGTTGCTTTGATTACAATCGTAAATCAAACGGAGAGTTTAAACACGTGGTGTTGAAAACTAACAATTAAAAAAGCGTGCCACTGTACCCAAACCTCCCCTACTCCAAAAACGCCTTTAAAAAATTGGGATTAAACCGGAAGTGACCGGAAGTTGGAAAAATTTTAGAAAAAAAGTAGGTACACCTGAAACCAAACTTAACCCCAAGTTTTTAATGGCGTATCTAAATTACATCCCAATAAACTTTTAATTAAAGGGTTCGGTGAATAACCCTATATACTATGAATGTATGAAACCTTAAGGAAAAGTGTGCGCGTAGTAAATTAAAAAAACACTTTTGTTTCTAATATGGCAACGTATCGCCTTGAGAATTTGTTTTTTTTTATAAAACATTATTTTTAATGGTCATAAATGTTTAGTGCATTGATCATTAATCTTTAGTATTGTAAACTTTAGTGTGGGTTTCTATGTTTTATTGTTATTAGTTATGGTTTTTATTATTTATTTTTCTCATTGATCATAAAATACCTACTTTAATTTGAATGAATTCATGGATATTAAATTTAATTTATTAATAGTTTTACCATTTATAATATTTACTTTTATTTTTAATTGGCTACTTTTGAACCGTAAATTTCTAGTTTAAATCGCATCGGGTTTATGGGTTTTCTGCTTTCAGACTCTGCATAATACAAAATTTGTTTTTTGTCCCATTGTTTAATAGACTAATCAGTCTCTACACAAAACCATCTTCTAGAATTACATAAAACTTCTTTTAAAATATTGACGTACTCTGTATATATTATAAGAAAAGGCACAGAAAAATAAACTAGAAAGGCGTAATGAAAGACACAACTTAACCTCGCTTTTTGTTGTAAACATAAACAAAAATACTTTTAATTTGTATTTTACCAATAATGTGAATTCATTATAAAACAGTGCGTTGCAACTGAACATGCAACGTATATAATTACTGTTATCAGAATTCCCCAATTTAATTAAGCAATTTCCATAATACATTATTCTTTAATAAGAGTTAGTTGTAGTGTCAACAAAAGAATGACTCTACCAAAAGTTTTGCTTATCAGTGGTAAACGAAAAAGTGGAAAGGACTACATATCAGAAAAATTACTTAACATGTAAGACAATACTTGAAAGTTATTACTTATCATTAATTTCATTTTGTTAGAATTGGCAAAGAAAAATGTTCGATTGTAAGAATCTCAGAACCAATTAAAAGCCATTATGCTAAACAAAATAATCTAGATTTGTCAGAATTAATGAGTGACAATAAGTATAAGGAGAAATACCGTTTAGAAATGATTATATGGAGTGATCAGGTTCGTGATAAAGATCCAGGTTATTTCTGTAAAGCTGCTTGTGAGAAAAGTAAGTTTTTCATATTTTTCTTGTAATTGATTGTAATTACATTTACGAAGGTGTTGTAAAACTTGTGTGGATTGTGAGTGATATCAGAAGGCAAACTGACATTGACTGGTTTAAAGAAACTTATGGGGATCAAATTAAAACTATTAGGATATATGCTGATGAAGAAACTCGTATCGCAAGAGGATATGTTTTTACTCCAGGTTGTTTATCTTTAAAAAATCATTTGTGGTAATTAATACTCTGTCTAATAGGGGTAGATGATGGAATATCAGAGTGTGGCTTGGATGATTATATGGATTGGAATATATCTGTAACAAATAATAATTCTCAAGAGGGGCTGATGCAATTGAAGCAATATTAAATTTAATAAATTATACTTAATAATTTTTATTAAAAAATACATTTTCGTATCTTCACATCTCGACTGAGTTTTATCAAAACAAATACATTGGAATATTTATTAATATTAAAAGTAGGAAGTTTGAAATACTTTATATGCAATATAGGTTCATATTTCATTATTTATATAGCTCTACTTGATCTTCATCTCTATCAACTCCATAATGGAGTTCACGATTTTTAATGTATGCCCATGACATTCTACTAGTGCTAAAATTAACGCCTATGTCACCTTCATTTGAAACTGTAATTGCTCCTGCAAAGTTTTTTAAGCGTTCAGTCATTTTATCAATGCAGTATGTAGTCGCTTCTTGTGCATTTTTCCCGTTTTCCATTTCTTTTAAAATTGCATGAGCTAAACAAAACTTGGCAATAGTTTCTCCATGACCAGTAGTGGAAACTGCCCCAATATTATTATCAGCATAAGTTCCACTACCTAGCATGCAAGTGTCACTGGAACGTCCTGGCAATTTATTATGTCTTCCACCAGTTGAAGTTGCTGTAGCAACATTGCCATTTGCATCTACAGCTACTGCACCAACAGTGTCGCCATGAAACTCATTTACTATAGGTTTAACGATAATTGTGGAAGATAACTCAGTTTCTTGTTCCCACTGCAATTTTCTTTCTTCAGTGACCATACTTCCATCTGGCAATATGGGCACTCCTTGGCTTATAGCAAATTTTGCAGCACCTTCAGCAGCTAATAATACATGTGATGTATTTTCCATCACTAATCGTGCCAAACTTATTGGATGTTCAATATTTTTTACAACCGTTACAGCACCGGCTGATAAATCACATCCTACCATGACACTGGCATCCATCTCTACTTCACCTTCTATGTTTAATACTGAACCCAATCCAGCATTAAATATTGGATTTGATTCCATTATTCTTACAGCTGCTTCAACAGCAGCGAGAACTGATCCATTTTCTGAATTCAGAACTTGATAACCTCTTTTGACTGCCGTTTTTACTCCTTCTAAAACTTTTGATATCTTCTCATCTTTTATGTCGCCTGCACCACCGTGAACCAATATAACGGACTTCATAGTATTAATAAAATAAAATTGTAGGAAAAATAAGAAAATAACCTCAATCATATGCCAAGAGTTTTTAAATGAAACATACACAGGGTGATTTATAGATGAATCCCGGCGTAATTTCGTACATTATAAATTGTTTACTCAAATCATGTTCCCTTACAATAAAGTCTTGATTCTTCCAAAAATTTCTCTATCCTATGTGCGAAACAACAATATGTAAAATTTGTAGTATGGTACGTGGTTAGACAGCACAAACTACATGATGGCACATAGTAATCTTTTAATTAATATGGGCAAAACTTCTTCAGTGGTGTATTTTAGATTTTTGCATGAATTGATGGCCATAAGCTACACATGAAAACTTATAATTCTTTACTTGATATGTTGTTTCCCACGTGTAAGTTTGGGAAGTTTAGGTGCTGCGGCTCTGTCTTCTTTCTTAAAACTGTGCTGTAGATGACTTGTCCAGCCATGGCAATAACACGAGTCCTACAGACAGGTTTCTATGCCAGTTTCTGAATTGAAAGGGGTTGGCTCAACCCAGCTGCATGATTCAATGTAACTAAACCTAAATAAGATAGGCTCACATTGCATATATGAGACCCACTAAATGACTCAAATCCTACACATCCCTTGACCGAAACTACATCAATAGATAGTATAGGGGTTGTAAATGAGATAAAGCCCTGAGAATACATTCCTATTGTAGGCCCAATTTACGTTATAGCCTATAGGGTTCTAAATATAAAAAAAGTATAGTAAAAATAACGTTTCTAATCTAATAACTATCTACCTGTAAACTAAACGAAAAAAATCGATTCAAATAAATTTCTTTTAGTTTAAATTTTTTGACAGAATAGTACTTTTACGAATTCACCTCATTATTTTTCTGTTGTTTCTCTTCTTCATATAAAATACTTTATCAATCTACTTTAAATTAAAGAATTCAAAATCTAAAGTAATTTTTACATAAAGAAATAAATATATTTTATAGATATAATGAATGTTTGACAAATATCTAAATACCAGATACACAGTTGTGTCTAGTAAGACCTCGTTTTGATGTAAATTTTTTACTACAATCTTTGCATTCGTGTAATACTCTTTGGCCGTGTGTTGCCGTATGTTCTTTTAAACCGTCTGATCTTATAAACGTCTTTTCACAAAACGTACACTGATAAGGTCTTACACCTGTATGACACCTTATATGAACACTCAACATATATTTATCAACAAACTTTTTATCACAGAATGTGCACTGATGCTTCTTTTCTTTCGTATGAGATCTTCTTAAATGGTCATTTAAATTTCTGGTACTTTTAAAAGTTTTAGAACAAATTTCACACACGCACATATCATTCGCGTGTGTAGACATGTGAACATAAATTGCAGAAGCCGTTCGCCCGGCGTAGTTGCATAATTTACATGGGTACAGTCGTTTATCACTATGAGACTTTATATGAACTCGCATTGAAGTTTGTGAAGAGAATCTTTTACCGCAAGTCTCGCAAATATGATCTTTTATATCTGTGTGAACTGTGATTATGTGTTGAGATAAAGCTGCATTAGAATTGAAACGACCTCCGCATTGTCCACACCTAAAACAATCAGTTCAGCAACACATTTTTCTAAACAGAAACCTTACTTAAATTTATCTGTGTGTTTTATTAGATGCAAGTTCATGCTAGTTTTCAAAATTGACTTTCCGTAATGAGGACAAGGCGTTCGGTGATTTCTGTCGTGTTCAAGTAATTCTTTTCTGGAACTAAAAATCTGAAATGATAATTTTAAAACCTATGTATTAGAAGTAATTCATAGGTATTACTTTCGAGCATTTGTCACATTGGAAAACTTCTTCTCCATCATGAGTGTGTTGATGTTCCAGAAATTCAAAGCAATTATCAAATTCATGAGAACAAATCTCGCATTGATATATAATTTCCACAAAATCGTTTTTAATTGGAAATTCCTGTAAAATTAATTGATTACTGTTAATTGATTTTAAAATTTGTCACGCTAGAAAATCCCTAACTTGACCCACGTTTACAGGAAGAGAATAGTGTAAAGTCTACGGTATATTTAGTTAGTTCCTCATTAAGATACATTGTATAGTTCCTTTAAATTTTTCTCTTCATGCAACTAAGTGAATCCTCCCAAACATCAAGGATATGTTGAGTAACCAGCATCGGTTATAAACCAACTCCTTGCCAAATTACTCATAATGAAGTGAATCATGATTTGATCTATGAATTTTTCAAAGATTTTTCTGAAAACAGACAGCCCAGAAATACGTGTAAAGTTTGAGGGGTCAGATGTAGTAGCCGATTTAAATATTGATGAAATTTTACTAAATTTTATCAGATCAGATTATAAAATATTAATGTTAATGGGAAGAAGATTACTGAAGTCCATATCATTTAAAAGTTCCATAAATGATGAAAGTATTAACAACAGCAATAAGTGCAAAGGTTGTTTGGGTCTCAAGGACCAGTAGATATAAACATTTAAAGGTAACTGTTTTACAAAGCAATACTTGCTAATTGCAACAGAGTTGGCTTAGGATGGGTTTCATGGCACCACAGTTACGAAGGTAACATGAGGGCTGATCAACCACCGAAATCAACTTCTGAGCAAGACTACTACTACCCTTGGGCACTAATTTAGTAGAAAACATTTACGAGGAAATAAGATTACTAACAGAACGCTCCAACGTTAGAAATATGCACATCGTTAACGATTCAACCTGTCTGGTGTGCTGGTTGACAAAGCAATGCTACGTATTCTATGCGAAGTCTTGCTCTTGCAGTCAAAATATTCGACACTTTGGGGTTCAATACATAGAACCAAATAAAACAGCATTAGCACCTCATCAGAATAGACACAATAAGTTTAGAGATTTAGTGCATTTAAGAAGCACTACTATTACGTAGTTTTCTTTCTAAAGGTGAGATTCCCATTCTTAGTTTGACGATTTAAAAGAGGTCATACATAAAACTCTGTTGACTATATGAAAAAACTGCATGATCTTCCAATATTTCTTCATTGCGTATGGTATAAGAGGAATTTAAACACATTTTTAAAGATATGGTTACATTTTACACATAAAAAACCTCTCCCCAAGAAAGAATTTTACAGCTAGGATACTTTTACAATTTAATTACAAAACCAAGTTACCTAGTTGCTGGGTTTTTCACAAGAACTATTTGATAAAATTAAAGTTACCTCTAAATCTGAAGTTGTGTGAAAAATTAAACTGAAAACTAAAAAACTGCAATACTTACGATGCAATATGACTTACCAAGAATTCTGTTGCCAAATAATCAACATCATCTCGATATTCTTCCAAGTCCTCTTTCACAGAGTCTAAATATGTTTCAGTTGTTGTAGTATCCACCTTCAACTTATGACTCTTTAATTCTTTTGACGATTTTTGATATGGCGATACTACATTTTCCTCCAAAACATATATACTTATATCACCCTTTGCTTTTACCTCTGAATTTTTCAAAAGAAATTCGTTTGATTTCTGACAGTCATTTCGAAACTTCTCCCAGTTAGTTATTTGTTGCACACATGACATACAGATACTTGAAGGTAAGTTGTCCTCTGGACAGACCTATAAACATTAACTAATTAAACGAATAAGTAAAGCGATGCAACCCTTACATTTATAGAGACGCAGTTTAAAATTTTTGTAGGCAAATCTTGAAGAGTATTGTTATCCCAAATCGATATAAATGAATTCTCATAATATGCTTCACATAAACATAACCTACAAATAATCATTTTTCTATCTTTTCTGACGATTATTATTCAACATTTGTGAGTCTCTAAAGTCTAAAATGTTGATAAGTATTCAATAGATTCAAATTGTTAAATAAACAGTAGTTACAAAGTCCAGGATGCCAATTTCCAAATACCAACTTAGTAGGAAATTATTGTTACAGTTACAAATATGGCGCCACATTTACTGTTCCAAATTTTTTGGTTCTTACCGGAAATCCGCTAACTTTTGTCTTCGATTATTCAAATATACCCATAAAAGAAAACGAACGAAATTATTGGGGAGTAGTGGTAGATCAGACGGATCGATTTAACGTCCAGTCTGAACTACTTTCCATTGACTTAATTTAAAGTATTTAATATTAAGAATAAAAATTATTTATGAATAATTTATAGCGCTATAGCACGATATGTAACAATTAAGTCAATAAATCTAAATTATGCAACGTAACTAACGCTATATTCGCTTACCGAAAGATGAAGTTAGAATGCTAGAAACAAAGCACTGAAGGACGACACTAAAATATCAAGTGACGATGAGTGGAAGTGGAAATATAGAAGATGTATCATGTATTTTATAGGTTAACAATGACAGTTGACATGTATTTTAGGTTAACAATAACAGACGCGGAGCATCAATTTAACCTTTTCATATTGTTGAATTGAAGTTTTTATTTCTTCACGCGTCACGTGATAGTGGCATCTCCGTCCTTGCACATCTCCTTCTATCAGTGCGACTTCAAAACAAAGGTGCACGTTACTTGTCTATAGGTACTTATATTAAGTCTGAGGTGATATGTTATTGTATTATGTATTCAGTTGGCAAAAATTCGACATGTTAATTTTATCGCGGCGTCAATGAATTCGTAGTTGAATCTTCAGATTTCTATAATTTTATTTTCAATTAATTTTGACTTTGGCTTTTTAACACTTATACTCAGTATACTATTGGCGCGGAGTAATAAACCTGTCAGAATTATCGAATCTCCCGTATTGCAGTGGCGTAGGTACCTGATACGTTTGGAAAATCATATTTTTAGTAGGTAAATATATTATAATAGTAAAATCTACCTTGATATGAATTACTATGTGGTTTCTTTTATTGTTTCAATCCTTACTTTGTGGAATCTATTTTTCATAGTAAATAGTTTAATTCAGCAATATTCACCGTTTAATAAGATATAAATAGATACAAAACTTTTGTAAAACACAGTATTGAATATAAAATTAAACTCTAAAATCGATAAATGGCAAATGTGTCGTTTCTCAATTTGTCTATTTTATATTTTAATTTTATATAGGTACGTATACTGAGTTTTACAAAAGTTATGAATCTATTTGTATCTTATTAAACTGTGAAATATTTCAAAAAAATTATTTACTATTATGTGGCTTGTTTCTTATTATATTACAATTAAGAATCGATATAGCTAAATAAAGTAATTTTAAAACAATTATTCTTTAGCGTTAAAATGTGTGTTGGATTATCTATCATCAGGAATATCAAAATCCACCATTTATAAACTAGTGAGGGAAAGAAAAAAATTGGGACCCACTTCCATCTCCTGGTCGGCGCCCGATGGAATTAGATGATGCAATGAGGAATTCTGTCCGTAGAAAGGTTCACTCGTTCTACTTGCGGAAAGAGATTCCTACAATCGATAAGATTTTAATAGCAGTAAGTGAGGATGAAAATCTACCCCAAATGAGTCGTAGAACACTGTGGAAACTTCTTCGCAAGTTGAAGTTTACTTGGGAGAAGATAAATAGAAGATCCGTTTTAATTGAAAAACAGGATATTATTACATGGAGGATAAATTATCTTCGGGAAATAAGAAAATATAGGCGTGAACGCAGGCGTATATTCTATTTGGATGAAACCTGGATCAATGCAGGACATACCGTAAAAAAAACATGGCATGATAATACCGTTACGAGTGCTCGACAAGGATTTATAGAAGGGCTATCGACAGGATTTCGACCGCCTTCTGGGAAAGGAACACGGTTAATTATTACTCATATTGGCAATGAAGATAGCTTTGTAGATAGTGGTTTGTTAGAATTCGAATCAAAGAAAACTGGCGACTACCACGAAGACATGAATGCTAATGTGTTTGAAGAATATTTTGAGCAGATGCTAGATTTGATACCCCAAGGATCTATATTAGTTATGGACAACGCCAGCTACCACTCGAACGAAGATACGAAAATTTACCTACCGGCGCTTGGAGGAAAGCAAAAATTATAGATTGGTTATCTGTTAAGAATATAACTTTTGAGGATGACATGGTGAAAAGAGAATTATTGGATATTGTTAAAGTTCATAAGAATAAGTATATACGTCATGTTATTGACGAAATGGCAAAGAATCGGGGCGTTGAAGTACTGCGTTTACCACCTTACCATTGTGAGCTGAATCCTATAGAGTTGGTTTGGGCTCAAGTAAAAGGTTACGTCGCTCGTAACAATACCACTTTTAAACTCGACGACGTGAAAAAACTTCTGGAAAACAAATGCTTCAATCATTGTACAGGGTTATTTATTATAAATGCCCTTATCATAGTTATTATTGCATATACAAAAAAAAAATTAATATAAAAGTTGTGTGGTATAAACTAATTTTATTATAACTTTAACAAAAGTACCTACAGTGGAGTGCGTAGTTTAGGGAACACAAAAAAATAATTCGTATTTTTAAATAATAATATAATAATAATACACCCTGTATATTATTAAATTTTTGAAAAAATCTTTTTCTTCTGATTTCAAAAATATACCATATCATACCCCTGTCTTACACCGTTCTTAAGTTATTAAAGGATAAATATAGTAAATTAAACTAGTTACTATAAATATTGAAAAGTTTATATTATCAAAGAAAGTTATGAAAATCACAACTGTCATGTTTATTAAATGGTAAATAACACCGGTAGTTTTAATAGAAAAAGGCGAGTAGTTCATGCAAACAACAAAGATCAATTAAATATACTGCTTTATTTCGAAGGTAAGCCCTATTATCGGTATTATTGAAATGTTTTTTGAAACACTATATTATTTTTTAGAAAATTCTGAATGTAGTATAAGTAATGCAGCAGCTCAGTTACTCTAAAATACAACGTACGTTGAAAACTAACTACATCCTTTTCTACGGCTGGAGTTTTTAATACGAAAAATCGTAGGTCATGGGACAACAAGGAGAATAGGAAAAGATTGATAAAATCAATAAAAAAATCAGGAAGAAAAACTCTTAGTGTATGGTGTGGAATTTTCAGAAACCAAATTGTTGGACCCATATTTTATGATTTCACTTTAACTGGAGTTACTTATCTGGAAATGATTCTTCCTGACGTTGAAAATATTCTTGTAGAGAATTTTTCGGGCGTTCAACTTCAGGATACGATTTGGATGCAGGATGGTGCAGTTCCGCATAATGTCCTACCTGTTCAAGAGCATTTAAACAATGTATTTCAAGTGTGAATAGGGAATA
Organism: Abscondita cerata; assembly: GCA_030710515.1. Taxonomy (NCBI): domain Eukaryota; kingdom Metazoa; phylum Arthropoda; class Insecta; order Coleoptera; family Lampyridae; genus Abscondita; species Abscondita cerata. Next base: position 155,034 of record JALBCR010000609.1, read on the forward strand.
ATGGAAGTAGTATGGCCTCCTAACAATCCGGATCTAACCTATAATGGACTCATTTCTTTGGGTTTTTTTTAAAGACATAATAAATAATAATAATGACTATGCTCAAGTCATGAAAGACCGAATTCAATTAGAAATAAATATAAATGTATACAATCAAGTCATTTCTGATGCAATTCAACATATAATTAGACGTTTTAAATTATGCATTGAAATTAATGGTGAACATCTTTTATAAGTTATTATTTATTTATAGTTGTAAAGTTATCTTTGTTATATTCGTTATCTATTATTTGTAATTTTAATTAAATGTTGACCAAAACTCATTTTTGTAGATGCACAACTTTTATTTAATAACTTAAGAGCCGTGTAAGACAGAGGTATGATATGGTATATTTTTGAAATCAGAAGAAAAAGATCTTTTCAAAAATTTAATAACATACAGGGTGTCTCATTTAAAAAAGCGAATTTTTTGTGTTCCATAAACTATGCACGCCACTGTACTTTTGTTAAAGTTATAATAAAATTAGTTTATAACCACACAACATTTCAAAATTTTTTTTTGTATATGCAATAATAACTATGATAAGGGCTGGGACATTTATAATGAATAACCCTGTACATTGTAGTAATCCTTCAATGATTTAAATTGCTCAAGCCCAAACTTTCGGTTCACGTACCTACATCTTTTTCGAAATGGCCGTCTGATAATAAATCAACTCCTGCTCACTCATTCTAGGAATGTTTTTTGGCTAAGTGGTAATCTTGGTCGCATACATTTCTATTGTCTTTTCATACCCTTTATAGTTTCCATTTTAATCGCTGAACTTTACTCTGCTCCATTTGGCCCCAATGTTTATGTAAATATATTTTCTGGAAGTCATTAAAGTTCGTAATATATCTATGTTCTACATACGCAAACCATTGTCTGGCTGAGGATTAATCCTTTCATAATATTTATGTCCCGAGCACTTTATATTCCTTCTTGTATATTCCTATTCAACCTAATCATCTCCATAAAAAGGTAAGTTGTATGTAAATCCTTGAACATTAAGTAGGTATGTCATTCGCAAATTGGTATCGTCCATTCGAAATCCTCATTCTTCTTTTCCCTCTTTTTCTATTTACTCCGTTTTATTGTTTATCCTAATTATTTCTTTTGAATTTTGCTTCATATTTTCACGGACCAATCATAATTTTCATGTACTTCTCAATTCTCATTTCCAAATATTGTTTCTTCATTTCGGCTTCATGTTGTTATAATTTTATTTCTCCTCCAATTCTTCATGTTTCTTTTGGTTTTCCATTCAACGTTCAATATATCGCTCTTCATTGTTCTATCTGTACTTTTTTTTTCCTCTTTATGTTTTTCCGAGTGGGTTTCAAACATATTTATCCATTCTTTTCGACTTTATTTGGAACTTTTTTTAACTCTTTTGATTTTTCTCCGCTACCGTTTTACTTTCCATCATTATTTGAATTAAAATATCTAACCTTTTATTTATTTCCTCTTGTTTTGGTTCCTTTTGCTACAACTGTTTTTTTTCTGATCTGACCTGTTGGTCGCAATACTATTTTCCATAGTTTGACTTATGTTTTCATTTTGTTCTTCGTGTATTCTTACATGTATTTATAAACAAGACTACGAGGCGTGTTCTTTAATTAGGTAGTGTTTTGAGATTCCGCCGCTTCAGCGGTACGGTCGTCGTTCCGCATCTACCTGCATCTTACGGTCACGCGCATACGTCAGGTACGACATTTTTCGCCGCTGCGTACGGTTGTCTGTGACTGTTCAACCGAGACCTCACCGCTGCAGCGGCGTAGTCTTAAAACGGTACTTAATTTAAAAACGCATCACGAACTAAAATTTCCTATCCGTCTTTGGTTAGATGTAAAATTCCATTCGATAGCACAAGTGAATCATCAGAAGTCGTTATTTTTTAACACTTATATTTAATAATGAAGATTTTTTACAAACATTTTGTTTAAAATGGTTTAAGTTTAATTTAAAGGCATTCAGTTTGCCGAGTAAGAAACTCTTGCTCGTTTAATGACTGACTGTTAAGTGTTAAGAGCGAGGAAAGACCGCCACAACAGTTGTGTCTCCCACCACAATTATAAGTCGATTTTGAAACCATTGCAATTAAATATAAATTATACGTACTAAATTCTCTCGAGTGCCATTCGGTAGAGCGTTTATAGGCTGACAGTTTTTCGAATCAAATTGCTAAAGAAAACAGATTTGAATTTAAACAACACAAATTTACTCCCTAAAATACAAACCTCGAGTGCAATACGGCAGGACAATTTAATGAATACGAAATTTATTTTGGATACATATAAATTTTAAATTGAATAAACTGTCAGATTGGCAACTTTAAAAATCAATGGAGACCGCGATAATTGATTAAAAAACTCTAAGTGACAAAACCACTAGTGTGTTTGGCGATGGAAAAGATACATGACACTTTTGACGATGTCAAAGTGACAATTACACTGCGACATGTGCGATTTTTTACGCATGAATTAAATTGTCTGTAAAAAAATTGTCTTGTAGATACATGCGCTGCCTATATTTCTAAAATTTACAAAAGGTAACTTAACATGTAAAATTAAATTGTATAATAATTTTACTTTAAAAAATTATTTAATTTGCATCTGAAAAGTTATTTAGTCCTTCTTTTAGGAGATACAGGTAGATATACAATTAAACAAACTTATTCAGTTTTCAAAGCGTATTCAAAGCGACGTTTCGAGCTATTTTTTATTAGAAAAAAGTGTTCCCATCTTCAGGATCTGTATAGAAAAAAAAACAAAAATTAACAATCAGACGTATACAATAATTTAAATTAAGCTTCAAACATAAAATTTTTATTTAAAAAAAAACGAAACCGAATGGTCGCTAAAATTGAAAACTGAATAAGTTTGTTTAATTGTACCAATTTGTAATGACATTACCGATTTGAAATGACATTGACAACCCTCCTGCTAAAAGACTTAAATGTCGAAGTCCTATATGGGTGCAAGACTATACTTATAAGTACGGCTTTTTCTGAAGTTGAAGAGTGGAGAAAATTATGGTCTAGAGTTGATGTTTTCAATGAACATCTCATTGTTGATCCAACAATAGAAGACCCGGGCTTTGATCAAAAAAGAAAAATTTGGTCAAAAGTAAATCGCATAAGAACAGATCATTCAAAATGCAACTCTATGTTGTTCAAATGGGGTGCGATTTCTAATCCAAATTGTGACTGTGGAAATGAACCAGAGACCGTTACACATATTGAAGAGGATTGTCAATTAACGAAGTTTAAAGGAGGGTTTCCAAACATTCATAATTTAACGGATGAAGCAATATTATGGCTTACGAATCTGAAGGACATCTGAAGTTCAGCAATATTTTGTATTCTTGTCTTGATTATCTGTTTTCCATTATTTTGTTTTGCTATTTCTTTAACCTACTGTTTTTCGTCATTATCGTGACTGGCCCTTGGACCGGTCCATTATATGCCGTCATGTTAATTTTTATGTTCTTATTTACCTTCTATAATGTTTACACACTTAATTAATATTATTACATGTGAATACTAAGGTGGGCTTTGCCAAGACGAACCAATCCACTATTGCACACGGTTTCGTCACCACACTATACAGGTTTATACTGACCTTCTGGGGCACCATACATAACACTTACATCACAATGCAATATTTGTATAATGTACCATACGAATAAATAAATAAATAAATTGTATATCTACCTGTATCTCCTGATAAAAAATGATTGGAGAAATTAACCACTTCGCGAAATTCTTAATTTGCATCTTTTCTTTTATGATGAATGAACCTAGTTTCCACCCAACTTTTACCACTACATTGGGCGGCATTTAAATATATGCGGTGAAATGTTAATATAAGACAGTGAGAAAAGTTTTAGTTTTCGTAAATAGCAACCAAAAATACGAAAAAACTTGAAATCTTGCAACTGAAAAAATGCACTGGATTGAGTCAATAGTGTTTATAGGTAATTTTTGGATTTACTGTTTAAATAAAAATACATTAGATTACTACTTGATTTAAACAACAATACATTTAAAACAGTTATTTTTGTAGTAAGTTTTTTTAATAAAAACTGACTTTCAAACACGAAATACAAACTATTTTTTTTGTATTGTATCATTTTAAATGCAGCTCCAAATGCTCATAATAACAATTTACTATGCATATTTAAATGAATAGAGTGTACGATTTTTTTATTAAATATACGGGTGTACCTAGCATAGACAGTCAAATTGTATACAATTTCATAGCATTAAATTTCTTAATTGTGTTTACCGTGAAAAAAGACTTTACTTAACCTCACATATTTAAAACGGTATTTACTATTCAGCAGCACATTGCACGTAAAAATGCACTTTTTCTCTTATATCTTAAAAAAATATTGATATCGTGCGTGCGAAAAGGATTTAAAAGAGTCGCCATGTGAACTTCTCAGGGGTTTTGTTCACGAAAAACGCAACTTTGAAAAAAAGGAGCAGTTTTTAATCCATATCTCGAAAAGTTTTGATTTCTCGAATACAATACGCGCAATTTGAGTACTTTAGCCTTGTATTCGGGCACGTGAATTTCCCCCGATCCAGTTGTATCTGAAAAACCCGTTTTCGAGTTTATATCTCGAAAAATATCGATTTTTAAAGTTTGGTCGAGAGGACTAAATTTGTATCGGCAAAACGATTACTTTGGATAGCCGATCGAGATTATGGGGGTTCACGATCCCAAAAACTAAGATTTATATTCAGCAAGGACCCCGGCACCCCGTTCAAGCCTATGTGATTTTTTTCCGCTTGCACAATTATTTCGCCTTTTTTCAGGACTATTTACACATCGTTTTCTGATAATACTGTTTCTATATCACTTCAACTAGTATAATACTTTCAACACCTCCTGGCGGTTGCCCCTTCATGTGCAAAAACTTAAATCGGTTCTACATATTCGGAAAATATAATATCCCGCCGCGCATCTACATGGTCAACCGCCACCAGATCTTGAGGTATTATAACCTGTATTTACTGTTAAAATGGTTCAACTCGCTGTAACTTGTTTCTTTTTTTTATTATCCACAAACTCTTAAGAATCACTTAGTCCCTTTCAACAATAGGCGATGAATTTAAGTTTTCATAGACCTGGTCAGGTTTACACTTAATAAGTTACTGTAACACATTAAAATAATTTACAAGGGTGTGCTTCAAGTTGGGTCTACTTGATAGGTGTATCTGTAAATTTTTTAATCAGTTCGGTTTGCCTATATTATATTCAACCAATATTGGTCATCGAACTGTGCAAGAAATCCGACATTCAATGCTATGATTTCCCACCACAAAAAGCTATGGGAAATAAGATTTTCAGACAATTAGTGTTTGTGTATTCATTTGTCGCTTCGGTTGATTTTTAAGCATCTGTCATTGAATAGAAACTAATAGTTTTCAACGGAATGCGACAACTAAATTAGTAAAAATATCACTTCTCGAATCTCCACAATCGGGAAACGTTAGCTTTACTTTTACAGTAATCAATTTCCAACCGGATTCCTGGCGATAATAGTAGCATTTAAAAATAGAAAACAATTACATTATTAAGTTCATTATTTATTTAACAGCGTATAATGAATTAAAAAAAACATCTTATTAATAATCTGCATCAAGTTTGATTTAACCAATAGCAATCGGTAAGTCTTGTGTGTCATTCATTATCTCCCTCTCAAAGTTCAGTATGTATACAAGCGAACAAAAATATGCCGCGACATTATACACAATTTACTTGTTAAATAAAGTACATTGCGACCGGCCCGAAAGTTTAAAAGCAAAAAGTCGACCAAATTCACGTGAGTATTTCACACACAATAACATTAAATGAAAATTTTATTGTACAGATACCATGACGACTGTTCATTCGGCAAACATTATGGAAGTGCATGAAATGCCGCTTTCGATTATAATTCGACCAATAATGCCTGAAGTAAACGTGAAAAAAGTGGAATCTATAATGCAAACGCTAGAAAATCCAACAACGGGGGACGAAATTCCTCCGATTGACGTAATGTGGATAGAAGGAAGCGAAGGTGGAAATTACTATTACAGTTTCGGCGGTTGTCATAGATACGTAGCACACAAAAACTTAAATCTACCTACAATTAAGGCAAAAATTGTTAAATCTACCATAAATGACTTAAGATGTTACTTAGGTGCAAGTACGCCCGATTTAAAATAATTGGAACGTAATGATTACATTTTTCTACTAACAACTATATTTTTATCCCTCTTAAAAAATTAATAAAAACAAAACAGTTTCGTAATTTTTATTTTATCACAGAAAAATCCATATATGTACTTAATTATTACATAATACTCTAGGAAAACTACCCTATTACAAATATTAACATCGATCTCTATTAAATTAGTAAAGTAAGGTTGTGCAAAATTAATAAGACACGCAAATACTACTAATTAATGTAAATATATACTTTTTTTCTCTTAAAAAACTATAAATGGTAAAATATAAAGAAAAACAAATTGCATTAGTGCCACCCAGTCAATTTACATACACGTATTTGTACTTTAATTTTTATAATGCACCATAATTAATTCATTCGTGCAATTTTAATAAAAAACTTGTTTTGCGCAAACAAGTCTTGAATTACTTTACATTATTAAAGCTTATAAATACACACTATTTCTACTGTTAATCGTTCATACCGATAAAGTACGATAATGTTAAGAACCTGTTTTGATAATAAGTAGATTACCGAATGCTCGAAGTAATATAGATGATATGTGTACTCTGTAAAAATTGTGCAAATTAAATCTTCACAGTTGACCACTTCCGTTCTCACTCAATATAATTGTTCTCATTTTTATTAGACACGTTTGTGTTTGAAGTACCATATGAAACTTTCACCGACGCAGGAATTACAAAGTAATTGCATAATTAATCCTGAAATACCAGCTTCGTAAAACATTTTAATTCATCGTCTTATTTATTAACCGATCAAAGTTGATATCGGGCCTATAAATATAATTTTACGATAACTAGCATATGTAGTTTGTTGTATTTATTATGTAAAGACACTACTGGAAAGAAAAACAAAACTATTACGAGTGTTGACTATATTTGATTTAAGTCGTTGATTGTAATTAATTGATAATGATAAAATGAAAAATAAAAATACGTTTTCTGAAACGAATCTTCTTGTGCAAATAAATTGCATTTGAACATATCTCACAGCCTAAAAGTTGATAATGTTTCAATAATCAAGTAAAATAAAAATTAAAACAGATAATGGCATGATTAAATTAAAAAAATTTTTTTTTTTCATAAATATCGTTTAAAAGACCCAATTTTTACGTAAAACATAAATTGAACACATTTCTTTTGCGGTTCAGTTCATTTTACTCTTAAATGTATCTTAAGAAAATAATTTACTACATCTAAATTAAGAAAATAATACAATTTTGTATAAATTTCGAAAGCAACGAACACGAGAAAACATCAACTACTACATAGCCAGATAGTGCGTATTTACGAACATTTAAGTTAACGTAAGATATTTACATTAAAAAACATATCTGAAAATTACTCAGGTAAGAAAAACACATCCTAAGTTAACTTTTTATTTCTTTTATGTTTTGCTTTAAAACCATTTGTAGTATTTTTAAATTTTAAATAATTTTTTCGCATGAAATAAGGTTTGTATATCTTTTTTACTGTAAAATTCTTATCGTGGGTGGCATTTAAATCACCCTAAACTATCATCTGGAGAATACGTTTCCTGAGAACTATTGCTGTGATTTCGTAAGTGGCGTGGAATCGCGCCATAATTGACGTGCAATAAATGCGTATTTATTACCTCGCAGTCGATTTGCATTAAAGACACAGTATGCGGCTGGGATGTTGTAGAAGACACTGTAAAATATTTGTAAAAGTACATTTTGGTTTGATTTGGATACACATTCATACAATACTGACATATAATAACTTTTTATGTAATCGGTGACGAAACGCAATAGACCCGATCAGTGGTGACGTCAAATTAAACCGCTAAAATAAAAATTCGGTACTTTGCAAAATTGTGGTCAAAAAAGTGAACCTTAAGTAAATGGACTTAAGGGTGATAATAAAATAGGTCAATAAAAAGTGGTTGGTTTTCCAATATACACACATAAATAAGGGAAATCGTTGTCATATTCACTAATTCTGAACCTTTATCTTTCATCTAGTATCAATATTACATTTTCAAATAGCATATTTTTATTATAAATTAAAATTAACTTATATACTACAAATACATGCGCAAAAAACCAGCTGGCGGGAGCAGTAATGTTAGAAATACGCACCGGGTTAACCTTATACTTTGTAATTGCTGTTTTCCTTTGTTGTTCCTGGCGTTACTCTTGTTTCTTTATTAGCTTATTGACTCGTTTACTTCATTAGTTTGTTCTTTATAATACGTAATTTATAGTTTAATTTAATAGTACTTCATAGTAATTAGGTTATGGTTAACCCGGTGCGTATTTCTAAAATTACTATTCCCGCCAGCTGATTTCTGCGCATGTATTTGTAGTATAAAAATTAATTTTAATTTATAATAAAAATATGCTATTTGAAAATGTAATATTGATACTAGATGAAAGATAAAGGTTCAGAATTAGTGAATATGACAACGATTTCTCTTATTTATGCGTATATATTGGAAAACCAACCAACTTCTATTGATCTATTTGAATATAACCCTTAAGTCCTTATACTTAAGCTTCACTTTTTCGTCCACAATTTCGCAAAGTACCGAATTTTGAATTTAGCGGTTTGTACGTGACGTCACACTAATCGGGTCTATTTTGACAGAAACAGAGTAAACGTGCTTAATTCAATATCATATTAACATATTCCCGTTGTATATACAGTGACCGGCAAAGAGTTTGCAACAAATGCGTAAATTTTTTGTAATTGAGATATCCGAAAATTTCTTTTGGCAAATAAATTCAGCATAATAAATTTTAAAAAAAGCACTTTTCAAATGTCATGTGACCACTGTCATGGCGGCAAATTAAAAAAATATCCCTTAAATATGTAAAAAGTGAGGTTAGATGACAAGATATTAAAAAATGCCTAAGAGAAAAGTTGTTCAGAATTAGATTATACGTCTATGTGCAAATTTTCAAAAGAAAATAACGACTTTTTAAAAATATCAGTTTTCCGACAATTTTTTGTATGTTTTTGTACGAGCTTATTATCCAGGCAATATTGTAAAAAATTGTTTAAATTGGGTTTAGAATAGAAGAATTGATCATTTTAGGACTATTTTAAAATCATTCTAAATTTGTAATTTCAACCTTTTGTTTTCTGTAGGCCATTGCAACAAAGTCCAGACATTATACGTTTAATAAATCTGTATTTGTGTCAAGTAAGTTAGAAAGAGATAGTAATATTTGTTTTAGGGGTCTCTTTAAAGACTAAATTGCCTGTTGTAATCCTTTGACAGTGGTATTCAAAAGTATTTTTGTGTGTGTTTGTTACTAACAACTACTGAAACACTTTATATTCCTTCAATTTATAAAAAATAAAACATAATTGAAAATATAATAATATCATTTATTTTTATAAACATAATTGGAATTCAATTACATTATTAAATTGAATAAAACATGGTAAATAATTTTTGTGATATTTTTAAACGACATAATTACCTTACAATTAAATACTTTCTAAATACGTACATTAAAGAATGTAGGGTCATTAATATATCATTTCTTTTCACAATGGCGTAATCTCTACAGATTTCAAATTTGCGTTAGTACTGTTTGTATACTTTTGTTGTAACAACTGTAAAATGTCAGGAAAGTTTTTGAATGAACTCGTGTTCAAGGTGTATGAATATTTTTGTCGAAAGAAGGATAATTTTAGTCATCTGTGTAATATTAACGCAATGAAAAAAAGAACAGCAGAAGCTTTAAAAATTAGTCTAAATACGTTGAACAAAATGGTAGAGAGTAAAAAGCGGAACATTTTATTGCCAAAAATATCAAAAAACCACGAAATAAGTGTAAAAGTGATAATATACCAGAAGGGCTAAAACATATTATAAGAGATATAATTTATAACATGTATTCGCAAAAGAAAGTGGTTACATTGGAGACAATTAGTAATGTATTGCAAGAAAAAGGATTTTTGACAGCATCCAAACCAACTATAAGTAAGATTTTACACATAGTATAGGATTTAAATATAAAAAAGACTGCAAAATCAAATGTAGCGTCAGCACGGGTACAGTTCCTAAAAAAATACTATGAAAATATGCAATCGGTTTCACCACTTCAGATGGTATTTATAGACGAAACGTGGATCTTTTCTAGAGGATCACAGAAGAGATCTTGGCAAGAGGACACACCAAAAAGTGTAAGAAGTGGGGAGTGTTCAAGTAGTGGGAAAAGATTTATCATTTTATACGCTGGTAATGGACATGGTTTTATTAAAAACTGTAGTTTAATGGCAAAATCAAAATCTAGTGATTACCACGACAATATGGACGCTGCAACTTTTGAGAACTGGTTAAAACATCAGCTGTTGCCTAATCTACAGGAACCGTCGTTAATTATTTTGGACAATGCATCATATCATTCTCGGCTTGTAGAGAAAACGCATTCGAGTACCTGGAAAATAGAAGAGTTGCGAAACTGATTAACAACAAAACAAATTTCTTTTGCTGACACAGATTTAAAGGTAGATTTGTGTTGTGATATGGTTACTTTCGAGAGTAGTCGTCTAAAAAAATCTGAATGGTGGTCACGTGAAATAGTGTTAGATGTAACAGTAGAACCACTAGTACTTTGTATTAATGGCGATACTTCAGATGACAGTGATCAATGTTTTAATTTTAAGTTTCTTTACACTTTTGTTTTTAATTCTCAATTAAATCTTGTTTTTATTTAAGAATACCGTGTTACAAATTAAGTTGTAAATAAATCCTTTTGTTAATTTCTTTTATTCTAATTGTAAAAAAGCTTTTTTAGGTAAATATTAGATTCTCCTAATAAAAACTGCATATTAAATGACAATCTTATTTACAGTTATTACTTGTAGTTTTATTTATTGCAAAAATACTGAAATTTAAAATTATAAATAGTTCGAATAAAATTACATTATTTGCATACATATTTGAAGATTTTGCTACATTGTGTAAAGTAATGATATATATTAAGACCCACATTTTTTAATGTACTTTTAGAAAGTAGTTAATTATAAGGTAATACCGTTTATAAAAAAAAATTTTACTGTTATACTATCAATTACGTTTTAATTTTTTTTTAATTGAAGGAATATAACATATTTCGGTAGCTGTTAGTTGCAAACCCACAAAAAAAAACTTTTGAATACCACTGTCAAAGGATTACAACAGACAATTTAATCTTTTAAAAGACGTCTAAAACAAATATTACTATCTCTTTTTAATACACTTGACACAAATACAGATTTATTAAAAGTTTAATGTCTGTCTTAGTTCACCACCCGCAGCGACGATAATGTAGCTTTATATTCTCTGTATTCCAAATATTGTGTGTTAGAACGAAACAGATACAAAGTACCACTGTGCACGCCAAATAAAGCGCTAAGCCGAAACTCGACATCATTCATTTTACGTACTATAGTAAAGTAGTATATCTAATCGCAATAATGAGAATTGATCAAAAAATTACCTAAACATTTAAAAGATTATCAAAATGAACAGATATGTCAGGTACTATTACGTTTGAGGTTGAAAAAACGGAGACAAATAAACTAACTGTTAGAAGATAAATCTGAAAGACAAATAAAATCGCAATGCTTCTGTGGACAAATTGCCGGATGTGGTAAAATGCCTAAAAGTAAAAAACGACGCCTTAGCGTTCGTAACCTTGGGTCGTCCACGAACTCCAACTTAATGGGCGGACAAAACGCCGAAAGTGTTATTGTGGACAAAACGCCGAAGAAGCATTTTCGGACAAATCGCCGAAAATGCTTATGTGGATAAAACGCCGAAAACGCTTTTGTGGACAAAGCGTCGAAAACACTTCTGTTGACAATCTATTTAAGTTGTTTTTATGTGGTCGGGGGTGGACGGTATTGGTTGGTTATTACAGTTATTACAATTTCTATCTTTCAAAAAATTACATTCATAATAACAATTTCAAAAACCAACTTTTTTTCCAAGTAAATTTGTTATAATCAATTTAAGTTGTTTTCATGTGGTCGGTGGTAAACGGTGTTGGTTAGTAGGTTACAGTTATTGCAATTTCTTTCTTTAAAAAATTACACTCATAATAACAATTTAAAAACTTTTTTTGCGTAAAATTTGTTTTAATCAATATAAGTTGTTTTCATGTAATCGGGGGTAAACGGTGTTGGTTGGTAGGTTACAGTTATTACAATTTCTTTATTTAAAAAAATTACACTCATAATAACAATTTAAAAACAAACTTTTTTTCATGTAAAATTTGTTTTAATCAATTTAAGTTGTTATCATATCATCGGGGGTGAACGGTATTGGTTACAGTTATTACAATTTTTTTATTTAAAAAAATACATTCATAATAACAAATTCAAAACAAACCTTTTTAAGCTAAAATTTGTTTTAATAAATTTAAGTTATTTTCATATAGAAGTATAGAGCATAGTTGTTGAATACCAGTGGAATTTGACAGCTTTTCGAACCAACGTACTGTATTTAAAAGAAGCATTTTTGGGGATTTGTCCACGAAAGTATTTTCGGAGTTTTATCAACGGATTCATTTGCAATTCGGGGACGACGCCCGGTTACGATCAGTAAGGCGTCGTTTTTTACTTTTCAGCGTTTTGACCACATTCGGCAAGTTTCCACAGAAGTTTTGTCGTAGACCGGTAGAGAACTGTTGATACAGGATTTCTATAAATGATTGTCCCATCAGGTGAGTGTTGGAAAATTTTAAAAATTCAAAAATTCGCCGATTAAACTGATAGTGAATTAATTTATGCTAATATCATCATCTGCCAGTTATTTCATCGTTCCGCTGTAGTTGCAATTGTGTTCTTCGTCGTTTGTCGGTAATTTTGTTCATTTAATCTTGATGAAGACAATCATTTATAGAAACCCTGTATAACAGACTCAATATGTATTTATGGATATGTTCGTGTAAAATGTTTAGTCAATGGTCAGATATGTCTAATGCAATGTGAATTTACCAACAAATGTGTATACAGTTGTTTCCCATTTATCTGATTAAATGATCAAAGTAGTTCACTCACGACTAACACTAGAGTAGATCATGTTTAGAACATTAACGTCCGTAATTTTTATTAGAAGAACGTTCACAATTTGCCACTACTTTTGCCATCTTACTATTTTGGTTGTATCTTAAGACTGTATCATGAAAGACCCAATTAAACAAGACAAACAAACCTACAATACCAACTGATTCAACTATTCACATACTTTTTTATCCCCACTACAAAGTGATCCGTCTACTCGGCTTGAAAAAGGTTGACCTCAAATGGACAGTGGAAGGTAGAAAAGTGATCCTCTCAGAGTTCTTCCAAATGAAGAACAGAAATGGAACGTGGAACAACAATCCACCACAGGTAGAAGAATGTGATAATTCAATCAAACAGACGAGTCGCATCTGGGGGGTGGGGTGGGAAATCAATCAATATTATAGATGTAAGATTAAGATAGTTTAACAACGTACATAATCAAATAAGTTTGAGTAGATTATTGATGTTACGTATTAGCGAGATTTTAACTAAATTTAATGTAACTCACCAAGTTAATTTCTTTTAGTGATGAATATGGGATAGATATAAAATGGAATAATGGATATTCACTGGTTCACTAATATTGATTGAAACAATTATTGCGCTAGTTTCACTTATTCACTTTCAATTCACGTTGACTGTTTAACATTATAAAATAATAAAAAGAGTTCAATTGATATGTAAAGATGCGGCCAATCCGAAAATACCAATTTTAACCTGGGAAAAGCAAAGATAAATTAGAAAAAAGCAAACCTATGCTATGTTTTTTTCAAAATTTATAGATCGACACAGAAAGCACATGGTGCTGAACTTTGATTGTCATCAACAGTCCTTGACCTCAGAAGCTGTTAAACCACTCACACTTTCATATCTACTGAATGCATCTTATACTTATACTTGACCCATTAATTATTTTATAATCAATTCCAGAACCAACATTGCGTCCGTTTTGAAGCAAAACATCCTGTTTATCTTTTGCTCCATGGAGAATTGTCGTAAGTGATCGAGCACAATTTATTGTTATGAAATGGAATGATTCTAAACGACTCATACTGTAACAATCACAAATGTTTATCAACATACTTATTCGTCATTTCAAACAATACTTAATTTAATACTTTTAAGTATGTTTACTCCAATGAAGTTATGAACTAACAATAAAACTAAAAGTAATAAGATGTTGCCACATCTAGTGCTATCGCAGTTCGAAAAGCGATCTGCACTAAAGCAACTTATTCACAGTATGAACAGTATTAAAATAAACATCCAAATATACACTTACCGTTTGAGAGAATTGATGGGAGAAGCAGCGACATTTTGGGTCTTCTAGTTTTATTGTGATTTAAAGCCGGTAGCAGTAAATGATCGGAATTTAAAGAAACTAAATAAAAAGTATCGTCCTGACGATTAATAGCTTCAAAAAATTCTGCGTAAGACTGCTCTATTGTTGGTGAAAATATTTGCAATTCATTGTTGATCGAAGTAGAATAAGCAACCCGTTTTTGGCGCCTATTCATTTTGTACAATGATGGAGAATAGATAGTTGCCCCTTCGGCATGTTTACGAATTTTTTTCATATACTCTTTCCTTCTGGCAGGTTTCTTGGTAAAAGGATCGTTTTTGGCGAACTCCTTTGAGATGTTATAAGGTTTTCCAATTAATCTGAAAAAAAAATGAAAATCTGCCTAAGTAGGAAGTTCAAATCACCAAAACATTAACTAATGTCGTTCGCATAAGATTCCCTCACGTGATATCACTGTTTGAATTCGTTGTACGTATTCGTATATTTGGCTTGAATTATTTAAGGGTTGAGGCAGAAACGACAAAATATGTATTTCATACATTGCCGGTTTTATAGCAAAAAAACTTAAAAGCAGTCATCCTGAACTATTCTCTGAAAAGCTTCTAAATAAAATATTATTTAAGTTTGTTGTAAACTATTATTTACGAGTTGACAAAGATAATAGAAGTCATGGCATTCCAAATAAATCAATATGAATCCCAAGAACAACAATCTACGGAAAAAAAATTACACCCACTAATGCTAGTCAGATGGGAGCGTTTTGGGGTTACATACTCGTATATTGATGGACATACAATCATTGCAAGGATTATTGGAGTTCAAGTCCAGACCTTCACGACTCTTACATCAGCCAGTTAATAGCTTTGGTTGACTCATCTTCATCTCAACGATAATTAGGTCATGCCTTCCCGAAACAAGCAAAATTATGATAAATTATATAAATTACGCCCCTATCTAGATAAACTCTCGCAAAATTTGGAAAAGTGCTTGATGAGTCTTTGGCCAGTAATAAATCTAGGGAAGACTTCCTTAAAAGAATATATTATCAAAAAATAATAAAGAGGATAAAAATATGATGTTTAGCCGACAAATCTGGTTATAGTCGGATTCACCGGGTTTTAGGTATGACTCATTGCAGTAAACTATGATAATCGACGTGACACAGTTTTCTGTTTCTGTAAATCAAAATATCAGCAAAATGCAATTGAGAAACGTATGTCGTGCCGTTTATTTTATGTGCAAACAAGAAAACGTACGTCGAATAATTTTCTTTGTTTACATTGTCATAACCTTACATTCGTACTTCAAGTTGCCACACCGTTTTCAAATTTTTTCATCTTTCCTTTATTCAAATCAGTATATTTCAATACTAATCAATTATTATATCAAGGCAGATTAAGTAAGTACATGGTATTAACAATAAATGAATGATTATTATGATAGCATAGGAATAGTTGCAATGCCAAAGAAATTGGAAACCGAAGCAGGCATTATGAAAGTAATTGACTATTTTATGCGAGAACGTTACAACTGTGCTGTATTGTTGCCTTTCACGTCAGTTATGCAGGTATTTTATGAATTAAAAATACTATTTCATCTTACGGCTTGATTCATTATAGCGAACTGCAGAAGCATGTGGCGTTAACATAAATACTGTATCTTTGATTAAAAAAACAAATGAAGTGAAGGAGAACGAAGAACCTGTAGTGCCAAAACAAAAACGTAGGAAGTCAAAGTCTTGTGACGTTGATAACTTCGTGAAAGATGTTGCAACATTGCAACATGAAATTGCTACCGCTGGTGTATTCAACTTTAGCAAAAGTGGATTAACAAAACTCTTACATAATATTGGATTTTCCTTTAAACTTGATGATGGCAGACGTGGTTTATTTGAACAAAACCACATTGCAGCAAGTCGTGTTAGATTTTTATGATAATATTTTACTGAGAAGGATCTTGCATTGTATGACCCTGTATATATGGATGAAACTTAGACATTTAGTAGAGGTTCACCAAAAAGGAGTCGGCATGATGCTTCTAAACAAAGCATAAAGAAAAAGCCACTTGGAGAAGGCAAAAGGTTTGACCCTGATTTTATACTTACAAGTAATAAATTAAAATTTGGTTTTAGGTTTATTGTTGTACATGCAGGAAACAGGAACGGCTTTATTTCTAATGCTTCACTTCTATTTTCATCTAAATCCCCAAAAGAAGATTATCATGATGACATGTGTGGAGATTTGTTTAAGAAATGGTTTGAAAATGATTTGATACCAAATTTAACAAAACCTAGTTTAATTATATTAGACAACGCCAGTTACCATTCAACACTAAAAGAAAAATACCCAATGCTTCCTCGACCAAACATGATTTGTGTACATTTTTATTAAAGCATAATGTAATGCATGATCAAAAAATGTTAAAACGAGAACTTTTACAATTAGTTAACGAAAATCCAAAACCGAAAATTTATTAAATAGATGAGCTTGCACTTAGAAACTGCCATAAGATACTAAGATTACCTCCGTATCATTACCAATTTAACCCAATCGAATTAATTTGGGCTAATTGCAAGGAGTACTATAATAAAAAAATTGGAGAGTTGAATTCACAGTACACCGATGAACATGTACGAGAAGTGTGGAAACAATCCCTCGAAAGAATAGATGGTACATATTGGACGAAATGCATTCAACATGCTGAAAAAGAAATGAAGAAGTGGTGGGATATTGAGCAGCGGTTTGAACTTGTGGAACCCTTAATTATTAGTATAGGTTGTAATCAAAGTTCAAGTTCGGAATATGGGGCAGATGAATCTGATTAGATCGGATCCTTTTTAATTAGTTTTTATGATGATTGATTTTGCGTTACAATACAGTAACCACTCTGGCTAGATGAGTGTACAGTCGATAAAACTGTATTTAAATCAAAAAATTGTTAAATTTCAGTTAAATAGGTACCTCAAAACTAAACGTTGCATTTAACACTAAAGTAAAATTATTTCAAGAAGTTTTATACGTGGACATCTTGTTCGCATACATTAATGTAACATTTCCAACTGTACAAATATATAAATAAATTATAATTATTATAACTTCCCACAACCTTTATTTAATGACACAATTTAAAAAAATGAAGTGAAAATCAGAACATTTCTGGTCGAAAACATATTTATGATTATTTTAATTAGTTTGAAACAGCTGATCAAACTGAATTGACAGATTACACAAAAATTTACAGTAGGAATTATTTATTAGTTACGACATACGAGCCTGGATTGATCCATACAATTTGTAGCGATGAGTCATACCTAAAACCCGGTGAATCCGACTCTACTTATACAGATTTATTATTTACACTGGGGGAATTGTGGAAGGAACAGAAACAAAATGTAGGTGAAAAAGTTGTGAAGAAACACAAAGATGGATTAGAAAGAAAGAATTATGGCTTACACGTTGACTATTTTATCTAACATTTTTACATGTGATACCATAAACCCCGCAAGAAGAAATCTAAAAAGAGGTGAGTTTGATTAGAGCACTACAGCTTTCAGTGGGAAGACACAAGAGCACTACGTTTACTGTCGAATTATCATGATCCAAATAATGATAGAAGCCGATTCCCGAAAAGCTGGTCAAAAGTTAAAAAAATCAATCCGACTGATTTCGCAATTTTTTTCCGCCATTTTGTTTTTTTACAATATTGACTTTAAATTCGTAATCAGCAACCCCAAAAACCCTTATATACTACATCTCAAACAGAATGAACTACATTTTCGTCTGTTGACCAGCTTTTCGGGAATTGGCTCCACTGTGCGTCCGTGGAAAAGAAAAAACTGGAAATGAGATTGAAGTTCAGTATCCACAAGTTTGGTAGATTATAATAAAAATATGGGCTTCGTTGACAAATTTCATCAAGTGAAACCTTATTTTGAAATTGATCGTAAAGATCACAAATTGTAGCACCGTATATTTTTTTCATTTTCTTGATATACCGTGTGTCCCGGAAAATCTATAGCATTCTGTTTAACATGGGGAATTTGAAAAGTCCGATTTAAATGTCCCCAAAGTGTTTTTAAGATATTTTCAGTATCAGAACACATTACAATGTGTACTAGAAAATGTTTTGCGTAATAATTTTTAAAATTTAACCAAACAAAAAATATTTCAAAAAATGTATCACGTACTAAAAATCTTACTTTAAATATAAATTTAAGAGTAATACATTTATGAATCAAGTTCGCGAAGAATTTTTCCTACATGAATGTGCGAATGCAAGAATAATCTTCCCGCAAGAGATTTGTACAACATTTTTTGAATTAAGCAAATATTCCTTTAATAAATATTAGCATCCTCTTTACATAATTCCGAATTTTCATATCATTACCTTGATAAAAATTGTATAGTGCTATAAATTGACGTCTTCAATTGTAGTCATTAACATAATGGGCAGATCGCACTATAAATTTTTAATAACTTTGTATAGATTTTTCAAGTTTACTTTTGTTTTCATTAACAAAAAACATTCGAAAAATGGTTTTTAACAACTAAAAATTATATTTGGAATACGATGTTATTATGTATTTCAATGTCTGTGAATGCTAGTGTTTTCTGTAATTTAAGTTTTAATTTTTAATTAAACTGGCAATGGATTTATTCGAATATTTAACATTTGGTTTAATAATAAGTTATGTTTAATTAATAATGTGAATAATATTATGGTAAATCCATTTCCAGTTGAAGTAAAAATATTTAAAATTTTAAAATCTCTATACCGATACAAATTAAACGCTGTTCATATAAGTAATACAACTTAAAAAAAAGGAATCAAACTGGGATTTGTTAGTACAGGTCGTACATCGTAAGGTTGGATATCTCGCTTAGGTGGAATGTAGCAATTTATAGAATTTCAAGACGTGTATCGGCAATAGTACACTCCGGGCAGAAGGTCATCATCATCATCATCAATCAGCCTTCAACGTCCACTGCTGGACATAGGCCTCCCTCATGGCCCTCCACTTTTGTCTGTCCTGTCCTTGCTGGATCCAGTTTCTTGCCACTCTCTTCAGGTCATCGGTCCAACGCGTTGGTGGTCTTCCTCTACTCCGTTTATCGGCGCGCGGTCTCCATTCCAGGAGCCTTTTTGTCCACCTGTCATCCCCCATTCTTGCCACGTGTCCAGCCCACTTCCACTTCAATGACGTTACTCTCTCTATGATGTCTGTTACCGCCGTTCTTCGGCGTTGTTGTTAAAGTTAGGGTCTCTGCTCCATATGTGAGTACCGGCAGGACGCATTGGTCAAATACTTTCCTTTTCTGACATATGGGAAGGTCGCTCTTAAATATATGTTTCAGTCTACCATAGGCTGCCCATCCAAGGTTGATCCTTCTTTGTAATTCGCATGTTTGATTATCTCTGGATATTCGTATTTCATGACCTAGATACATATATTTTTCCACCAGTTCGATGTCGGTATGATCGATCTTTATTTTCCCGCTCATTACAAGGTTTGTCATGATCTTTGTCTTCGAGAAGTTTATCTTCAGTCCAACGCTGGAACACGCCTCTCTCAGTTCATTCAGCATTTCTTTTGCTTCTCTCTGGTTGTCGGTTGTTAGGACAATATCATCCGCAAAACGAAGGTGACTTAGTTTACGACCGTCTATGTTTATACCCGTTTTCCCAGTCTAATCCCTTGAAAGCATGCTCCAAAACGGTTATAAATAATTTTGGAGAATGAAGCAATATGGTGGTTGCCACGTGCCACTTGTCGGGGATGGTGCTTTCCTGTATGCAAAGGTTAAAGAGTAATTGTATTTTTTTAACAGGAGGAGGCCTCCGGATTTTATTGCCTCCGCAACCACTCCGTCCTCTCCTGGTGCTTTATTATTTTTCATTATTTTTCGTCCTCGACAGTGCTCCTTTGATTTCTGTGGTGGTAATTTCTGGCATCTCTTCGGATCCTTGGTTTATTATTCCCCTCTCCCTTGTCGATACATCATTGCTGAGAGGTTACCGTGATCGGCTTTTATATAGTTCACGGTAGAAGTCTTCCACGATGCGGAGGATCTCGTCACGGTTCGAGGTGATGCTTTCTTGTTTATTTTTTAATTTAGTTATTTCAACTTTGCCTTCGGTCAACCTGTTTCGCAGTGTGTCCCGTCTGATTGCTTTTGAGATTTCCCTGTTCTTTGCTTTTATTTCCGTGTTGGTATGGCTTCATTTCCTCTCATATCGTTTCGTTCGCGCATCAGATTTCTTGTGGCCTTACTAATTCTTTCCTCCTTTTCAGACTTTGTGCAAAACGTACGTTGTGTTTCCTCCAATGTCCTGTTTGCTCTGTTTAAGCTGTTGGTCTCCGTCTCTGTGTAGTCGCTGTTTTGTAGCCTGTTGGTAACATGGGTTTCGAAGGCCTGGGTGTCTTCTAGTGTTGACCATGATTGTTTTGGAGATTTCTTTACCAGTTTTAGTCTCTCCACGCTTAGTTTTATTTGCACGTTGAATCTCACCATTCGGTGGTCGCTGCCTGTTCTGCATTTGTCGAGTACTGTAACATCTTTTACGATCGACGATTTGTCCGTGATAATGAAGGTAGTAGGCAGAAGGTAGTAGGTATTAATAGCAAATAATACAAATTGCTGAAGGATCAATCGGTCCAATTTTTGAAACTGTATGGCTTTCATGAATGTAAGTTTCGTCCATGTAAATTATTGGTCGATTATCGTTGCACCGACACAATCTAAATCTTCTTTCAATTTTGGTACCAAATTTTTAAGAGTAACCCGTTCGTTCTTTGGTTTGACCGGAAGTGATATTAACTTTTAAATTTTAAATATAATACTTAGCTGTTTCTATACTTTTGCCCATCACTGTATAATACGCCTAATGTGATGCAATTTATTTATTTCTTTATTCGTATAGTATATTTTCATTATTGTATTGTGATGCAAGTGTTATGTATGGTGCTCCAGAAGATCAGTATAAACCTGTATAGTGTTGGTGACGACACCGTTGTGCAATTGTGGATTGGTTTATCTTGGCAAAGCATTTGCTTCAAGGTTTAAAAAAAAACACTGAAACCTAAACATGCCAACCCTTACCCACCTTTAGTATTCATTTATAATAATATTGATTAAGTGTGTAAACATCATAGAAGGTAAATAAGAACATAAAATATAACAGCATAGCTATTGCATGACGACATACACTGTCCAAGATAAGAATGAACAGCATGGGGATCTTTGAAAACGGTAAAAACTATTTCTTACCAAATTAGGTTCTAAACAATTATGTGTGATAAATTGTTGAATTTTTAATAAAAACACTACCAAATACAAGGTGTTTTTTGTATGTAAAATCCAAAGAATTGATTTTTTTGTAAAATTTCGAAAACAAAAATATACTTTTCAAACACCATGTAAATATACTCTAAATTGCCCAACTTTTTGCCATTTGAGCAACCTTGTATCTTCTACCGTTTTCAAGATCCCCATGCTGTTCATTCTTATCTTGGACACAGTGTATAATGATGCATCAGTACTGTCTCATGTATATAAGTGATTGGAAATTTCCTCTTTCGCTTCCTTTTTGGAGATTTAAAAACATCGGCCTCCTCTTCAACTTCCGCAATGTGTTCTGATACTATAAATATCCGGAAACACTTTGGGGACATAGAAATCGGACTTTTCAAGTTCCCGATGTTAAACAGAATGCCGGACACACTGTATGTATTGTGAATGCATACATTTTTTTCGACTCATTGTGTCTCACAAAATTCATAAAAGACAAGTGGTAGATAACTGAAAAATTAGTGTCCTTAAGAAGCTACGAAAATTATAAACGTTATACAATTTGCATAAAAACATAAGCCACAGGTTCCAACCAAAATGAGACTAACAAGTTCTTCGCATTTGCCGGTCAGAGGAACCAGGCGCCGTCTGGATAATGCAGTACCGCTAAAGCTCTGGTTTTCTACAAAGACGGTGACGTAAAATAACGACCATAATACTACGGTATGATTTGTAGGTGGTGATGTGACAATCATTTTTCTGATAATGGAAATACTAGACGTGGCACTGGCAATTTTCTTAGAGAATGAACAGTAATTCCGATAATTTTTGGACACTCTGTATAAACACCTACTTGTGGTATTTCAATTTAACCGACATTGTATATCCAACGGTTTCCGATATCCCCATGTAGTTCATTTTAAACTGAACACACTGTATATCAGAAACTATTCATCTTATAACTTTAGGAAAAAAATTCCTTAGTGAAAGTGACCAAGAGAAATCCTGGAAATGACTTTCAAGTTTCTAGGTTAACCGCTAGGGGGCGTAACCTGTAAAGAAAAATTTAAAAACCAGTTTTTTGTGAAATATGTCTAGTTATACCAGGTGTTAAATAAGTAAACTAGAAAGAGGTCTAAATTCACACAAATTTGTTTAAGTACTTTTTTCCTTTTTTTTAATAAAGAGTGGGAGAGAGTGGAGAAGTGTTTGTGAATAAATACTTTGGTTTGAATCAACCTGATTTTAACGAACTTAGTCTCATTGAAAGAGTGTAGATGAATTAATTACATTTACTATAAAACAATTGTATTTAGTTTTAATTGTCATAGGTAGAGGGTACTTTCGAATAAAAAAATTAAAATTTGTTTTTCTTAAAAATGTTTAATGGAAACACCAAATTATTGTAAATTATAATGGAACTGGATTAAATTTGTAATAAAATGGAGCAAACCGCATGTTGATAGCTTTTGTCAAACTCGATATATGAATAAAAACGCATCAACATACGGTTGGTCCAAACCATAGTTATAGGTACTTATCCAAAAACACTTCCTCACTCTTCCCCTCCCTTTATTTGAAAAAAAAAAAGTACTTAAAACAAATTTGTGCAGAATTTAGGCCTCTTTCTAGTTTACTTATTTAACACCTGTATAATTGGGCATATTTCAGAAAAAACTGGTTTTTAAATTTTTCTCCAGTGATTTCTCTTGGCCACTTTTACTAAGGAATTTTCTTCCCTAAAGTTATAAGATGAATAGTTTCTGATAAGCCGAGAGATCTGCTTATTGGACCACCCGGTACTTATAAGTTACAAATATTAAATTATTTCAGGCATAGTGACATAAGTTATACCACACCTATAGAACAACAGAATAACTTTAACGAAATAAAAATGTTATTATCGAATAGAGAAAAACAGCAAATACCTGTGAAGTTCTAAAGCAAGCCTGACATTCTCAGACTGATTTACATGCATTGGACACATGCCACTATCATTTCTCTTCATTATCGGGTCTTGTGAAGATTCATCATCTGAAGTCCATAACAAACTCCTTCCATGATGAACATCTAAATAACTCTGCTCTATAGGAGAAGATATTCCATTATTTCTAATGTGGCTAGGATTTCTAAAATAAAATTTGAAGTATTAAGCAAACAATAACTATTACCTTACTGTAAATAATTAATGTTTAAACTCATCACACAAAAAACAGCACAAACTGCTAAGGTTTTGGTGAAAGTTTTTGCTGCAGGTATGGTTAACATTGATACTTTTGATTGCAATTGTAAAGCAAGCTGCTCTTTCAAATGAATATTTTCCTAAAACAATTCTACATCACAATCAACTTTTATAAAAATATGCATTTAACTACCTTAAGCAATCTATCATTTTCCTCTGTCAACTTTTGTACTTTAAATTCTAAAGAAGTTACATAGTCCTTCTTCTTTTTTCTTGAAAGACAAGCTGATTCTCTATTTTTAATCATTCGTTGTTGCCTCTTTAGAGCCCTAGTGTCCAGAGTTTGACTACGAATCGGTGAAAGTAAAGAAGCTTCGTCCACATTACTCCTTAGAGGAGATAAAGAAGGTACTGTAACTGTTTGTTTTGCGTTATTGACACTGACAATTGGTGCTATTTGAGGTGCTACATTTAGACTACATGCTAAACCATTATTATCTATAGGAACTGTAGAAACTACATTATCTAGTATAACAATTTTCTGAGTGGTGGAATCATTAAACTTTGGTACAGGATTTGAAGGCATCGAAGGAACTAACAAAACTTTTTGTTTATTCTTGTTTGTCGGTACTATATAGGATACTTTTGAATTAATTTCAATTTTCTTAGGTGATAATTTCGCAAGTTTGATGTTCAGATTTTTAGGAATTGGCTGATGTGTAAGTACTACATTAGATCCACTTAAGGGATGTAAATTAGAGATATTATTTATAATGCCAATTTCTTGTATTGCCTCAGGATGTTTATTTTCTTTGTACAATTCAGAATAATTCATTATATCTGATTGCGAACACTCATCTATATCCAATGCAGAAGATTCAGTTTTTACCTCGGCTTTAATGTTAGGAAAAGCTTCTGGCCCAAAACGGGACAAATCGAGTTGATGCAACTCATTTAATTCGTTTTTTACATCTTGCCACTTTGATTCTACAGCTGCCGAGTTAATCTCTGATAAGATTTCATCAGTGCTCTTATCTAAGAATGAGTTCAACAAACTCATCTCTTCATCTTCCTGGTTTAACAATAATGGTATGTCTAGGTCGGACGATAATTGTTGCAAAAAGTCTTCATCGGAAGGGTTGTCGAAATAATCTGTAATTTAGTTTTGTTGCATCGGACGTGTATTGCTCATCTTGAAAACTTACCACTCATAAAAGAATCGTCTCCAGAAGATTCTGGAGAACTTTAAAAACGTAATCGTCCGAAATTAATGGTTCGTTGGTGTTCAACATAATTGAAAGAAAAGAATTAACTAGTTTAATTACTAATTAAAACGCAATTTAAAAAGCCGCATTAGTGAATTACATGCACATTGTTTTGCTGACGTTTGTTTTTTGTCGGTTAAACCTGGTGATTTTTTCGCGTAGTTGGCAGCGCCCTTGCAAATTTTAAGATTGAGCGGGGAAAACAGTGTATTTTAATGTGTTACTTTTACAAATTGAATACATCGAATAATTTACATTTTTTCTATCAAATTTTTAATAACTTTTAATACAAGATATGCAACTTTAACGTGTACGAATTTACAAATGTCAGAGAATGTAATGTGGTAACTAAATTAATTCCTCAAATTACATTTTCATTGTGAACAGTTTGTTTTTGCTCACCGAATGTTCGCTCATTAACTGAACTAAGCAAGAAAAAGTTATTCCATTATACTGCATTAAAGCCATTCATTAACCATCTATAATCAATGATTAAAGTTTAAAGTAGATTTAATGTATTTATCGCTTGTCGCTTTGGAAAATTTGTAACCTGGCGTAATTTAACGTATTTAACGTTTAAAACTTTCACTAGGTATTGTTAAAAGAAAATAACTTTTTCTAATTTCACATATAATGACATTTTTCATAAATCAAAGTGTCAAAAAAATCCACTTTTCGTAAATGGATTTTCAATTCATTTAATATACAGGGTTTTTCAATTGAACGTCAATATTTAAGGGAACGATTTTTGGGTCCATTTTAAAAGAATATTTCATATGAACGCATTTCCTAAATCCCTTAACTTTTGAGGTCCAGGGTGGTGAAGTTTTCAAAAATAAATCATTTATTATTAATATCTGTAATACCACTTTAGACATTTTAATAAAATTTGGCATACATGTAGTATGTATCAAGAGGCATTTTTTAATGTACCGATTTTCTTTTATTTCAATCAGTGACGTTCGTACGGAATTTGACCTACCTATTTTCACAAACATTGATGGTACGCCACTAATTTCTCTTAAAATTAAAGTTATTCTTGAAATCCCCAATCATTTATAAGCAATTGTTCTCTTAATTTTTTCAATTCGATGCACGGTTTTTCTTAAAAAAATAAAATCTATTACTCGGCATGATTATATTGTCATATTAACAATATTGTTATGATCATACAGAGAAACGTTTTTATTTTTTTAAGCGAAAACATTGGATTGGCAAGAAATGAAATTTGCTTTAGAAATGATTAGAGATTTCAAAAATAATTTTTATTTTAAGAAAAATCAGTGGCGTACCATCAATGTCTGCCAAAATAGGCAGGTAAAATTGTACCAGATGTTATAATAAGAATAGTTGAGAATAGGCGCCGGCCATATCGCTGAAACTAATACTACCAGTCTTAGGAAAAAATACGACCACTATGTAAGTGAAGTCTATTAATTTGACTTATCCCGATGACGTCATGTATGCATTAAATTACGAAATGACCGTCGACTGAAATTTAAATCATACATATGGGCACTGAACTGTTATTTACTTACTACGTAGGTAATTAACATTCGCCGTAAATAAAGTTTTACATTGTCGTTACATTATTTGATCTTTTTAAATGCAACAGTATGCTAAAATTTACACAACATATAGATATTTAAATAATCGATAAAAAAATAGTGAAAACTGCAATATTCAAAACCAAAGGTGAACTCATGATTTATACCACCAATTGATAAAATACAACTGTTGAAAACAAGTCAACAAGTAATTTAAATCTGGTTATTAAATAGGTGAATCTATTAAGTAGCTCGTGGATCTGATCATA
The DNA here is from genome assembly GCA_030710515.1 of Abscondita cerata. Taxonomy (NCBI): domain Eukaryota; kingdom Metazoa; phylum Arthropoda; class Insecta; order Coleoptera; family Lampyridae; genus Abscondita; species Abscondita cerata. The sequence goes on from JALBCR010000609.1 coordinate 182,200, forward strand.
AAATACAAAACAATAAACCATGCTTTTTATTTACCGTATTAGACAGATACAAGTTAATTTTTATTACGATCACAATGTTACATCCAAAAGTTAATTTTGAATTAAAAACGTAACATAAATAGGGGTTGCATCGTACTTCAGTGGAAGGGTCCCGAGATGATTTGCTTTCATGAAATGGTAAAGGTCGTAGTAAAATGGTTGTAAAATCTGTGACATTTTCTCTTCTTGTAAGAAAACTTTTTCTTTTGTTTAATAATTAATTAAAAAACGGATTTAAGAGTATTATTGTTGAATACAAAAATTGTCTTTCTTTTACGTATGCAATTTGTTTTAAATTTGTTATACGTCTTATTTGTACAACTTTTTCGAGGATACGTGTGTCCTCAACGATAGGCACTTAAAATTCCGATTGCTTCGTTGGTATACACATAAAATGGGTGGTTTTAAAACTTTCTCGATGTGATTGATGTGTCCAAAAAAAATGCTAATTATAATTTTTTCGCCTATCAGTGCGTTATCCTGCTCAGTTGAAATAATACTGGTGTACATTATGGAAAGATTTCTTCCGATTACATTTTAATTATAAATGAATCTACTGGGAGTGTAATTCATTATACGATTGATGTTTTACGAAAGCTGAGCGTCGTCATCGGCAGATGTAACTGGGCGATTATAAGCCTTCGACCGCGACGTGCAGGTAAATTTTTTTCAAAATATTTCAAAAATTCTAAAATCTGTGTAGGTTAACGGCCGTTTTGGCTACATCGATTATGCCCAAAAACTAATCAGATCTTCGGAATTATAAATAACGTCCTCAGTTTCATAAAAATCGGACTGGTGGTTTTGTCTATATCTTGTTTACATACGGACGGCCGGTGGGCCGTCGGACATAAATTTTTTTTTGCTTCATTATAACGTACTAACTCTAATTCGTCAGAAAAAGTGAGAAAAAGGGGTGTTAAAATTTTCGGTTTGAAACCGTCGCATTACTCCCCATCTTATTTTATAAGATGTGGAGTAATATGTACAAGGTTTTCTTTGGTTGCTCATATCTTGCGACGCGATAAACTTAAGTACTATACCCAAAAGTACTAGAAACCTGTCACTTAGGCTTAGGCTGTACTTTCCACAAGTATGTACATAAAACGTAAACCATTCATCCGTATAATAAATGTGGTAATAACAGTTTGTTCGTTACGCTACACTGCATATGGATGGAAGTGTGGCATTTGGCCAAAACAAAAGAAACAACATATTTAAGTTCGGTTTCGATACGTCCATATTTCAAGACTGTCTATATTTTTTCGTTTATGCACCTGTGTTCTTGCGCCTATTTAAACATATCTACCGATCTCGAACCCACGACAAGAACGAGTTGCCGGAGCTCTTCATGGCACGGGTAAAAGTTTGCCCGTAACAAATCGTCAATAACCATCGATAAATTCGTCAAGGTCGGGAGAGCGCCAAACATGGTCACGACGTTAAATAGCTTTAGCCCTTGTTCACTGAAAGCTTGTCCAGAGAGTACATTCCAGTTGACTTACCTTACGAAGCTAATATCACAAATCTGTTAAAAGTTAACACGACACACAAAAATAAAATCTAATATAAATAAAAACGGCTCGTTATAAAGAAAAATCTATAAGATTTATTGCATTTAAAACGTCACAAAAACTTATCAAATAAACAAAGTGAACTAGAGAAAAGAAATCTAATTGATTACGTGGTCACAAAATTTCATTAATATATCAACTTATCTAATTTAGTTAAATGTTATCTGCGTTACGCTCATACAAATTAAATCGAAACAAATCAGACTAAAATAAAATCTGACATTGAGGGTCTTGTATTAATAGCTTAAATGTACACCCAAATGTCTAATCAATGAATGAAAGAGCACCGAAAGTTAATAATAATATGCATGTAAATAAAAAAAAAACACTTCGCGACAGTTTATAATTTACATCACGAGTTTCAAAGCACAAAGCCCTTTTTGATTTCGATATTGTTCACAATTTAGTTAAATAAAAACATAAATACCTGGAGGACGGTGAATCCGGGCTACTGCGTAGATGAGCTAGAGCGTTGATTGAATATTCGAGCACAGGTTGTTGTTGTGGCAATACGGAGACGTTAGAAACGAAAACGGGAAGTCGTATTAAAATAATTCTTTTAACAAACGCCAAAAACTGGCATGTCGGTACAATAAATTCTTTTTTAATGTTACTACTAAATAGGAATTTAAGAGTATTTGTGGTTTGGGAAATTTTAAAACCGTATTATCGCGAAACTGGTTAAAGACTTCAAGTTCCCAGTAAACTTCAAAACAGGGAAAAACACCACTAACTAGCATCAAACGCGAAACTTATTTATTCCCAGTACTCATTATACGTGCGTTACGGAAGCATAGTAACTGACTTAAAACAGCAATAGGGGCATCTTTATCATCTCTAGTGCACGTACCGTTCCCAGAAGTTTGGAGATGAGGAAATTTCGAACTACATCAGAAATATAATGCAACAGCAAAAGTTTTATTTTACTTCAAGGTTAAGTCAAAGAACTGACGGCGACTTGGAACGATGCAAGGTAAGGAAATAGATCAAATATCAAGTACCAAACGAAAAATAATATTTCTGCGTGAATGAAATTCAACTCAACGCGATTTAATTAAGCATAATAAAGACTTAGCGCTTATTTTAACAAGGAAAATTTCATCAAAGGTTACAGATTTTTAGGTACTCTAAGAGAAACTATTGAGTTTCTCAATGACTCAAAATTCTTACGTCAAACGCTTTTCATTTGTTAGAATCGTTTTAATGTTGAGTAGAAGAAGGACATTGGATGGGGACGTACACAATAAAAAAAAATAAAAAACTGTTAAAATAAATTACGAAAATTCTTTTGCTTTTACAGTTGTTTTCAGCTTTATTAATTTTCTCAATCTCAGTCTCATAAATCATTATTCTACTTTGGTTGCTAATATATTTTTACAATTCCATTTAATTTTCGGAAGATGAAACTAGTTATTTGTTGACATCTTGGTTGCAATGCATAATTTTCAGCACTTCCTAATTAAGCAGAATAACAAATAAAACGGTAAGATTTTAATTAGTAATGATTGTTACGCTCAGTCATTTTAGAAGATTTATTTCTAAAACTGGTGGGATCATTGGTTTCCGATATATCCGGTATTCTTCTACCTAAATTTTGAATATGCTTATTTTATTACTATTTAATTAAAACCTTACAGTAGAAACTTGATTTGTATCTCCAGCATTCGGATAGGTACATTTCAAAAACAGTTAGATTTAGAAGTCGATATGAAGAAATATATTTTAATCATTTATTAACTTAACTCTCATTGTAATTTGGCATTTACAAGGATAAAATTTAAAGTCACGAAATAAATGGTCCAGTGTATTTTCATCTATGGTACATAAATATTCCTTAAAATGTGAACATCTACATCTTTCAACTTATTAATGTAAACCATTGTCCATTACCATAACAAGTACTACTATAGAACTAATAATAAAATAATTTAAAATCTGAGATCTGATTATCATGATACACATTATTACACAAATTTACAAATTAAGTACCTAACGTATAATTAATTTTCATGTAATAACTGGCTTTCTCGTTGTAATTTCGCGTGAATAAATTTGTCTTCGCGAATTAAATAAAGCTATCTTAGGTTAGAGCACCCCTAGGCCATATTAAAATAAATATGTTAAAAATAATGTTTTCTTTAATTTACAACGAAATCTGTAGCCAATGTTGATAACAATTGTACATATTACGTTAATCTTAATTCCCGAAAGTCAAATTTAAAACCTTCACAAACGCTTTCAAATGTACTTTTTTTAAGTATTAGTCATAAAAGTCGCCAATAAAAATTTTCGAAATAACAGATTTCATTGTTTAAAAATGCAACACAGAATTTAGTTAATTGTAAAAAAATTGAAAATTTAGACTACGCTTAAATTATGTTGTGAGTTTTACAGAATGATTCGGTTTTTCATAAACAAAATATAAAATGCTTAACACTTTTCCAATGTTTTAAATTAGCTATTTTACTATGTTAACTATACGTAATTACTTACAGTTGGCGTTTTTATAGAAAATTTGGAATAACAAATGTACATTAATTGATTCTTGTACATTAACAGTTTTGACGTTTAATCCAACACTGTTTCAGTATTATTGCCATTTAGCAGAATTATCACTTAATAATTCAGTCATTTCTTATGTGTTTTTTCTCGAATAATCTTTTTAATTAAAATATTTGTAATATTCGCTGTTTAAGATAAACCACACTATATATGTATATCGGCAAGAATCTTAATTAATAACATTGACTAAACAGCAATTTTGCTTATTTTTTTTAGTCTTATGAACTTTTACTGCAAAATAGAAACACCGTATGTTGCTATACGATTTTATAAATTACTTCGAAAGTTTATACAATGCGTTTGATGAATATTGCGGAGATTAACATATCAGCACTTTAATATGTCCTAATATGCAGCTTGTCTGCAATTTCCGGCTTTGTCTGTTTGTAATCCTTTCAACACTATATACAATCCGTCGTACAATTAATAAAAAAAGATCGAGTATTAACAAAGTATTACTGCAAATATACCTAACTGTAATTCGACTGTAGTTTGACTTATTACACAATAGTTTAAGGGCGCCAGCTACAAAAATTGGCATCAATGTTTCAATTAACAATCAGCATAATCTACATTTCATAACCAATAAAATTTCATTTATTAAACATCAGTCAAATGTTGTAAAATTAACTTATAATTAAAATTTAAATATATTAAAATATATATATAACTATACAATCAAGTCACATAGAATCACACTTAGAGTTTCTAATTTTTAAAAGCTTTTATTATTAATAAGGTTTCCAAAATCTAATTTTATCTGTTATAAAATGTTCTATTGCATAATGCATCGATGCCCAAAATACTTTATTTGTAAGTCGATCTAATCTTATCCAAACCTAATAGTATTTGCCCCACATCAAAATATGTTAAAAAATGTTACTTTTTGGTGAAATGTAACTTGACAATTGTATTGCATTAGTAATTGTAATTACACTGGGCAAATATCGAGACTTATAGTTTTTGGTTAAGCTTAGAAAATAAGTAAAAAAATAAGAATCTACAAAAATTTATGTTAGCAATTTTTTTGACAATCTACTTTATTAAATACAAATAAAAATCGACTAATTGTATTTATGCTCTTCTGCCCTTAAATCACAAAATATCACGTAAAAAATTAAAGCACTATATTTAATAAAGTTATCGATAATTGCTTAACAAGTAGGGCGAATATAAGCAAAATTTCAAAATCACTAACGTAAAGACTACTTCTAATTGAAAAATTAATACATTAAGAAAATAAAACTATGTACTTTGCAAGTACATATACACAACAATTGCAAAATTTGTTACATGCTGGATACAAATACACAATTATACACAAAAAAAAACAATTAAACAATTTTCAGTTTGTTGCACAAAACTCTTAAAGCATTAAAATTAACTAAAAGTAAGGTAGTACAATTTTTAAAACTAATTATAGAATTAAAGTATAAAAACCTTCGTAAGCAAAATACGTAAAGTGCAATAACGTTCTGTGCGCATAAATTTAATTTCACCCTACAAACAATTTGCGAGGAATAGTGGAAAACGATCTTGAAGGCTTCAGGACCATGAATAGATCACGTCAGGTACCAAGTGAGCCAGATTAATGAGTGACTTTTCAATATGTTTTAAATGTAAGAATGAGAGCACTGTCTATATGATGGAGCCAGGTACTGAGACAGCAAGGCGACAATGGCTAACCACTAGGCTATACCTGTTGCTACCTGTGGCAAAAATGTTTATATGTAAAATTTTACTTCTAAATTTTTTATTATTTTTGGGAGCATTTTACAAAAAAAGGTTTTAACAATTCATCTATTTCTTTATTTTTTGTAATTATCCACAATATTATCACCTAACAAGTTTTTTATTTCTTAATCTCACGATGACGTAATCCGTATGTTTTCGATGTCTCCCTTGAATCTGCTAATTGTGATTATTTATATATACGGTCACAATAAGGTACCCATTTATCACTTTAGCGTGATATTGTATTGTTCCTATGCTTAAATCGGACGGTATCGTAGTTGATTGAGTTGTGTGATGACTTCAGATTCAAAGTTCACCCTGCTACAATTTCTTGTGTGAATCATTTTTATTTTCATAATTAACCATAAATATCTTACAGAAAATACGTCAACCCGACATCTAATGGTGCAACACCTAGCGATTATTGTCAATAAAAAACCGCTGGCAGATTCTAAACTTTTGTAAAACAAAACGGTTTTGCAATGAGGGAAAAGACTAAGCTGAGTTTCCGAGGGACTTAATACGTAGTCCGACACGTCAAAAGAAAAAGGAACTTTTGATGATTCGTATTCAACGAACATCGTAAGTATTGTAAAACATCTACTACCCAGTTTCTGTGGCATCGACTTAGTGCAATCGGAGTAAAACCGAGATGATCTCACATCTTTTTAAAAGAGTTGTTAAGAAATATCGTAACATGAACTAAGTCACCGTGAAGTGAACTAAAACAATCTGAGATTCGTACAGAAAAGAATGTTGCTTACAGTTCAGAAATTATGAACGGAAGAGATCTATTGCGTCGGTCACGCTGAGAATTCAGTGTGGAGTCTTATAGAGTGCATGAAGTAAATAAAGACTAATGCGTGATCAATACGTTCCATCAACACACTTTAGAGCAATAATTTTGTTGGCGGAGAAAATGGGAAGAAAAACAACCCAAAAATATTTCCATGGAAGGATAGGAAAACAGATCTGCGAAATATTGGTTGTAACTAATTGTAACAGTTCTAGGAGGATCATAGCATAACTGTGTTCCTCTGTTCTCAAGACATTTCAAAAAACCAAGTCTCCACCCGATTCCACCACTTTGAAATCAATAGATGAAGTACTTGAAATACCATTGTAGATTAATCAATTTTGCCGTCTTATCTTGATGTTTTGCCTTGCTGTTCCATGCACCAAGAGTTTCACGGAAAACGCTTCCGTTTTTCTACCCTTGCTTATATGTTTCAGTCGTTATCATTGCTACTGACATAAAACCCATATTTAAATGATAACAGAGGATTTATTTATTCCTATGGTACATTTTAAATATTGTATTGTGATGTAAGTGTTATGTATGGTGCCCCAGAAGATTGGTTCGTCTTGGCAAAGCATTTGCTTCAAGGTTTAGGAAAACCACTAAAACCTTACGCAATAGAGGATATGAGTTGTTGAATGAAAAAAAAATTGCATTCAGGTATCGCGATCGTTTAAACCTGCCAGCGATTTAATATCACAGGTAGTTGCTAGAGCGGCGCTCGCATAGCGTAAGCAGGGAACTCTAGTAAGCAGATGCAGGGTTTGCGTATTAATTTTTTTTCTTTAATTAACGAAAAAATTTCTAGTCAAAAGCCATGTTAAGATCTAATAGATTTGTAGTAATCAAATGTACATTACATGCAATTGAAGAAGTGAGTGAAAATTATTAAATCTCGATTTGAAGTGCATAATAGATATGTTCACATAAAAGTTAGTATTTTGAGCAAAAAAGAAATGGTTAACTTAAGAACGGTATTAAAGAAACATAAATAATATGCTTCCCAGAATATCACCAAATAGGAATTTAAGGCGGTTTGTGTTAAGTAGAGAATAATTGTTTCGTAGTTTTCCACTTGTAGATTTTTTAATGTCTTTCTCTTGTAAAGCATTTAGCCGACAAATGATTTTGATTAGAATTAAATGTCTAAAATATCAAACAGATAAGTAATAAACTATAAAAACATCATAGAAAGAGAACTCGATGTCCGTGATTAACGTCATAAAGACTTCGAAAATTAAATGTTCATTTACTGAACTGCAAATTTTACTCAAAGTACGTTATCAATTAATAGTAGATATTATTAAATGTTCGAATCACCATACATTTTTTTTTAAATAAAATAAAAAAGTAGATTTATATAACAAAACTTTTTTTGTGAAATATATATTACGAATATATTATTAAAAAATAAAGTCATACAAAAAGTGACTCACCTATGACCTATAATACCATTCACAGGTGGTGACACTGTTGGAACCATTTCCAATTCAACAAGAAGAGGAAAATGGTCTGAGAAGACATGCGGATGCGGACAACCAACAATCTTATTTTCCCTTAACCAATCTCCCGATAGAGGTCCTAATAGTCCTAGAGGCGTCATAGTATTTTTTGAATAGAAAATATAATCAATAATTCCCTTGAAATCAAACCTGTTAAAATCAATTATAAGTGGATTGTAACAAAAAGTAAATTCGAAAATTACGTGTAATTGGTAAACGGCATAATGTCTTCACTGTAAGCTGATGCAAGCTTAAAGGAATGCGTAAATTCATTGGATTTATCACAGCCCGAGATCTTCTCCAAACATTGTTTATAGCTGAGATCTTTAAAATCTTTATGATCTAATAAAACTTTTCCTGAACTTAAAAATTCAATTACGCCAGAATCGGGAAGAGAATTGAAATCGCCACTTAATACTAGTTGAATGTTGCTCGGGTCAATATTTAAATTTTCAGCTGTTTTTAATGTTTGAGCGGCTTCGTCTAATATCGCCCTCAATTCCTGGCTTAACATCATTGTCTGAATTAATTTCACATCACAGAATTCAGGATCCCAATGTATATGTGCTGTACAGACTAGGATGGGTTGTTGAACCAACATCGAATCTGCAGGGACTAAAAAAACTCGAATTTATTCCTGAAACATTCATAATTGTCAAATACCATTGTCCCAAGCAGTTTCTGTAGTTTGTAAAAGAGCGGCTAATCCGATATTATCTTTAGGCATAACTCTATTCAGCATATGATCTAAACCATCTGCATTCGCCATTGCAAGTTGATTGAATTCTACCAAATGCTCTTTTACTAAAGTAAATCTGGAAAATTATAGATGTATTGCTTTCAAATTACAAAATCTGTCTTTACTTAGACGTCCTATAAAGAATTGCACACCCGTCAACATATTTTCTTTCGTTCTCTGCCATCGTTTTAGCTCTTGATTTTGGAGAAAATATGCCGTCATATCCATCTTGTTTTAATTCAGGTAAAAAGAAATTGTAAAATTGATCCATTTCGACTTCCTGCAAGTTAATGATATCGGCACCGTAATGTCGAATTTCGTCCAAAATCCCCTTTTTCCGATATTCCCAATTTAATGCCCAGCTTGGACAATAACTATACATTTGTCTGGTAGCATATTTATCGCATAGTACGTTGTAGCACATCACAGTAAAAATACCTAAAAACAATATTACAAGACATAATTACAATTTGATTTTCATACATTTTTTATTCTTTGTTAAACTTACAGGTAGGACGATTCCTTGTGGGCCGAGTTAAAGGAATCCATGGCCTTTGTGGTGGTGCGGGAGTTGTAACTGAAACAACAAATAAAATAAACAGTAAGTTAGGTTCTCATCCGACTAATGTGAAAAAAATAATTACAACGAATAAAAGTGGAGAAAAATTAAAACTACATACACAAAGAGGAATTTGTCAATTCCGTCTACAATTATAATTTCAAAACTTTTAACGGAAAAAAGGAAATGTTTGCATAGGTTAAACTAATTATTTAAAATCCAAATAAATGTGCACTATTATTAATAACAAAAATTATAAACTTGCAATTTAAGTCAAGGCAATCAAAGTTTAAAGAACTTTGAGGAAAATTACGTAATTGCTTGTTTGTGCAATAATTAATATTATGACATAATGAGACTGTGTATTTGTAAGCATAATTAAGTTTACGAAATAACTAAAGAAAATACCGTTTTTAAAAAAAATTCCACAAAATCTAATTCTAAGCACAACACATACAGTTTATATGTATACTATACTACAAAAGAAGCTCGTTTAGCTAGATGCTAGAGAAAAACGACGCCTTGCCCAGGTATACAGGGTGTCTCGACAATAGCATGCTACACGAATATAATGAGAACGAAAAACCGATTCAGCTGAAAACTTGTAACTTTATACAAATAGACATGGCCTACTAACTCATGGCGGTGTCACTTCCGGTTATAATATTAATTTTTCAGTAGATTCAAACAACTGAAATTATTTTTTTTCTTAATAATCGTAAGAGAAAGGTACGCCAAACCTGGTAGTAGAAGACGTAAAATTTTATGCGGAAACCGAAAATAAAATAAAAAT
>JALBCR010000609.1:197500-384548 GCA_030710515.1 Abscondita cerata
ACTGCAAACATATCAACAGCTTCATCGTTCGTAAAATGCATTTTGTAAGCACAAAAATAGTTCAAAGTTTCTAACGAAATGTAAAAAAAAATACATCTAGAAAAAAAAAAAAAAAAAAAAAATAAAAAAAAATATTAAAATAATTGAAAATTAATTTTTTTTTTTAAAAAAAAAAAAAAATTTAAAATTTTATTTTTAAAAATAAAAAAAAAATTAAAAATTTTTTTTTTTTTTTTTTTTATATTTATTTATTTATAATTTTTTTAAAAGAAAAATAATTTATAAAATATAAAAAATAATAATTTTAATTTTAAAAAAAAAAAAAAAAAAGAAGAAGCAGTTATTGTAAAGCTTCTAGAAACTTTAGTTTTTCTATCAGTATTAGTAAAGCGGAATTCAATTATTTGACATCATCAATTTTTAATTTCCACAGTTCGCCTCTGCGACAAGCACCATATATTCCGAAAATCATTGCAACCTAAAATAGTATTATGAATAAGATATGATGTAGCATTACAAATCGCACTTGAACGTTCCTTTATCAATAAATATTTATTATCTGGTGGGCATTCTATAAATTTATTTGTTTCTGCAGAAGTCAGAGTTTTTGATTTTTTATTCTTACGAGTTTTTTTAGGAATGCACGTAATTTTGGACATGTGGATATATCAATACAATTATTAATACATATTAATAGTTGATCGCAGCGTGGAATATATAGACCATAAAGTGTATGATTTTCTATTTTTTGATAATTCTGCAAAGTACACTACAATCAAATTTTCATGTATTCTTTCCGCCACGCCGTTATTTGCAATCTCATACTTTTCTCTTGATGTTTCAGAAAATAGATTCAATAGTTATTTGTATCACTAGGCCAGAAACTAACCGTTTGCGAGTGCTAGGATGAATTGCAGGCCAAGGTTTAAAACAAGTTTTTAAGTAAATTCAAACAACCTTTGGTTAAATTACTTTATTTCTCGATTGAAGGAACAATGTGAATTAAAAGTGTTCATGGTAATGTCTAACGTTTTTTTAAAAGTTTGATGGATCTTTTCTTACATAATTGGTTTTCAAAGAGCAATTAATCATTGCGAGTACTAGTTACAAAAACAACCTAAATGGATTTCTTAAATTTTATATTTATATTGAAATTAAAAGTAACACTTAAAAATGCATTACACAAAATTTTAAATTGTTGAACTCGCTATTTCAAAATATACCGAAACTACATATTTAAATGTCACAATTAAACAACTTACAGTAAGTAATTTAAAAGTTGCATTTTGGATTTTGTGTAGATTCAAAACTAAATTTTTATCAAACAATTCCCATTCTTGCATATGGTAAAAATTGAAAATAAAAATAATGTAAGGATTTTATTTTAATGTTATGGATTGAACTAGAATCCTGGAATGTTCTACTTAATTGTTTATTTTAAATTTTAATCACATTTCGTACTAGTCTTTTTAATGTAATCCCTTGAAACTATACTTAACATTCGCAACTTCAAAAAGTCATTGTTTGGCTTATCAATCAAAAAACTCAGTTGCTCCAGAAATACAGAAAGAATGCTAGGAATAATTTATCTTCAATTGCGATGCAACCGGGTTTGCCATTATGTTAAAAAGTGCAAGGCAATCGGAGAAAAACAATAATTCTTCTTCAATAGTTATTGTTCGTTTTCATTTCATTTTCGTCTCGCATAAAATATTTTCGGCCTCAAAAATCTCCCACAATATGCTGCCGTTTTACTTTTTGCGTGTAAATGTTTTGTCTCTTTAGATAAAAATTACACACAGCCTGTCCGTGTAGTACGCGAACATTCGATATTGTCTTTGAAAATTAACAAGTTGAAAATGCAAGGCATTGTCGCAAACAACTTTTTTTTTAACAAAAAAAGGAAAGAAAGGAAAAGTTAAAATAAAGACAAAAAAACTTTTATTTTTTTTTTTTTTACAAATATGTACCACATTTATTTTGGACATTTTTTGATTTTAAAAAAAAAATTTATAGGAGGAGGGGGAGGAAGTGTTGTTTTTTTTTTTTTTAGGGGGATTAAATTAATTTAAGCAAGAAAAAGAGAAGAAAAAAATACAAAACAATTTTTTTTGTTGTTTTTTTTTTTATTTTTTTTTTTGGGAATAGAAAGGGGGGGGGGTCTCCGCGCTTGCTGTTTTTTTTTAAAAAAAAAAATTATTTTTTATTAAAAAGAATGAATTGATTTTTTTTTTTAAAAAGAAAGTGCTTTCAGAAGAAGAGAACGGACGCGGGGAGGGACAAGAAAGTTAATTCAAAAACGAAGGAGGTTGGGGGGAAAATTTTCATCCGATGGCCGGTGGACCGGCCGCCCGTTCGTATGTTTACACCTGTCTCGATTTTTATGAAACTTTGCACATGAGTCTTATTTATAATACCGCAGATCTGATTAGAATTAGGGCATAATCTACAGACCTAAAAGGGCAGTTAACCTACACAGATTTTCGAATTTTAGAAATATTTAGAAAAGTATTTAATTATACACAACTTTTACCTAAGCTATTTTTTGATCCAATAAGTTACTGACATAGATTATCACGTGACACTAATTGTTTTAACAATATCTCCACCAATATCAATTATACCAACAAAATTATGAGAGAAAAGTTGTTGGAAAATTTTATTGTCCATAACTTTCATTTGAACTATTTTTTAAAACGTAATTGTGTACAAAACTTTCAAATTTTCTTAAAAGTAACGTGGGCGCGCAATACCTTGTTTTGTTCCTACGTTGGAGTGGTAGCAGCGTAGCTTCATATAATGGCTCATCACTTAGAAAAATTTAACAATTGTCGGTCGTTACTAAATGCATCATTCGATTTTCAAATTGCTACGCGGTGCACATTTCCTTCTTTCTTACAACATATCGTTTTTTTTTTCACCTTTTCTATCAAAATTATTAAGTTGCGACGCTGTCAGATCTACATCGATCTGAGAAGAAATTATATAGGATGTTCCATTTAATTTTGTCAAGTTATCATATGATTGTCATATAACGAATATCAACTTTTAATTAATCGAAATTAGGATCGAAATTTGAGTTTGCTATTTCAAACAATAACCAAAAAAACGTGATATATTCTTTAAAAGTCGATATTAGCCAAGTAAGTGTTTAAAATGAATATCTCGAAAAGTATTTATTTATAAAGATTTTGAAAAAAATTAGTTTTTAAAGGCAATATCAAAAGTCCGCGTACTACACGGACAGGCTGTACAAGATTGATTTAGCTACATGTAGTAGACAGAATTACAAATTTTCTAAAATAATTGTCAATGTTCACTCTGTGTTAGCCGAAAGGGTACTTACAGAAGAACATTACAATTTTTCAAAAAATTTTAAAACCATTTCAGTATTTCTTAAACATTTATTTTTCAAAAAAAGGTTTAATGTTTTTAATTCGTTGTTCGGCCGTTGTATTTAAATAGAAGCGCTAATCCCATAGCAAAATCACTATCTCTATTACATTTTCTTCGAATCATATTTTGCAATGCGTTTGTGAAAATGAAACTTCTTTACAAAAAACAAAACATTTAAATAACTGTTTTCTAAATTGTTATGAAATGTATATTAAATTACAAATTCGGAAAAGACAGTTTAACAATCAACTTAAGCCGTTAGAAAAGAAAACTAAACGTGTGAAAACTGTATTTATAAGTAATTATTTGTAAAATCTAATTATACAAATCAGTAACGGCCAACACATGATTAAATATACTAACTGTTTGATTTAAACGCCCTTTTGGTTATACAGCGTATACCCAAAATTTAACCAAATCTCCGGTATTCTAAAAAACATTATGTATTAAGTTGTATTTAAATCGCACCAGTGTTCCTTTTTTTAAAATCGTGTTTACATATGGACGGTGGTACGACGATTAGAGAAAAATTTTGTTTGCTTCATTATAACGTACTAACTCTATTTCGTCAGTAAAAATAAAAAAAGTGTCAAAATTTTCGGTTTGGAAATCGTCGTATAACTTCACTAGTTGTAGTATATATACAGGGTGGGGCACTACCAACGAATTATTCTGTAGCACTAAAACGACAAGTAATGTAAGAAATCTTAAGACATACATATATCGAAATTATTTGAAATCACATTTTAAAAATATTTTTGATTATACAGGGTGCTCCAGAAACACGTACTATATCAAAGTTGGGTTATTTTAAATGGAACACCCTGTATTTTTTTCTTTTTGATGATAAATTGATACTTCTGTGTTGGCCTACAAATGTCATTTTTCACATAAAATCTTAAACAAGTCAGAACAGGCTAGACTTAGGTATAGAACATTATACATCGAAACTGTTCAAAATTTGTCGTAGAATCTAAAAATACAAGAATATATAGGGTGTTCTATTTAAAACAACAAAGTTGATAGTTACTTCCGGTATAACCGGAAGTGCTACAAATATTTTAGCTGAGTTGACCCTGTTGACATTAGCATGTGACGAAGTTTTCAGAATGATCAGACGTCTAGTTTCCGAGAAATCGATCGCGGTTATTCAACGTGGGACACCCTGTATAATATAGTAACACTCACGAACTTACGGAGTAGATTTCGCTTTCACGTACACACTGCCTGATCAAAACTTGATTTTTTTTTTTTCGTAATCTTTAATATAGTAAAGTCAATTTCTTGCCATTAAAGATTTTGTAATCAGTTACACATTAATGAATGTAATAAGAAATTTATTTAGCAAGTTAAAAGCCACTGCCCATTTTCTTAAACTGTTCTGTTCGTGGGGTGGAACAAAAAAAATATTTTTTAAGAATTGGACCAACACATTGTCTAAGTAAAAAATATAATAAACGCTCGATTACTTTTGAACATGCTGCCCAAACTATTTGTCGTAAAACTGAACTTAAATTATTCCATGTGAAATTAGTTCAAATTATAGTTTGATGAGAATAGAGAAAATGAAAATGTATAAAAATTGAATTAATCATGTAATCTTCAAATTAGATACATAGTATTAGAAGAAAACAACACAATTAAGATTTCTATTTAATGCGCAATAAATACGACCTGGTGAAAACTGTAACACCAATAAAATAAGCAATTTCAGAGAAAGTTGTATATTACCATTTCCAAATCTTTACTAAAACTTATAGGTGATATGTATGTCAAATTTATTTGTATAATGTACTACATTCCATAAATTTGAAAATATATGTGATAACTCAATGATTATTATTGTAGTTGTGTTTGTAAATACATACTAAAAAAACTCGCAATCCTTAGAGAAGTAGTTTTCAATTATAAAATATTTTACGTTCTATATGTTAAAAGTTTGTTCTAATGTAAATTAAGTGCAATTATTTTTAAATTAAAAATAGGTCCAAAGAATTCGGTGAGATGATGGATTCCTCTCTATTTTTGTATTAATCGTTTTTTTCTGTTTTAGTATTTCCCCGATACTTCATTGGGTCACTATTTATTGTAAAATCGAAACAAATATATCAGAAAAGTGTGTACATTTACATATTAAAAATTAGTTTTAAAATTATATAAAAATAAATAAATCTGTCAAATGTATAAACAAATTATTTATTGGATAAAAATAAATAAGTTAGAAATTAAAATAATATACCTATCTAAATAAAATAAATCAATTTAAATACTTCTAATCTTAAAATTAAAAATAAAAACCTACAACTAATCTTAAGACTACCCTTCACCGATAAATAAAAACTAACTCTGTATCAAAACTATATATGTAAAAATAAAAACAAAAAATAACTCTTCTAATTAATAATCTATCTACAAAGCTGTATTAAAGATTAACAATTAAAATATGTAATTTCAATTTCAATTCCTATTCATCTATCTATAGAAAATATACCAGTTATCTTCAATGACATTCCATTTGATTTAAAATCGACGTTATTACTAAAAGAGTTTCCATCCAATTTGCAACAATTTCAACATAATTTTGATATAATAGAGCTACTACGTAAAAACATACAAGGTGGTGCTTTTGAAAACTGGTCATAGGTTAATTGTTTTGGTATCAACATGAAGTTAAAATTAGTCCTTATAGCTGTTGCTATTAGGAGTCAGCTGAATTTCACGTTGTTTTCAAAAATTTGTCAATAAAAATAAAAGTAAAATTGGTAATGAAAGAAAATAGTATTGGGTTGCCTAAACAATCAACATTCCTACGTTTTGGCAATAAGGCTGAAAGGAAAGTCATTAATAAGCAAATAAAAAGCTTTATTCCCAAGGAACAGCTTCGAATGATATTACAACTAAATTAAATAAGAAGGTTACAATAACTAAAATCAATTTTATTGATGAATTTTGAAAAAGACCGTGTAATTCAACTGATAACTGATAGCGAGCGCTATGCGGAATAATTTTAGGTGCGTTTTTTTTGTCACTTGAAAGGGCGGACAGGAATTCGAAAAAAACCAGTTCACAATGCTAAATCCCTATGACCCGTTATTAAAAATACCACCCTATATGTGGAGTGTGGACATCATTTACAATCAACAAAAGACTGATATAAACTCAATTACTTTTATCACGTAAGTTATTTATTTAAATTTGTGTTTCCACTAAAAGTCATAAATTGTTCATGTTCATCAAGTTTCTTGTTGGATTTTTTATTCCTCTACTTTTACTATTCTAGTATTCTAACAAATAATTTTAATTTGTAATTTATTTAGTTTTTATCGAAAAATAATTTGTTTATACATTTTACTGTTGTTGAAGCTAATTATTATATTATTGTGAATTGATTGTCGTTGCCTTGATATGATTTACGAATGTAATGTAGTTTTTGATTTTTTAGTAAAAAATCAGAATTAAAATAAATTTAACTTTCCGACTACTTCAGCTTTTAATCAATTATTAAAACTGTGATTTATTGTTGGTATAATTATAAAACTAATTTTGAATTATGTAAGAGTACCTGTTCTCATATATTTGTTTTGATTTTTTAATAGTGGTTCGATGAAGCATCGTTTTACGATGCGAAACGTCATCAAATACTAAAACAGAAGTTTTTCTATCCATCCTCCAATAGAAAGATTCGTTGAAATTTCTTCGGCAAAAAAAAACAAAGCATCGGTATTAGTAAACAATACGAGTTACTATATGAACACAATCACGTGCTTGTTTTAATTAGTATTTATACAGAAACGTGTTTCTATTCCACTTTCAATAAAATGCATTTCGTGCAATAAATATTCCTACATGCAAATCTTTCTTGAGTATAATTGGATTAATCCACGATGTCTCGACATTAGAAAGTCGTCCCATAGCGCGTTTCTTTCAACGAAGTAGTCTTCGGATAAAGGATATCATTTTAAGCGTTCATTAAAAATTATAACAACAAAAGTTAACAACATTAGTTACATTTCTAAATAATTACATACAACGCACACTTATAGCACATACATTGAATATATATTTGAGACGCACATAGCATAATAATTAATTATAAGTTAATTTTTTCATCTTTTTCTGGGAACAAAACTAAAATAAATAACGAACAAAGTACATATATAAAAAATTTCAATGTCAAAGTCAATGATAAATCCTCAATTATTTGTAATTTATTAAGTATTCATTTATGTAACGACGAAGGGACAATGATCTAAAGCAATTACTTCAGTTGCAAAGGCGTTTGGAAGTTACTGAAACGAAGCTACTGCACATCGTTATTTGAATTTAATGTTCATTTTATCAGCGTATGATTTCAGATTTTGACCATATCGCGAAACAATTTTAATTAATTAACCTTCTATGTGTGTACGTATGATTTTAATATCTTAAGACATGAAAATAATTCTTAAGGATACATAAGCTATAATAAAGAAAATTAGAAGGTCAACATCTGAATATAGTGTAGTTACACTGAAATTGAACAAGGTGTTAAACTGACACTCATATATGAAACAATGTGTTAACATATGAAACCTTCAGTAATTAATTACCTAGTGCAAAAAAACTTAAATACGGAAGTAGATGTGCCTAACATTACGCACTAGTTAAGGCTAGCAATTTTGATAGATAAATACTAAACAGTACCGCACATAATTCAACATTTAAACCGAAAATGGTTCATATATTTATATAAGGCTAAACTACTAAATGGGCACACACTGGAAGTTTTAATTGTTCAGGACAAAAGTTTCCAATTAGAAGGTTTATATTAGACAAAATACAAATTTTCTAGAATACTTTTTGTCATTTTCTGAACCAGCGTAAAAAAATCTCTCGAATCGCTTTTATTTTATAGGTCCAGTGCATTTAGGAAATTAAAAATTGTGTGTGACCTACCATTTTTGTATACATTTTTTCTCTTACCCTCCATTTGAAAGGGTTTTTCTTGGTGAATTTAACCCTAAGTTTGCGCACCCCTAAAACCAACCCTTTCACCGCCATCTTAGGTTTGGTGTTTTTTTTGGAATTTTTATATCTTACGTTCTAATTATCGCACAGTCACAAACTTGGTGTCTTTGGATTTGTTTTGAGTTATATTTTCGACAATGTTATATGACAAAAAATTGTGCGTTTAACGGAAAAAAACTTATTGCTCTTCAAAGTCGACAGAACGACTTAAAAAAGTTTTTTTTTCTTTTCGGCTCTTATCTTCTTTCTAGTCCACCTGACGCTTTTTTGTGGCAGAACTTTATTAACCTCTTAATGCCCAAGAGTAAGTCCAGAAAGAATAATATTTGCAAATGTTGTTTTAAATAAGGTAAGTATATATAAAATGATAATGTAACTTCAAAATTTATTTATATCAATTTTTCAAAAATATAGTTTGTATCAAATCTGATACATTGGTCAAAAATTATAAAAGATGCCTTATAAATGAAAAGATACAAAACAGTTTTTCTGTTTAGTTAGACATAGATAAATCTTACATTTGGAGCACATTAGACTACTAAGTCCTTTACAACCCGGCATTTTGCACCTTTGCCTATCATTCTGTGGATACGGCCAATGGCCCAACCCATCTCTTCTTACAGTGAAGTCGGGAATCGGTTTGGTCGGCCCTCTATGCGTCTTCTTTGCATGTTCCTGATCTACAGAATTTGCTGAAGTGCGGGGTCTACCTCGTTGCTTGTATAGGTGACATAAGGCGGCAGCCACCTCGGTCCTAAACTGCAGTAAGTCTACCTGGTCACTCTTAGGTATTCCTTGATTTTTACAATGTTCTCTATACAGCAACCAGCTGGCAACAAGACACATGTCTATAAAATGAAAGAAAAACGAAGGTAGTATTTCTTTGAACGAATTGAAATTCTATAGTAGGCTATTAGTCCATCCAAAAGGTCAACTCCTCCCATAAACTGGTTGTAGGTTTGAACCATTTTGGGCAATCAATTTCTACATTTTGTCTTGATTTTCGATCAAATCTTTTTACTTTGCTTAGTGGATGTGAAGCTTCAAATGTACTCGCCAACGTAACTCCACGATTGTCGAACCATTTCAAAGCACGTAACTCGATCCCATCAATGATGGTTTTTTCTTTTCAAAAGATCCTCTGCCACGAATTTTCATGGTTTTATCTGATGAAAATGCCAAATCAGGAAATCTATTTGTTCGTATCGTGCCTAATCCACCGATTCCAACCTTTGCAAGTTCAATAAACAACTCAGGCGATGAAAACCAATTATCGAAATATAACAGATGATTACTGTTTTGTGGAATAACTTCTGCCATTCGTAGAACTATGTTTGCACTGGGCTTGATATCCGGAAATTTAGACGAAGGTTGTATGTTGCCAGTATAAATTTCAAAGTTTTGTACTAATCCTTTCGTGTTGCATAGTACATATATTTTGTAGCCCCATTTATGGGGTTTTTTAGGATTGTATTGTCTGAGACTAGATTTACCTTTGAATGGAACTATCTGTTCATCGACACATAACATTTGTTCTTTGGGAAGTTCCGTAAACTTTTTGAAGAGCATCTACAAGGGGACGTATTTTATATAATTTGTCACGGGACGGGTCATTTTGCTTGGGCATAACAGTATTATCGTTGAAATGAAGATTTCTTTTATTTCTTCCCATCTGTTGCGAGACATAACATCCGCAACCTTTTCAACTCTTGTATTGGCAGCCCAAAACATTCGGGTACGAGGAAGACCGTATATGGACATATATATGCAAGTCCCGATAAACTGTTCTAATTTTGTTTATTAGTTTTCAGTGGCTTATTCGGATTTGTCTGCACCGCATATAAATTAGACTGTTCACTTATATAGTCGAGCAATTCTTCATCAAAAAATTTCTAAAATAATATATGGGTGAATCCACTTCATTATAACCGTATACGTTTTCTGTTCCTTCTGGTGTTTGGTATTCTAAATCATTTTCATCGACATCTTGCCAAATAATTTTTTCTTCTTTTGTGTTACACGACCCGCATCTACGCGTTGTTTTTAGAATGATGGGGCATTTCTTCGGGAACTTCATCTTCATCTTCATCAGAAGAATAAACTTCGCATCTTCTGTTTCCTTTTGTTGTGGGGCTCGTAATCTGAATCATCATCGCTTTCTTCCAGCATGCTATCATCGCTTTCCTCCGGAGGAACAACGATATCTCTATGTTGTCGTCGCTCCATCAGTATAACTGAAAAAAATTCGTTTTGTCAATTTCAACTTTTGCAGAAAGTGACGCCCGTTGTTACAAATATGATACGAATTGGAATCAACTGATATGGCTCTAACAGCCCAATGTTACATATTTGATACAAAGAAGAAAAAACGCCCATTTTAGCAAAAATGGAATAATATGAGACTTATATATATATCAACATAAAGGAAAACATAACATTACACATTACATATTTTTATACAATTACTACTTACCTTCTTTCACAATAAATTTGCACACCAACTTTGACAACCTCAATTACGCGCGCAAATACCGCAAGTAGGTGACATTGGAAACAGATTTCTTCTATAATTTCTAACCTTTGTCACTAGGTGGTAGCACAAAATTTTAATTGAATACAGGAATGTTACCTAGATGATACAATGGTCCCAAAAGTCATGCATTACTTTAAATTAATATAATAATAAATATATTTTTAATACGTTACATTTCTGTAACAGGGGGCGTTAAGAGGTTAAAGATAAAGTAATTTCTAGCATTTACAAAAAAAATTATCCCGATACGACCATTACTCGCCCGTCAATTGACGCGTAAAGTTGCTATGTTTCGTGCGGGATTTCCAAATACGCTGAATATCGCTCCCGGTCCGCGCTGCATTTTGTCGTTATACGACTTGTCTCCTGTTTATTTATTAAAATAAACGATTGTTATGCATGACACATTGTTTAAATATGCCTATGTGTTCAATAAAAATTTTGTTGGAATGGATTTTTATTTAAAAAATGAACATTTCGATGAGTTTAATGATGACTTTATTGTTTCCAAATGTTATTCAATTACACTATTGCTATTTGTTACTAATTTATTGGTACACTAAGAAATTCCTTTTTTAAACGACAGAACTGTGTATATTGAAACAATTAATATTTCGACAAGTTTTAACTTTATTTCCGAACTCAATTACGCACCACCCTATGAGATTAAGTTCACGGCGCGTTTTTTTTTTCATATGGTTTTCCCGATAGGCCTATTCCACAGTTTTCATTTTTTCTTTAGTGCATTTCTTACTTTGTCATGATATTAATAGCCATCATCTTCATGCTCACTTATCACAGGCGATTCGCTTGCTTTTCTTTTCAATGAAGCGGTTGATCTGGGTAAAGGTACAATCGTTGGAAGTTTGTCTTCATCATTCGAGTCATCTACATCTTCTTTCACGGTCGCGCAGGGTTCCACACGGCAAGCCTTGCACAAAACAGAACATTTCAAACCTGCTTTTTGACATCCACAAGCCCTGCTACAGTTAGGTTGTACATCTACAGGATACAATGTCCAGAACTTTGCGTGGTTTCGATTCCTGATCGGTTGTGATTGACTCCAAGTGCATTTTTCTCTGCACCGATCCACTTTTGAACTTGATGATATGTTCGAAGGAAATGTTGTCTCGCTGCTCGTTTTCGCAACCTAACCTGAAAACCAAAACTGACTTATCGCGCTTACCTCCCACGAGTTCAGCAGCGAGGTAACATTCCCTTCGAACATATCATCAAGTGCAAAAGTGAATCGGTGCAGAGATAGACACACTTGGAACCAATGACAACCGATCAGGCACCGATACCACGCATACTTCTGCATTTTGTATTCTGTGGATCTACAACCAACTGTAGCAGGGCTTGTGGATGTCGAAAAGCAGGTTTGAAATCTTCTGTTTTGTGCAAGATTTGCTGTGGAGAAACTTGCACGAGCGCGAAAGAAGATGTAGAGGACTTGAATGACAAAGATGACGAAGTTGATGACGAACTTACAACGATGGTACCTTTACCAAGGATGAAGATAATGATGGCTATCAATATCATGGCAGGGTGAGAAATTCACTAAAGAAAAAGTGAAAACTGTGGAGTAAGTCTATCGGAGAAACCACATGAGAAAATAAAACGCGCCGTTAACTCAAGCACAAGGGTGGTGCGGAATTGAGTTCAGAAAAAACAGAAAAAACATTCTTCATAACGGTAAAATCCGTCGAAATATTAATTGTTTCAATTGTTCTGCGTTCAAAAAAGAAATTTCTTACTGTACCAATAAATTAGTAACAAATAGCAATAGTGTAATTGAATAATATTTGGAAAGAATAAAGTCATCATTAAACCCATCGAAATGTTCATTTTTAAATAAAAATCCATTCCAACAAAATTTATTGAACAAATAGGTATATTTAAACAATGTATCATGCATAACAATCGTTTATTTTAATAAATGAACGGGGAACAAGTAATATTACGACAAAATGCAGCGCGGAGCTCAAGCGCTATTGAGCGTATTTCGAAATCCCGCTCGGAACATAGCAACTTTGCGCGTCGATTTACGGGCGAGAAATGGTTGTATCGGGACAATTTTTTTTTGTAAATAGTTGAAATTACTTCATCTTTAATAAAGTTCTGTTACAAAAAGCGTCAGGTGAACTGGAAAAAGATAGGAGCCGAAAAGTAAAACAACTTTTTTTTAAACCGTTCTATTATCTTTCCTGTTAAACGCACAGTTTTTTGTCATATAGCATTTTTGAAAATATTACTCAAAACAAATCCAAAAACACCAAGTTTATGATTGTGGGATAATCAGAACACGATTAAAAAAAAACACTAAATCCAAGATGGCGACGAAAAGGTTGGTTTTAGGGGTGCGCAAACTTCGAGTTAAACTAACCGAGGAAGGCTCTTTCAAACGGGGTGTAAGAGAAAAAATGTATACAAAAATAGTGGAGTAAATGCACTGGACTATTAGATAATATTTTATATCCTTCCAAAATTACAAACTATCGATTTTTTCTTAGAATCTACTTTTTCTCTAATATTCATGATATAATTTTTTTAATCCGTTCATAATTAAAGCTACAATTTTAAAAGATATACAGTGTGATCAGTAAACATTTTATATGGCATTTGGCTTTTCATCAATTTGGCTTAGATTAAGATAAAAATTGATAAAGAATAATAGTCAACGTGATACTCTTACCTGTCAAATTAAATTTTTTTCCAAACGAAATTCAAATTTGCATTATTTTTCAAAATACCAAACAAGTTATTAGAAAAAGTTTTTCTAAATACAATTTTAAACTCATATGCAAAATTTCAACTACTAAGATAATTGACATTTTTTCATAAATTGCAACTCAGTTGCAAAAGTAAAATTTAAGAAAAAAAAGAGGTGTAAATGTTTGAAAACCGCCGAAAGTATCTTGATGTTGAAAATTATTCTAGAAAACTGGTCAGCACTCCAATTTCCAATTTTTGATTAAAGATAGTAAAGTTACAACGTACACAAAAGAATTTTTCAACTTTAAGTAGTTTCTATGAAGATAAAATGGTCTTCTGTGAAATGTCACTTTCGGTAGACTAATTTTGTCCAAAACCTAGGTTGTTACACACTTAATTTTTTAATACTTCTTGGTGAATGTATTTACATTGGTAAATAGGGTTCAATCATTTAGGCCAGGTTAAAAATTGAGACATAAGTCTGTGATGTGACACATTCAAGCTACGTAAGTTTTTGTAAATCTCATAAAGTGATTATGATATCATCTTTCGATTGATTAGTCATTTTTGTTATTTAAAAAACTCACTCTTTATGATTTCAGATAATTTATACAGGGTTATTCTTTGGGAGATCCGTTAGAGAGAAACTTGTCATAATTAAAATCTGAGGTATAACCCACCAAATTAACCTAAAACTGCTTCTAGTGATAATAATAATAATAATATTTATTTCCGTTAATATGCAAAAATAAAATATGCATTTATAGAAGTCAAAATTAAAAAATGTCAAGATGCTAGAAATTAACTGTAATTTTCTTAATTTAAATAAAACACCCAACTTAGATTCCTGAAAATTGCAAATTGTTAAACTATCAAATCTTAAAATATTTCAAAAACTATAAGAGTTAGGGGTTGGTAACCTTAATACCGACTGAAAGATAATTAGTTCCGGTTTCCAACAGGCTACAAGTAAGGTGGTGTAAATCAAAGTTGCTTGTTCTTACTTATCTTCAAGTTATTGTATTTTTTTGAGGGTCTGCAAATCAGGTAAAATCGATTTATCTCCGAAACGAAAGTAGGTAGGTGTATGTTAAAAAACATACATTATTTTTTATCGTATTCAATTCAATTCAAAATACAAAAAAAATAGAAGGATCCATTTAAAATAACTTAACTTTGATATGGTACGTGTTTCTGGAGCACTCTGTACAATCCGAAATATTTTTTAAATGTAGTTTCAAATAATCTTGATATAAACATGCCTTAAGATTTCTAACATTATTTGTCGTTTTAATGCTACAGAATAATTCGTTGGTAGTGCCCCACCCCGTATATGGTTTTCGAGATATTGTATTTGCATGTAGTCGGCCTCAGGGCAGAAATGTTTTTGAATCAATATAATCCATTATATGTAACACGTCAAGAGAATTGCGGACAGGAGAATAATTTTTTAATTTTAAAATCGTAGTCACCTTTAAGAAATGGAGTAAAAATTTATATTTGAAGTTCCTCGATACTAATATTAAAGTTATTACCAATGTAATTTAGTGGACTAAGAAAATGAGTGAGCGGTATGAATGCATTGCAGTAGTGATTAAAAGGAAAAAAACTGTAGGTTAAAAAACATCAAGAAATGTATTTAACAAAAAGTCTATGGAATGAAGCTATTGGTGTTTTTATAGCAGCAACCAACTAACGAGTCTTTTCTTCCAAATATTTCAAAAAGTTTTACTTTATTTAGGACATGAGGTCTATGATTAGATTGCGCTATATGCTTAGGCTATACACATATCGTTACCGTTTCTTTAGAAGTAAGGTCAAATTGATCGTATTTCACAAAATTTGCATAAATATCCAAGAATAGTATAGTTGTTGTAATAGAAAAGAAAAAATCGATTTACACCTGATATACTACAGGTGTAAATAAACACACCTGTTTTGATAATTTAATTTGAAGTTTCATGGTTGGAAGGCTTTCTATTTAACGATTCACCATGCCTGAAAATTCGAACACAAAAAAAAGAAAGTACGCATCCTATGCATAATATACATATTAAAAATTCTCAGATGCAAGAGGACCATCTACGCACGAGGTCAACCACATTCTCTATAAACAATGTGAATGTTCTAATAATCGAAAGATGTAGGGTGTGCCTGATGGAATTTTGTTGAATTTAAACTAAAACACAATGTGTAAAATTCTAAGGATGTACCGTAGAACAAAATAAGTTTGATTTAACTTTACTATGACCCGGCATAATTTAAAAATGGTGTGCAACTTATACATTCGTCCCACATCTCATTGTTTGTAATCCTGCTTAAGAAAAAAAGGAGTAGCAGCAATATAAACGGTACTTTTTCTTATACAAAGGATGTTTCAGTAAGAATTGGCTATATTTTAAATAGAAATAATAGTTTTATGTGAGTGAAGGCTTTCCATAATATTACATTTATTGCACAATTGTTTAACTTTATTATAGTGTTCGAGGATGATGGCAAATAGATGCATTACAAAGATAATTAAAGAAGGTGCGTTAAGTGTAAATGTTGTTTCTTACAATTCATAAGTCAAGGTTTGTATTGTTAATTTCCTAGATTTGTGAGTAAAAGTAAAATCGTAACCGCTTTGGAAACATTTTGTTCGAACATCTTTTTGCAACACTCATTGCGAAATCGAATTTATTTTGCAATAGATACATTAATATATTCATTGCAAACATAAATCTAAATATAAAAAAAAATTACGAGTTATACACGGAAAGCAATCGTTAATAAAATTTTATCCTTGAAGAACATTTCCTTGTTTTTATGACAACAAAATAATTACTGTAAGCCCTTATCAGTTTTATTTTCAATATATTCGCATTACAAATATTTTAAAAGAAGTGATGCGAACCTATTATATTTTTTAGTAATTAATTTTCTTCGATATTCAAGGGTATTACTATTTGTTTATGACACGAAATTAAAATTTCCAGAAAAATGCATATTCCACTCCGGATGACATTACTAAGTTGTTGGAACCACAATTTCCCGATAAAAGCAATTTTTCAATTTAAAAAATCTGAATTAATTTGGATAGTAGTAGTAATACGAAATGTCGGAGATCGCCTTGAACATTTGTAATTGTGACAATAATCAGATCACAAAAATACCCGAAGAATTTTATGTTATATTTCCGTTCGTACAGTATTCTATACCAAATAAAAAAATTAAAAGTATTCTAAGCAAAGAGACAAGCTCCACACTATTAAAACCCTTGGTACCTCCAAATCGATAACCGTTCCATTTGTTTACTTTAACATCTCAAAAAAAGCAAAAATGTTATTACTATTATATCTTATTCGGTGTGTTCCCTTCAAAATACGATTTTCCGGTAATTTTGACAATTATTCACGTTTTGAAGTAAAATAATGTTGAAGTAGTTCAAATTTAAAGAAAATGTCATTGTAGGTGTCATTTTTATGGGCAAACATTATCGATCTTCTTATTTTCAAATATCTGAAAACGGTTATAATAATTTATTCAATAATAATAATAATAACAATCTTTATTAACTATAAGTATAAATAATATTTCACAAGTGTCGTCAATAGTTAAATAAGTATCAGATAACAAACTACTGTGATGATTTACATAAGTGTAAGAATTCATCTATAGTGTAAAAAGCTTTGGACATTAAAATATTGTTACATATTAAAATGTTCAATGTAAATATAACTTTATTTAAATTAAACTTTTTTTCTACTCCGGTAAAGTAATTCATATATTAGAGTTTCACAATCTGTACTATAATGAAATTCATTACGATACAGATTTAGAACCTATAGAATTGCGACATTACGTAATTATCAAATGCTTCATGAGTAGTATGCAAATTTAGAACCAATAGAAATACACCGTTGTTTATTGCACTTCGACTGGTGCTGTGGCTAAAAGTCAAACTAACATTTAACAAATTGACAACTAACTTCGTAACTATAGTAGTAGTGCTCAATTATAAAATTATCGTTTCTATTTAACATTACGGGGTCGTAGAAACAATAGTGTAAATAATATACTATTATTAAATTCCAGTTATACACCAGACTTTTCATTTTTATTAAATTAATTTGACAATGGTTACAGTTACACACATCACTCATTTAAATTTAAAGTAACTTTTCTATAATTTAGATCATCGCATTACACCCTGCTTTATTTGATCAATTTTTATTGTTTGCCAAACAATTAAAATATTAAAAAGAAATATACCTCTATCATTCATTCTTTTAGCACTAAATTCCTTATGGCATTCTTAGAACCTCTTAAGTTTTTGAATTAATATTTTTCTTTATTTATTGATAGTGGAAATAAAAACATTCTGTGGACATATAAATCAGACTTTTCAAATTCCCCATGTTAAACAGAACAGAAATTTCAATAATAATTGGTGTTAGCGCTATCTACAGTTTGGAATCAGAAACTAAATTTCAAGTCCGTACATTCTCATTTACGTTTAGGGTCTAAAATTTGTAAGTGGTTTGTGATAACTGTCATAGAAAACAATAACTGTAGCATAACCTCAAAATTTTAAATGTATGTTCCGCTGATGGCTGCGTTCACTAGAAAACAGGGGCGTTCCGTAACGAGCGATATGCATTCGCTTACCAGTTGCAAACGCTATAACTTTTCTTCAATTTAGATCATCAAAATATTTTTTAAATCAATTTTAAAAGTATGGAATAGTAAAAGTGTCATTGTACTTAGTAAAGCATTATGTATTTTTAACCAGCATAAATAGAAGCAATGCTTTTATGGAAATAGTTTATTTTTTTACGACCAAACGGCCACAGAAAACATCATCAAATTTTTACCAAAGAAATATCTCAGCTCCAGCTATTTAATGCACTACATAACTCAAAAATTAAGAAATAGCACCCTTTTGCACAAGAAAATTTTTTAACAACTTTTTTTGGAAGTTTACTTTTATAAAAGCTATCGTTTTGGTCAGATTTTAGCTTTTAGTCTTTAAATGCCTACAGAATCAATTTTTAAGGCACTTTCGGGCGCGTGAGAACTCTACTATAACGTACTAACGCTAATTCGTCAGAAAAAGTGAAAAAAAGAGATGTCAAAATTTTCGGTTGCATAACTCCCCATCTTATTTTATATGTAAAAACCGCAGAGAGTTATAACACGGAGATATCCATTAATAAATCGAAGTGCTTGACAATTGCACGAGAACCAACTTGATGTATACTCACCATTGACAATCAGTTCATAGAACAAGTAATGTTCCTTTTTAGGAATCATAGCATGTAGAGACCTAATAGAAGAAATTCGTAACCAAGTGAATAAAGCAACTTCTATTTCCGGATGCATGCGAGACATTTTATGGAGAAATAAAGACCAATTCTTACCTATGCCGCGGAAACAAAGCCTGACATCTCGATAACAAAGAGAGCGCTGCGAACATGCGGAATAAAGATTCTGCGAAGTATATGTAGAAAAAAACAGCTAGACCACGTAACAAACCACGAAATAAGGGAACTATGTCAGGTTGAAGATATAATCAGACGGTCAAGGTTGTGCGCAACTGGATACAAGCAAATAACTTGGAGCTGTTACCCTGGCCAACAAAAATCTTAATTATAATTATGTAATAAATTCTTGTCAAAAAACTAAATATATACGTTGACAATAAGAATTGCCCTTAGTTTTTATTTTCACTTTTTATATTAACTACAGAAAAAATGAAACGTCATAAAATAACATTTTGTAAGGACTAAATATTATGAATAGAGAGTTTAATGATTTTTTTAATAACTTACAATAATTAGTAGGTTAGATTTATTTAAAAATAAGTAATAATCAGTCAACCCAAATAACCATGTTTAGTTTTTGATTTAATTTAAAAGTTATTGCTTGTAGACGTTTTTAAATCAAAATTATTTCTAATTTTATTTTGTAAACATTTCCTAAACAAAATTTTGATTCGATAATTAATCGAGCTATGGTGTTTAATTAGCGATACCTTCAAATATATTCTTTAAAGAAAAAAATTAAGTAAGCAACGTAAATTACCTATTTTCTAAAACGTGCTTAGTGTAATGATTCATTCTACAGTCCTTCTATAAGATAACCCCTGCTGAGACTACCTGCTGTTAGAATTGTAAATGATACCCTTAAGCCCGCTTCACAATGTGCAAACTTTTGTTTACAGAAATTGTGGTGTCCAAGTTTTAAATTTCATGAGTGTATATACTATGTAATTAAAACAAGTACAAAAACTGTACCGGATCATAATTGTTATTGTTAACAATTGCTAATGAACAGTGTGTGTTCAACTTGTTGGCGTACGAACTATTGACAGTGATATGTGGCGAGTGTTAAAGCTATCTTGATGATAAACATGACGTGCTAGGAA
Organism: Abscondita cerata; assembly: GCA_030710515.1. Classification (NCBI taxonomy): domain Eukaryota; kingdom Metazoa; phylum Arthropoda; class Insecta; order Coleoptera; family Lampyridae; genus Abscondita; species Abscondita cerata. Next base: position 217,561 of record JALBCR010000609.1, read on the forward strand.
CCACTCCGTTCGCGAAATTAAAGAGAAGTTTCGTTTGACTAAAGTCAAAACAATGCTTGCGGTCACTTCAAGTTTCTCTTATACCTGTGAACTAATTATAGAAATGTAACACTGTTCAAGGCATTCATCGATTAATTCGGCGTAATAAATTGTTCCTGTTAAAGAATTTTAGTGTAACGACAAAAACTTTGGGAGTTTTGGTTGTATACCCCAAAATGGAATGCTAGATTCAACAGAAGAGAAACAACTGTAAGCAAATTGATTGTTTACTCGGTAGAACTACCGTGTTCAGTGCTTGGTTGCGTAGTTAAGAATAAATAAATTAAGATACGATGTCCTTGCGTATTTTTTTTGTTTGTTTTCTTCGAAATGAAACGAACAAAGATGGGGGTTGTGAATAACTACTTAATTGTAAAAGTCTTCAAATATATAGGTTTATAATGAAAAACTTCATCAGTTTTCCCTTTCTTGTGGACTAGTACAATAAAAACAGTTTGTAAAACACTACTAAATTTTTCTGTTAAAATAGAATATTTAAGTATATTTGCTAGTTTTACGTTGACACTGACTTATTCAAGATAATTGAGTTAAACCCAAAGATCGATTGATTTTTTTGTCAATATCTCGAAAATCGCGGACAAATTTTAAACTTTTAAATTGCAATTTTTTTTATCTAAGTCTCTGCTCTATTTACTAGTAAAATTTTAAAAAAGTGGTGTGAACGAAACCCATAGTCACTTGCATATTCAGATATTTACTCCAATAATAATATGATAATAATAATAATGAATTTCCAATCAAACATCTTTTTACAAATTAATGTTTACAAAATATCTTATTAATCAATGATTCCACACATTATCTTGTAAGATATTTAACTAAAAGAATAATATTCATGCTAGCAAACAAAATCAAAAATCCAAATTATCAATACTGTGTGATGATAATAACACATCCTGTTTAAGTGTTGAATATACACTTTGAAATGCAAACTTGTTATAAATAAACACAAAAAAATTGGTTAAATATTTAATTTTACAGAGGTTTAACTAACAACAAATCAGTTTAACGATATTAAATTTTTCACGCGTTTTAAAGAAATAAACGGCCAGTATTTTGGTCTGAGCTTAAGGTTAATTTTTGATTAATTTCCAAGAAGACAATTGTGACAACAATTATTACCACAAGAAACCAAACATTTGAATTAATCCATGACTGAAATACTCATACTGGCTGTTAAACTTGAGATTTTTTTTATGTTTATTAATATTTGTTTTATAGCACATAGAAACAGTTCCGCATCTTGCAAAAAATTGCAATATAGAAGAAAATACTTGAAACAAAAGTTGTAGAAAAACTTTTTTAAATAAAAATGTGTATAAAGAATATTTTGGTAAATTCACCTATTAAGTGTTTTTATCGATCTTGGAAATATGACCAAAATCTAATTAAATTTTTTTTTTTGAAAACCATCCAGTTTAACGTAGGTGCTTTAACCAAGAGGATTTTTTGAAGAGATATTATCGTCCTCTCTATTGTGAAAGTAAAGTAAGAAATTATTGATGATGAAACTCCATTTTAATTTATAATCGTGATAATTATCCCCACACTTGGGCCTTCTTTTAGGAGTTAGTAAAAAAGATTCCAGTAAAAAAACTTAATTGTGCCGACGTTTCGACCAGTCTTTTTTAAGGCAGTATAAGGTACTATTAACGACTCATTAAGAGTTCCTCTTTGGTACAGTTTTTTAAGTTTTTATTCTGGACCACAGAGGAACTCTTAATGAGTCATTGATATTACACCAATCCCTTAGACTGCCTTGAAAAAGACTGGCCGAGCCAGTCAACATCAGCACAATTAAGGAGACCGTGTCTTTTTGACTGAAATCCTTTTTACTAACTCGAAAAAGAAGATCCAAGTGTTGAGATAATTAGCACGAGTGTGAAATAAGTTAGCCTTAATTCAAAGGTCGAGAACAGTTTAAATTAAAACAAAAAAAAACAAAATGCTAAAAAAAAGTTATTCAATACAATTCATCAACACGTAGAATTTGTGAAGATTGGATAGACACCGACGCCACCAAGTCTCATATTTGTAGAATGTACTGTGAAACCGATAAATCAGTTTTATTAAAGATTTTGACATCTTTAATTAAATCTAATATGATACAATTTTTTCCAAAGTTGATCCAACATGAAACCATTATGTAACATTTTATTGTTTAAATAAATTATTCATATGTATTAAGAGAATTTTAATAATGTTCCTTTGAACTTTATTATTCTGATAGTTAATAATGAATGACTCCATAAAATACGTATATTAATTGCATTTAAAATTTAAATTCTGATGATTCGATGACATTTAACCTTTTTACTACACAATCGAAAATGAATCCTTTAGCCCTTAGCAAATCCTAAAAATTCAAAAAAATTGATTATTATTTAAATTAAATAAGAGTACCCAGCTTTTTCAGTGTAAGAATAAAAAAACAATTAAAATTAGAAATGTTCTAAGAATAAACAGATTACAACTGCAAAATTAAACTTTTCAAATGCGGAGTACAATCTAATTAGGTTTTTAATGAGTAAATGAATTAGATATTATGAAATCAATTTTGATTTTCCGGACTATGTTTAATGAATGTACGTAGAAGCTAGCTTCTGTACAACAATGAAATAATAAAATAAAAAAATATTTTTATTATGTTTCAAGGTTGATTTCGATGAAAAGGATAGCTTTTTATGTTTACACATAACAAACATAAAAAGAACTTGCGAGATTTCAGTAATGTGCGTGGGTTTATTACATTATAACTTACAACAGGTATTACATAACTTGTTAGACTTGTACTCAATCATTATTGTTTAATAATAATGTAAAAATAAACAGGTGTATTGATTTATACCCAGTTCGTGTTGAGATAAAAATTTCATTCTGAGCGAATTTGACATTGTCGTTTGTTTAAGGGGGATTTCACACTTTTCTTCAACTCAGATTTAAACGGGAGGTCACAAGTTACTGCAGACATTGAAGAAAAGACATACGTTTTCAGATTTTGAGTTTCTAGTGAGAAAGTCAGACAAAGAACAATATCGATTAATTGCTTCACTCGATAAATTCTCTAATTTATGGGCTAATTGTTGCATGTCATTGGCTGAATGTTATGGCTAGCAGGCAGAGACGCATGTCAATCAAGTCCACGTGTAGTAAAAAAATGCTTACTTACGAACAACTGACGACGAGTTCGGGCTCAACTGTCTGTGATTGTGCTCTAAATATAATACCATCGATAATACCATAAAACAAATAATCACATACATAACTTTATTTGTAGAAAATAATAATTGATAAAATTTCGGCAAAAGATGTCGACTAATTACAGTATAGGGAAATGGAAAAATATATAAATCTAGAACGGTACCATTTACTTAATATGTAATAATTTAGTTTTAATTAGGTGCAGAAATATTTTACTAAAGTGTACTACAGCAGCCGCAACTATAAGCACAATGATTTTGCTGAAACATACTAAACTACAATTACATAATGCATAACTTTGTAACAACCTTTATAAACGAAAACGCATTCCGTGCAAACTCCACATCGTTTGATACTATTAAAAAGAGCAAAAAGAGGAAAAATGGCATTGTTCAAATTTATTTATTTATTGTATGGTAATTGTTCAAATAAATATTGTACATAATGTAATTTACGAGGTAATTTACAATAACTTTCCTTCTTACTCCACATCTTATTTCATAAGATGTGAGATTTGTGCCAGGTTCCAAAACAAAAATTTAACACCCCTTTTTCTTTTTTTCCCTACAAAAAAAAAAAAAATTAAAAAAAAAAAAAAAAAAACGGCCGTCCTTCCGTCCGTATGTAAACAAGATATAGAGAAACCACCGGTCCGATTTTTATGAAACTTTGTACACAGGCCTTATTTATAATTCTGCAAATCTGATTTTTGGGCATATTATATGTAACCAAAAGGGTCGTTAACCTACACAGATTTTCGAATTTTGTAAATATTTAGAAAAATATTCATGTTACACAGTTTTGTTTCAAATAAAAGTTGTTTATAATTTAATTATACACAATTTTTATTTAAACTTTTTTTTGATCCGATAAGTAATTACTGAGATATAACAATTACGTGATATAATTGTTGTAACAATATCTCCACCAATATCATATTTACAAAAAAAGTTCAAGGAAAAAAGTTGTTGGAAATTTTATTGTTATAGCTTTTGTTTAAACAATTTTTTTGTAAAACGCAATTTTATTTTCGCTAAACGGCGCGATGTGGAGTTTTCTGCGGTAAACGCTTTTTTTTCTATAATGAATACTTTTGGAGATATTGTTAATACAATAGGCGTCTAAACTACGAAATAACAGTAATTGGCACCTGTCAAAGCTATCAATATCTTCATGTTCCGTGGCCAACCGAGTATAATCAGAAAAATGAAATGAAAAATCTAAAAGTTTTGAAACCAATTTGGCCGGATTTGTCGAACTTTTCCACATATAAAGGGACCGGACAACCTGATCAATTAAAAGTTATTTTTAATATTTCCGGTATCATAACTTCATTATAAAAACAATTTAGTTTTGGCAACATATTTTTCCAAAATTCTTCATCTCGTGCAATCTGCAAAAAATATTATTGTTAGTTTTTCCATAAAGTATATTTATACGTAGTCCAAAATTTTTGGAAAACTAAATTCATCTTACTTTATCAACCAAAATTCCAAAAGGTGTCCATACAACAAAGTAGCAAAAGTCGGCACCACTAATTGCCAACTGCCCTTGTACTTGGTTGTAATATTTGTCTTGTCGTTTTAGTTTGTAGTTCCCATCTAAAGATTTTTCTAAAAATTTTATTTTTCTGGGCAACTCCTTCTTCTGGAGACATGTGCCTGCTAGAAAAGGGACACTTTATTTCTAAAATGTCTCCTCCTGGTAACAGACCATCTGGACTAGCTCCTAAATGTGGAAAATTTGGATCCACATAAAGGCCACATTCAATAACATCCTCAGTAATACCAACACGTTCAGTAAATTTTTTCTTTGCAATGGGTTCGTGATCAATACCCCATTTGGTAGCCGCAGATCCACTAAATCCAGAACTCAGAATACGTTTTCGGATCAGTACTCTTTCTTAGCTTGCAAACTGCTCCGAAATTAGATGCTGTGAGTCTATACATTCTTTCGGTTTTCCACAAGGGATTGCTACATTGTCCCCTTGTCTTTATCTCTAATTCTTTAACATCAGAAGTGGATATTAGACGTAGCAGCTCTTCCCTTTTCCGTTCCGTTGATGCAGGACTTAATTCTTCAACCGCTCCGTAATCTTCATCAGCATCTGCAGTAGTTATATTCTTCTTTTGCCCATCGACGGAAAAAGTTGTTTTCTTGATTTTCTGTACATTCGCCTTTTTCTCATTTTTCGATATACAACTTGGTATATTTTCCGGGACTTTTTCTGTAATTTTTTATGTAGCTTTGAGATAAAATTTTCGTGCTCGTTAAATTGAAGAGCCGCAGCTCGACATCGTGTGTCGTAACTATTTTTGATACTAAAATTTACCCGTTTACCCCCAACAAATTTGGCCACAACAGAATTATAACATTCTGCAGCATTATTGTTCATATTTAGTAATAAACTGAATGCATTCTGTTGTAGCCTGTTCCCACAAGACAATATTTCGTCCATTAGCCCACATTCCACAAAGTCTGGGGTAAAATTCTTTTCTCCTTCCTTGCCACCCGTACAAAAATATTTGTCGCAGTTTTCATGATTTCCAAAAACATGGTGAGGGCAGTTCGATATATCAGACTTTATTTTAGAAAGCTGTTCCTCAAGTGTTTTTTCTTCTTTACGTCGATGTAATATTGCTTTTTTACCCCAATTTTTACAGTTTATCAAATGTCTCACAATTACACACACCTGCACAAATCACTAATATGAACAATTACGTTCTGTAAGTACTTATAGTGTAGAATTTAAATACTTAGCACCGGAAAAAATATCAAAGCGGACACTAGAAAGAAAAAGAAAAGAAAATTCGTTAAAGAAACAACTTCGAAAACAACCAAAACATATAACATGAAACAGTAGTCTGCGGCAAAGACTTGCGACTCAATAGGCGGAGACGGAATTCCTCTCGGCGCCACAACACAATATGAAGTAGCACGCCTTCGATGTTCAAAGTTTTAGATTTTCGGCTAAAAAATACTCACTTATTTTTACAGATTTTGAAAAAAGTGTCTCTTTACTTTCATTATAAAATTTAATTTCGAAGGTATTGGTTGTTTTAAAATTTTAATTTGTTAGTTTTTGCGTTTTTTTCTTCCTTTACGGTAACTTTTACAAAAATCTAAAACAACCATTTGATAGATACGTTGCTAAAACATATATCTTCCAAAGTTGAGTTACATTGGTTAAAAATTGAGCTCACAAAATTGAACCAATTATTTCAGGCTGTTTACAAAGCGTGAAAGTCCCCTTAATAAAAAAAAACTTAACGAAAAAAACAAAAAAAAAAATAAAAAAAAATAACAAAAAAAAATTATAAAAAAAAAAAAAAATTAAAAATATTAAAAATTTTAAAATATTTTTAAAAAAAAATTTTTTTATAAAAATTTAATTTTAAAAAAAAAAAAAAAAAAATATTTAATAAAAAAAATTTTTTTTTTAATTATTTTTTTAAAAAAAAAATTTTAAAAAAAAATTTTTTATTAAAATTTTAAAAAAAAAAAAAAAAAAAATTTTTTAAAATTTTTTTTTTTTTATAAATAAATTTAAAAAAAAAAAATTTTTTATTTTTTATTTTTTTTTTTTTTTTTTTTTATTTTTTTTTTTTTTTTTTTTTTTATTTTTTTTTTTTATTTTTTTTTTTTATATAATATATTTAAAATTTATTTATTTTTTTTTTTTTTTTTTTTTTTTTTTTTTTTTTTATTTTTTAAATTATTTATTTTTTTTATTTATATTTATTAAATTTTTATTTAAAAAATAATTTAATTTTAATTTTAAATAGAGATATCGTCGTACAGAAAGTATAAAAAATGAATGTGTTTTTGAAAACAAAATGGTTCAAGTGAAAGTAGTAGAAATTGTAATTAGCTAAAGCATTTGCTTCACAATTGTTAAATAAAGACACCTAATCTCAGTAATTGCAAAATTTGTGAATTTAAATGACAAGCAAGTAAGAAAAGTACTTCGCAAAATTGCATAATTGTTTGTAGAAGCCGTATAGAGAGAGGCAGAGAACAAATAATTTTTTTAAATTAAAAGTAAAAACAGAGCTTTTTATGGGGAAAAATTTATCTTTTACTGGTTATTTTTCTTTAATTCTGTTAGTTCAAAACCAAAAACATTGCAACATGTTTAACTGCCAAATATTAACTGTTCGTCTCATACCTACAGCATTTTTTGGTGTCAATTACTTTTGAAACACCTTCTACAAGAAATAGTGTTGAACATATCATATGAAAACCACTAACATTCATCATAAAGTGACTGAATCTAATCAAATCTCTGGTTTTAAAAGAACATACTAAACTTCATCAAAATCGGGCAGTAGTTTTTGACATACTTGTTTACAGAATTTGTTGCTTACAATGTATTAACTCTGCGTCTTCGTTGTGAAAAGGAAAAAGAAAGATGTTCCCAAACATAGAAGCTTGTCAATCAAACGTATAAAGATGATGTGTTAATGTTTATTTTTGAATGCTTCTTATTCACGCTACTGTAATTCATTTAATACGTACTCATTTTGTATACAGATTTAATTGGAAATAATAACTAACAAGTTCAAGGTTTCTACGATGTAGGTAGTAATTTAATTTTGCACATAGATATAACTTATTTCTTCTGGTAAAACTATGATACATGAATACATTCAAATGTAAATTAACGAGTAAGACTGGGTTTGATAGTTTCGGCAATGAGTTTCGGAATAAAATAACTAATACGCAGATCATAAAAATGAATAAATTTAAGCAATGAAATAATATAATTTGTATCTCTGTCGGATTAATAGATTTCCTTCAATAACATTGTGTTTTATTTCGTTATATAATCGTAACGAATGTACCAGAGCCTCACTCGACGTCTCATCACCCGGCAAGGATAATCGATTATTTTCGGGATGCTCTTGTGATATTATAAATGACTATACAGGGTGTCCCACCGGGGAACGCCATCGATAGATTATAGAAAAACTGTGATGGGAAAAAATTTGAAAATTTGGTAGTATACTAACATCGACGGGAGCAGTTCCGTTAAAATATTTTCAGATGGTGGCACTTCCGGTTATACAGGAAGTAGGTGTCAACTTGCTTATTTTAAATAGAACACCCTTATACAGGGTGTCCCAGGAATGAAAGGCCAAAACTTGGGAATGAGTAGTTGGTACTAAAATAATGTGAGTGGTTTATACAACTTTTTTTCTCCGGCCCTATTTTCAAAGTTATAGGGCTGTGAAGTTGGAAATTAAAAACACAATTTTATTTATAACTCTAAAACTATATTTAGAATTTAATGAGATTTGATGGATTGTCAATCTCATTGATGCATCTATTTTCGGGGTACCATTAATTTTACCGGGGTTCTAGAAAGTCTGGAACATAATTAGCTCACTGGTTAAACGGTCAAAACTTTTTCAGAGATAAAGCAACAGATTTTAAAAATACTGTCAGTTTATTCCCCAACTATTTTCCTAAAAAAAGGTGCTCTTGGTTGAATTCGATAAAGCAAGTAGTTTTTGAGAAATTTCAAATTTTCTTAGACTCATCAGAGCACGTACAATTTCCATTATTATCTATTAAATGAATTTTTACCAAGTAGGCCGCTGTCAATTATTTATTATAGTAGCCTGTCGATTTATTTGCACGCTGAAATACTTGTTATGGCAGAATACACTTTTCGAGAATATGCAGATATGCATTTAATGTATGGAAAGCTTTCTGGGCAATTCTCGCAAAAGCCAGAAGACTTTATTCTGAAAACTTCCATAATAGAGTGTTACCAGACAGAAAAACTTTTGAACGTGTTGACAGAAACTTACGAGAAAATGGTACGGTTTTACGAAAATTGCGATTATTCTTTTTGAAAACTATTTTATTTTTATTTTTAGGTAAATTTAAGCAGATAGCAGGTGGTGGTCCCGCAAGAAATGTTCGTACATCCGTTTTAGAGCAAGAAATCTTAAATGAAGTAGATAAATAATCCTACATCTAGTATTAGAAAATTAGCGGCCCAACAAAATATTTCAAAGAACAGGTCCACCGAATACTTCGAGAACAATTATTACATACGTACCATTTTCAAAAAGTACAGGGTTTAACTCCAGAAGATTATCCAGCACGCCTTCAATATGCGCTGGTTTTTAGAAAACAGAGACAAGCTCCTGATTTTATTTCGTCAGCACTGGTTTACTGATGAAGCCGGATTTACGAGAAATGGTACAATTAATTCCCATAACTTACATTTGTGGGCTGATGAAAATCCACATGGTATAATTCAGACAAAACATCAGCAAAGATTCATAGTCAATGTGTGGGCTGGAATTATTGAAATCACTTAATTGGCCCATTTATCATTGATGGCCGCTTAAATGGACAATCGTATCTAGATTTTCTTCAGAATAATTTAAATTTACTGTTAGATGACATTTCTTTACAAACCAGACTTAATATGTGGTACATGCACCACGGCGCTCCACCTCTTCACTTTAGTGTTATGGTACGAAATCACTTAAACACTGAGTACCCCGAAAAATGGATTGGAAGAGGAGGTCCAATTGCATGGCTCCCACGTACTCCAGAATTAAATCCAACTAGATTCATTCTTCTGGGGCTTACTTCAAAAGTTTGGTATATATGCAACACCCATACAAACAAGGAATGAATTATTGATAGAATTCACTTCCATTGGCGATAATATCAAAAACAATGCAGGAATGTTGTTTCAAGTACAACGAAATAATTTACGTAGACTCCAAAAATGTGCAGATGTAGCAGGAAAACATTTTGAACATTTGCTCTAAAGTTTATTTTTAATTTCCTGAATACGTTATTAATGGCATTGATTATAATACTTTAATGGTAATCCCGTAAAATTGTTCTTTTTTATATCAATAACATTGAAAACATTTACTTTAAGTGTTTTCTGGTTTTTTAGTTCTTAATTCAGTAACTTTGTTATTTTTTAATAATATTCTATACGTATGTGTTTTTTCTATTTGTAGAACTTGAAAAGATGTACTCTTGACACTTCTTTATCAAACGTTATTCTGCCATAACAAGTATTTCAGCGTGCAAAATAAATCGTACAGGCTACTATAATAAATAATTGCCAGCGGCCTACTTGATAAAATTCATTTAATAGATAATAGTGGAAATTGCACGTGCTCTGATGAGTCTAAGAAAATTTGAAATTTCTCAAAAACTACTTGTTTTATCGAATTCAACCAAGAGCACCTTTTTTAGGAAAATAGTTGGGAATAAACTGACAGTATTTTTAAGTCTGTTGCATTATCTCTGAAAAAGTTTTGTCCGTTTAACCAGTGAGCTAATTATGTTCCAGACTTTCTAGAACCCCGGTAAAATTAATGGTACCCGAAAATAGATGCATCAATGAGATTGGCAATCCATCAAAATTTCATTAAATTCTAAAATATAGTTTTAGAGTTATAAATAAAATTGTGTTTTTAATTTCCAACTTCACAGCCCTATAACTTTGAAAATAAGGGCCGGAGAAAAAAGTTGTATAAACCACTGACATTATTTTAATGCCAACTACTCATTCCCAAGTTTTGGCCTTTCATTCTTGGGACACCCTGTATATTATTCCATTTTTGGATTTTTTGCACAAAATTTAGATACATTGTGTATAATCTTCTATACCTAAGTCTAACTGTTTTGAACAAAGATTTTGAAGTTTTCTATTATTCGTTTAAGGGCTTTTGGTGATGGTTTCTGTTTTTGCGGGTATCTTGCTGCAAATGTAACACATGTTCTTGATATAACTTTATTACATTGTCCATAAATAATAAATAAATTTAAGTAATCTTCGTTTGTATAATTTAAGCGTCCCGGCATGATTATTGAAAATTTTTAACAGTTTGACATATCCTTGACAGATGATTGTTTTCTAACGCCATCATGACCAACTAGGAATAACCATTCATACTAAAAAGAATACATTGTGCAACAAAAAAGTTAAATTGCCAATATTCCGAAAATCAGAATTTTTGAATAGACAACCTTGTACAAAGTCAACCTTATTTTTGATGCTAAATAAGATAAAATTATAAAAACATGGTGCTTGCATTAAAAAAAAATGACTTTTGACGTGTTCTTGAATTTAATTTTAATCCTTTTTTTTGATCACCCTGTATTATTTATTATCAAAATATCGACATAGCCCACTAAAATAGGTCCCCTGCTACAAGGAAACCCATTCCAATTAAATAATAAAGGGATTAGTATAGGAAAATTTTATAATTCTGATTAGGCCTGAAACGTCATTTTTGACTTAAAATTTAAAATAAGTTCAAAACAGTTAGACTAAGGTATAGGACATTATACACAAAATGTGTCTAGAATTTTGTGCAAAATCCAAAAATAGAATAATATATAGGTGTTCCATTTAAAATAAGCAAGTTGACACTACTTCGGTATAACCGGAAGCGCCACCATCTTGAAAATGTTTTAACGGAACTGCCCCCGTTTTCAAATTTTTCCCATGCACAGTTTTCCTATAATCTATCGATGGCGTTCCCGGTGGGACACCCTGTATCACTCATCGAAATAATAACCAATGAAAATGCTTGATTTTCAGTTGTTCTGACGTGTTACAGCGGTTATTTGACGTAAATTGAATATACGAAATCGAATATACGAACTCTTGTATATTCACTTATGTCAAAATTACGATTAGATAGGCAGCTATGATTTAGGAGTTGAAATGTTGGCAGTACTAACCAAAAATATTACTGTGGAAAGTGTAATTGTCATGATGGCTCGTTTTAGCAATATTTCAACCGAATTAATTGATGAAATGATAGAAAATAGTAAACCAACCAACACGGTAAAAACCGAGACATATGTTTCGCGACAGTTTGAAAAATTTTTGTGAAGTGCGTAATTATCAATTGATTGAAACCACATCTAATGAAGATCTTTCCAACATTCCTAAAGATTGGGCAATTAACATGAAGAAAGCCGATGGCACCGACTACAAGGAAGGTGTTGTAAAAACTATTTGGAACCTTACTGCAAAAATAGTGCAGCTGAAATATTTTAAAGAGTTTAATCGTACATTCGACCCATTTAAGGATATTGATTTCCGCGATGCGGTACTAGCGAAAAATACCAAACGTCGAGAACTTCAGGCTATTCCGTCTAAAAGAAAGAGCAGCGCTGTGGCACTAAATATAGAAGACATTTAAAAAATACTTGATACATTAGATGAAAATACATCTTCCGGACTGCAACGTAAATTTTATCACATTGCGGCGGTAGAGCTAGCTGGCGTGGTGGTGAAGCGGTAGCATGTCTCCATTATTTTAGTGATGAAATCGATAATTATGGAATAAAACAGGCCGTATTGAATATAACACTGTTTTTAAAACCTTAAGGAGGAAATCAATTTTACTACGGATAGGTAAGTGGTTGAGTCCAAAAACCCAAAACCCCAGTCACTGTCCCGTAAACGCCTATTTTTGACAGTGAATAAAGACTGTAATAAATATCCCACCAGTTCCTGGTACAAAAATTGTCCACTTGGAGTCAATGAAATTAACAAGTGGACAAAACTTACTTGCAGAAGCTATTGGCATAGACACGAAGAAAGTTAAAATAAGTAATCACTCCAACAGATCGACGGCAATAAGCCAATTATCAAAAGCAGGTACTAGTGTCCAAGAGATTATTAAAATTATAGGACACACTTCAGAGCACTCCATACAGCCCTACCTGCAGTTAAACGAGGACCATCACAACAATATAATTTCTAATTTGAGGAATGAAACTACATCATCAACGCTCTGTTCTATACAATTACCGTGGCTTCAATGTCAAATAATGTTTTTAATAACTGTACGTTTAATATAAGTAATAATTAAATACATTTAATCACATTTTTCTCTACATTTTACCTTTTTATTTTCTTTTTTGTGTTTTAAGTTATTTTGTACGTCTGTGTGTATTATTAAAATACAAATTAGGTTAGTAAATACGACGAAAAACGTTGTATTTTTTAAAGTTTTTTTATTTATTTTCGTGATATGGTTCTATTTGTAGACATTAATCCGACAAATGAAAATTTTCGAAACTCGACGTCGTCTCGTGTATAATCGAGAATTTTCACTTGTCTAGTTGTATAATATATGATTATACAATGCGTTCATAAATGATTCCAATGCGTTTGAATTTGGCGCGTTGTGATTCTAGTAACTTTGATTTTACAACGCTGATTCAGTTTCTTAATTTGACTATTTATTTACTGTTCAGTGTGGTGCTTATTTAATCATTAAATTATTGGGTGAGGGCCAAATTCAAACACCTGTCAATCATTTACAAACGCATGGTATATTATACATACACAGTATGTCTCCGGATCAAATTTAAAAAAGTAAAAATGTCTTTTTCTTGTTTTCTCAGAAAATTTCACTCTGGATGTGTTAGGTAAAACACTATTTGACTGCGTTTTGTTTAATGCACTTTATTTTTATTAATTACAAAACACTCAAAGCAAATTCTTTAATTGTACACTAAAGAAGATTTAAACGCCAGTGCCGTTTCTGACGGCAAGCTTTTTACCCCACTACCTAGCAAAGGGTCGAAACTACACAAAAAATGCATTTTAACAGGATGATTTGCCCTGCTTGTTTTCAAACCCCAAAACGGTTCTCCAAATAAAAAAAATTTTTTTCAAAATTTTAGTCTAGACAATAAAGAAGAGCAATTAAAAAAATAGGATACAAAATGCACCCAGTTCTTATGAATCTTAGAAATAAGACGCAATAAGTCGATCCCTAGAGATACTGTAAAATCTTCTTACAGAATATCATATAACATTTTTTTAAATTAAATAATAAACTTATAAACTGCAAGGTTTTTTTCTAAATCTCTTCAACGCTCAACAACATTCAACGCTCTTGCTAAAAGTGAAAATTTTCGATTCTCAACACAAGTTGAACTTAAGATAATGCAAGTGTCGGTAGCAATTCTATAAAAAAGATTTATAAAAATTTAAAGAATCGGTTTTGACAAAGATGAAGTTGAAAAGCGTCTGGTCTAACCAGAGAATATATAGTGTCAGGAAGTAGTGTACAGGGCAATTCACGTAGCCCGTCGGTTAGAAAGTTATCGACTTCCTGAATTTGTATCAGTATTAGTTAGGTTTACAGGGGCATCTTAAGAAATTCATTACTTTTGAACCATTGAAGAACAAAAAATGATATTTTATGTTTTGATTTCTAGAGGTTCGGCCAATGTTTTAAAACATTGCTGACCCTTTTGTCGTATCGCATTTAATTTTTTTAAATGGCACCTACTATTTCTGATGACAGAAATTGATGGAAAATTAAATTTTAAGGCCAGTTTAATTAACAGTATGCATTGCTATGTTCAGTTGTTTTTAAGCTATTAACAATTTTTTGATGAAACTACGCTGTTGTTAGAATTTAAATAATTGCATTGCAGTAACCATAGCAACCACTAGTTACTAATTATTTATTACAAATGTTTAATGTGTCCACAATTTTATTAGTATTTACTAAGTTGTATAAGGCTTTGGAAAAAAAGAAATGTCAAAATACTCATTACCGTTGTGTAGTGTGTGGCATTTGTTCTTGTTTCAATTAGTTGTACAATTTATGAAATGAATCATTTTGCATGATGCGAAATCGGAACAAACCATAATTTCATCAAGAAAGAGCTAAAAACAACTGAAGATATGAATGCATAATGTCAATTAAACTGCCCCTAAAATTTAATTCTACATCCATTTATGGCATCAGAAATGGTAGGTGACATTTGAAAAAATGAAGTATTTGGCAGTTTCTGATAGTTAACTTTGGAAAATCGCAGTATGCAAATGCGATACGACAGAAGTGTAAGGAACGTTTTAAAATATCGGCTAAACCTCTAAAAATCAAACCAGAAAAAGTTATTTATTTATTTCCAATAATTCAAAAGTAGTGAATTTCTTAAGAGGGCCCTCCCTGCAAACCTAATTTTTAGCATTAAATGTTACATATGTTAAAAACTATGACATATGTCTTGACCATATGCTGGTACTGATCATAAAGTTTAATGTAGAATTCAGATATCGTGTCAAAATAGGATCATTTTATTTAAAAAACGAAGATGACGTCAATTTCCGGTATATTCGGAAATTCCGCAATTTCGGAAATATTTTAGTTAGACTTAGAGTAGTCGAATTGATACAATTTCAGAAAGTCGATAACTTTCTGATCGATGGGCTATGTGAATCACCTTATACACGCTAGATTTCTATAAAGAGTGAGTTTTAAGTAAGGAACACCTCAATTATGTCATAAACAGCTTCCATGATTTTTATAGAATTTGGTGTGCAAGGGTCTTGCGATACGGCCGATATTATAGTCGTATTTACATTGTTGTCAGATCTTTCCTTTTTCTGGAATAATAATAAACTTTGTTATTTCAAATGGATCACCCTGTATAGTTTTTGCTTTCTAAAAATCCTTAATACTGATTATTTTTCATGTAATCTTCCTTATAACGTAAATGCCATAGTTTTATAGTTATAGCTACATTTAGAATATCAAATTAATAAACAGAGTTTTCTTGAAAAATACGCCCATCTGGTCTCTCATCGTACATTCGTAATTATGAAAATAGTACTATTAAATTCAGGTTGTGGTTTTAAGATAAATTAAAAAAAATAGGGTTGGCAGCAGTTTCTCCGAAATGAAACAATGTACTGTAAATTTGTAAGCGCTATAGTTATTAACGGAAATAAGAAAGTGACTTTCATTTTTCGTACATACATATAACATCAGCAAAACATAAAATCTAGATCAATTTTTTTCCAATTTCTCAGAAGAGTTTCTCAAACATGACAACATTGAGCCCTCAATTTTAACACTTAACATGTCGCAATCCGCAACAGTCCACATACTTTTCATATTTGTAAATTAAAGAACCAGCCAATGATATGTAAGTCATCATGTTCGATTGATTAACTGCCTTAATATTTTTTTTCACTATTTTAACCGACGCACTAAAAGAAATTCGCGGTTTATTTGCCGTTTTAAAACTTTCACGTTCTAGGAAAAAAATTAATTCATTTTTATTGATCAAATTTCAATGATTTCGGTTCAAATAAAATTCGCGTATGCATTAAAATCGAGATTAAAAAACCATCGCTGTGTTAACAAATATATAAGGTAATAATGTTATACTGTAGTGTCGTACCTTTACGATTATATATCCTATGTTTTAAAAAAATATTAAATTGCTTGATAATTAGAACGTAACGCTTTCACTCCCATGATCATTCTACACTCAACCATATAAAATTGGTATATAAAATAAATTTCTATTTTTACTAGGTTAACTTTACTTTTTTATTATATAAGATGAAACTTTCTTCCCAAAGTAATGACTAACACTTTCGCGTTATTAAGCAAAATGTAAACATAAGCAGTCGTATTAAATTTGTATAGAAGTGAAAATATAACTGGACTGTATATGCATTGAGAAATTAGAAACTGTATTATTGGTCAAGCGAGTCCCTTATGATGAAAATAATTATTCATAATCAATAGTTGATACTAACAACTGTATTACACGAATAATTTAAATTTAGAATAATTTAAAAAAAAATTAAGTACATTTAAAAACGACAAAATTAGATTCTCAATTGAAAGGACAAATTGAAAGTAACCAAGTAATGTACATACTTACAGTATATAATAAAACGTGACGGTTAAACAAGATCTTAAAACTCCATATTAAGAATTACGTTTTATAAAAATAAGTTGTAAAAATTGCACAAAAAGTATAAGCCACAATTATTATTCATTTTTATGTTTGAACTTTTGAATTTTGATGCTTACCTGACTATACCGCCGTACACGAGCCACATTTTGCAGTCGGTTCCGACCATAAAAATGCAGTCGCATCGTTGCAGTCGAAACGGGCGTCTGCAGGCATGCAATGCGACGTCTAAGCGCGTTGCCATATAAAATCAACATGTGGTTGACCCAACCACAATTAGCGGTCGGACTAACCGCAACTCTGTGGTTGTCTCAACTGCAAAAATGTGGCTCGTGTACGGCGGATCTTGTGCCCTAAAAACCAAAAAGAATTTTTTTACATAAAAAATTAAATTAAAATTCAAAGTTAAAATGATTAAAATAAATCAAAACAATTATTATGAACAATAGTTATTTTTTCACGACATACTTAGAAAACGGACGTTTCTTCTCTACAAATAGTGAGAAAAATTCATTTTTCCTCACTAGCGAGAAAATAATGACGTGTTACAAAAATGCCTCCTTAAAAATGTAAGAATGTGTTATTAGGAACTATATATGGCCTAGTACTTAGTTAAACAATTCAATTTAGTATACAATCAGGGTTTGTTTAATTTAATATCTATATTTGATTTAAAAATTGCTACCCCTACATTGGTATTGGTTTGCGCGGCTGCGATTGACAGATTGGGACCAACCGATACTGCGAATACTGTGGTGATTTGAGTTGCACCTCATTATCAACTTTGCTTTTGACGTACGAAAAGAGAATTCTGTAATCAATAAGTTACGTTTTGGACTAAATATGACTTCTTTTTTTAGGTTGTTATTTTTGTGTGATGTCGTGGGGAAAAACGTTGTGTCTAACACATGAGGAAAGCCTTTTCCACTCTCACTTTAATGCCTAACTACGCTGAGGCAACTCGAGCTCAAGTGGGAAAAGAATGGCTTTCCTCACTGTTGGACCAATAAGTGTTGTCCAACAGGGAAAGCGATTTTTTCTCCACTCGAGCTCGAGTTGCCTCAGCGTAGCGAGTGAGGCATTAGAGTGAGAGTGGGAAAAGGCTTTCCCATGTGGTTAGCACAACGTTTTTTTCCACAGATTCCCCCGGGGGGAAAAAACAACCTAATAAAAGAAGCATATTTATTGTAAACGTAACTTATTGTTACAGAATTTCGTCAGCATTTTCGTACGTAAAAGCAAAAGTTGGTAATAGGTTGGTCCCAATAGTATCGCTACAGTATTCTGGTAGTATCGGTGTGGTCTCAATTTGTCATAGCGCAACCGCTTAATTCTAACCAATAAATGTAGGGTAGCAATTTTTAAGAGTCGAAATATAAGATATTAAATTAAACAAACCTGATTGAATACTAAATTAAATTGTTTAACTAATACAGGCGCATATAGTTCTAATAACACATTCTTACATTTTTTAAAGAGGCATTTTTGTAACACGACATGTCTTCGATAGTGAGGAAAACCAATTTTCCTCACTATTTGTGAAAGAAGAAACATCCGTTTTCTAAGTATGTTGTGGGAAAAAAGTTATTGCTTTTTTAAATATCTTACTTTTCAAACCACCTTTTCTAAACATATTAATTTATATTTCACTTAAAAAGTGCTAAACGTTTCTTATTTAACTACACACAATTTTTGTTTAAATTTTTTTATTAGTTAAAGAAATATAAGATACGTTAATAACATGCCATTTTCTGTTTGAATAATATTAATGACACAAAAACAGTAAATACAAAGGTAATATATGTTGAAATTTTTGTTGTGTCGATTAATCAAAATTTTGTTTTGTTCAAACAATTATATGACCTTTATTTCAACATATGTTTAAGAATATTAATCACACAAGACTAGGAAAGAAAAAATGTTGCGAATTTAATTATTTACAACTATTTTTTTTTCTAGAACCCAATCTGATGTGACTTATACTAAATCTCTCTAGGTTCATGTTTTGTTGAAGAGCTATATTTATACAAGTATTGACCGTAAGCGAATTTTATAAAGTCAACATTTGATTGTACAACTAACGTGAAGGTACACTTTCTACGCAATCTTATACGTTTATTAGTATGTAGGCGATGTAGAGTTTTCCGTGAAACCTGTGTTTATTTTCTGCTCGCTCGAACATTATAAAATGATGGTAGCATGATCACTACTGAACACATGACATCATTCTTTTATAGTCGTTATGAGGGGTTATGATTCATCGCATTCTCTCTTTTAACACTAATAAATAAGTGAAATGTGTATGTTTATTTCATTTATTTGTTGGTGTTAAAAAGACAGATGCGATGAATCATAGGCACTCTCGCAATTACGACTATACCCGGCGTGTTCAAAGTCACGTGGTATAGTCGTATTGAGAGGTGCCTTATGATTCATCGCATTCATCTCTCTTTAACACTAATAAATAAGTGAAATGTGTATGCTTATTTCATTTATTTGTTGGTGTTAAAAAAAAGACAGATGCGATGAATCATAGACACCTCTCGCAATTACGACTATACCGCGTGTTCAAAGTGAAGTCAGCACTATTACTAACTTTGTTATTATTGAAGATACGAAGTTGGTTAAATTAGCAAATATGAAGTAATTTTTTTCACAATTGCACTGATCAAATCAGAAAAGCAATTGCACATAAGCTTACCAAAATACTTACAAATTAACATTTTTTTAAATGTAATATTCTGTATATTTTTACATATTTTGAAAGAAAATACAATTTAAGGTCGAAACTGTTTAATACCTAACTACGATTAAATTGAAATTAAACCAAGTAGAAACCCTTAAGGTTTTTAAGTTTATTACGGAGTTCTTATAGAAGATAGTTGGCTGATACTTTAAATAAAAAAGAAGTAGCCGTATTTGTCTAATTTCTATCCAAAATTTAGATAGAATTTAGTAAACATTTTTTAACGTTGATATTTGAAATTTAGAAAAATGTGATATACAGGGTGAATCACCATCAACGGGACGGATATTTTATAGCGAAACAGTGAATGTTTTACAAGTTTTGTGATTTTAGTAGCTTGCAGTTTGATAAATTTTACATTTTCAAATTTTTTTCGAAATATACAGTATGTCCCAAAAAGTGTAGCACATCCAAGTTATATTTTTTCTTATGGAAGAGCCTGTATCTTATTGTGTGTTTTGATTGCCCGTAAAAATAAAGTATGCTTTCATAAAGGTTCCCTATACCTAAACACAGAGTGTTCTAAGTTTTGTCGATTTTTCTTAAAATATGGAGTATTAAAGAAAATTGAATATCTTCTAATCCAACAAATCATAACAAATTTACTCTTACGTCTAACTAGTTGGATATTAGATTAATGTATTCAATGATCAAATATTAGACATCTCTTTACAGTGTGTTCAGAGTTTACAGGTTAATAATTGATCATTCAGTTTGTAATATGAGTCTTATTTTAAATGGAACACCCTGTATCTTATTATTTCATAATGTTAACAAAAAGTCCTCTTTCGAATTGTATAAGCGTGTCCTATGCGTAAGTGTTCATGATCCACACTTAAATATTATTAATAGTTATATATGTATCAAGGCACTAAAGTTTGATTATTCATGACGAATGTCATGAAAAAGAAATTTAGTGCCGAGGTACATATTATATTTTTTCTGAAATCCCAAAATATGAACAAAATCTGGCAATTTTATAACGTTCTTTAAGTAGCAAATGTAACCAGCTGTTTATTCTAAAATTTACATACATTTTACACATCTCTACCGGCGAAAATGTGAACTTAAAAATCGTCGTATAATGAATTACTTTAGTGCCGATTTTATTTACTTTACTGCCGATTTATTTGTACTTAAGTGACGATTTCTAAAAAAATAATGAAACACGTACTTATTATTTCTTTTAAAAATTAAATGTTTGCGAACATAAAATCTTCTACAAACAATAGAATAGAATATTTTTAATGTAATTCCATACCATAAGAATGCAATTAAAAGTAAATAAATAAGAAAATTAATATTTTTACTCCACATCTTATAAATAAGTTAATAACTTCCAAACCAAAAACTTTAACATCCCTTTTTTTTTAACTTTTTCCGATGAAATAACAATGAAACAAAAAAAATATCTGTGTGGAAGTCGACCGGCCGTCAGTCAGTATGTGAACATAAATCAAGAAAATCACATTTTTTAATTAAAAATTAAAGTAAGATTCATTTGAGTATAAACTAACCACGTACAACATACAGTAAAAAGCTATAAAGAACCACTCGTTTAAATTCTCTTTGAGAATATAGTATGCGGTTTTCAATTTTGCAATTCAATTTATAGATCGTAACATTATAAGTATAAAACAACATTTTAAGTTATGTTTTAAGACCGAATGTGTTTATAGTTTTATTTCCCATAAAATATAAAATACACAAATTTTAAAGAGACTATGTTACTCAATACAATACATTTCAACGTTAAAATAACAATATTAGAGGAAAGTCACCTAATTTGGTATAGTATCCCTAATATGGAATGCCTTGATTTTTTCGAAACTATCAGTTTAAAACACAACACACGGCCATCTTTTATTTCATTCGGTTTCTTTACTATCGCATTCTCAAAATTCGTGTCAGTTGCGCGAACGCTACTTGTGGCAGGCGTGTTTTGTTCAAATTTTAAAGCGATATGTAATAAATGAGTATTATCGTTTATTATGCACATCTACATACCTGTTCCACTATTGAATATATGGATATTATGTTTATTTCAACATTTTTTGACCTTCTGTAATTCAAATATTTGGGCTTGAAAATATTGGTACTAGTTTGAACTAGTATAAAATTCCAAATATGGACAGTCTTTGGTGAAAACAGTGTAACTGATGAGTTGATGGGCAGTAACTAAATCTGCTCATGCAGAATGAATGTTCTGTCAAAAAGCTGGATTAAGTGCATAATGTGTGGGCTCTGATCTCATTAAGATTATGACTGTCTAGAGTTTGATACTTGGATCTGTGACTTTTGCAAGTGAATTAAGCAATTTCAATCAACATTTTATTAACGCTTATTGGCTCAGATCATAATATTTTGAAGTCAAGAATGTTCCATATCTCTATATACCATTACTTACAAACCACACACAATTGACTTTTGAACTGCTTACGCATATATCGACTAAGTTGCTTTAGTACAGATTACTTTTCGGACGTGCTACGATAGCACGAGCCAGCACAATATGTATTATTTATTTTTCGTTCAAATTACAATTTATTTCTGAAAAGTCCATTACAGATTTTTGAAAAAAAAAGTCATTTTCGAAAACATCCTTATAAAAATAGTAGATTTTTTTACTAGGACTATAAAACAATATAATGCGTGTTAACTCAAAAGAGCATTAAAATTTTCTTTCTGACATATTTTGGCGAGGTGTTATCCGAGACAGCACAATAGGTGAAACAATTATATTATTAACTCCAAGTAAATTTGATTGTTTTATTCGTGAAGCGTTTTAATTGAATAGTTTTCATAAGTGTGATTTTCAAATTTTCAAGAGTCTCAAGTCGTATAGTGACTTTTTATTCTCGAAAGTTCGAATCAAGTCAGGTACGTCCTATTGAGTTAACACGGCAGTAATATGACAGTAACTCGACGTACCATCCTCTAAAATAGTTGTGAAACAAAATTAACGTTTCTGGCTTTTAATGTCTAGACAGTAAAATCCACTTTTTAGCGTCTGCAAAGTTCAATAATATGACGTTTTATTGTCGCTTAAACACCACACTAGTATAATGTTTAATACTCCTAGCAGTAATCGTTAACTCAAAAAAGCGTCATCGTAACATTTACTGATCTAAAATTTTGCCCGTAAAATTTTCAATTTAGTCTATGAAAACTAAAATTTTCTTTTCTAAAGTACCCTCTCGGATATCTAGGTATTATAGAAAAAAAACTTGTTAAAACTATAAATGTCATGTGAACACCATTGATGGGATCAAATTAAAATAATCGACTAAGTTAAATTCGCCGAGAAAAGTAAAAACAAGTGTTTTCTGTAAAACTTTTAGAAAAAAAAACAATAACTGATTTCTACAATTTTTTTTGCTATTTCTTTAACCTACTATTTATTTCGTCATTGTCGTGACTGGCGCTTGGAACGGTCCATTATATGTCGTCATGCAATGGCTGTGCTGTTATATTTTATGTTCTTATTTACCTTCTATAATGTTTACACACTTAATTAATATTGTTACATACTAGCAGCTGTCCCGGCGCGCTTCGCTACGGCAAATAAAAAGAATTGTTAGCAGTTATCTGTTAGATCTGTTCAGAATATTCTACATTTTTGAATAATAAGAAGTAAGAAACACGTAAAAAACAAATGAAATCAAAATAGTTACAATTGATTGTTTGACTTTCTTATTTAAAAAAATTAAATAATCTAAAGTCTATTGAATGAATTAATTCTATTAAAACTGATTGACAATGCAAAAACTTCGCATAAAACATAATAGAAAAATATTGCTTCTGAAGAGCATTTTGATACAAATTGATGATCAATTTTTGGTTTCTCTGATTATTTGTCGTTTAACAAAAATGTTGATGGTTGATGGAATATTGTGCACTTAAACATTTTCAGTTCAATCGATCGATATGTTAAGTCGATACAATAAGAACCGTTGCGTGCATATATTTGCATTCGATCAACGTCTCATTCATCTGATTTTAACTCATTTCCTCCCGAAGAGAAACGAAAAAGTATCACTGATTTTCAAAATATCATATCTCCGAAAGTATGCGTCGGATCGTAATTTTTTTTGTTTGAAAGGTACATCTTTTGGCTACCTTCGCTGCATACATTTCGACCTCCTCAGAAAATGCACACCCACTGTGCGACGAAAAACGGCTAAAAAATGGGAAATTTCGCGGATTTTCGCGGATTCCGCGAGGACAATCGCGAAAATCAAACGTTCGCGACCTATTCTGGATCGACCTGAAGAAGTGTGTAACATTTCATTCCAATCGGACTAACGGTTTAGGAGGAGTTCGAATAACAAACAAACAACAACAACAACAAACACACACACACAAACACACACACATTCATTTTTATATTTATACAGGGTCCGGCACATCGAGCGTGCATTAAAAGTATATGGAGAACTAATTCGATTCATTTTCTGAAAATAGTGCTGCGCCTGTTTTCGACATCACTGAACCCAGACAAAATATTTTCGTTCATACAACACTTCCGGTTGTACCGGAAGTAGCTGCTTCTTATTTCAAATAGAACATGCTATTTTTTATTTTATTTTCAGATTCTACGTAAAATTTAAGGTGTAGTTTAATTACTATAACATACCAAAAAAATGACTAGTTTTTATAGTTATATCGATTTTTTGAAAAAAATTAAAATCATGTTGAATTGTTATCCTACATATCTCAAGATGATATCAATATTTTAGTTCCTAATTTGTTGTGGCAATTGTCGATACGTTACAGTAACCCACATATGAAAGGAAACTCGAATTGCATGTACAGGGTGATGAAAATTCTCGTGCCAATATGAATAACTTTCGACCTCAAAAACTTGCTTAATTCAAATGGGACACGTTTTTAATCATCAATCGATGTTTTTGTTGTCTTCTTTCGATACATACAGGGTGGTCAACTAAGGAATTCGATTTAAAAGAGAAATAAAACAAAACTTTCAAGTCAATTTTAATTTTTTTTACAAATATTGTTCAGCTTCTTTGGAAATTCATTTCTTGAAAAATTACCTCTCCAAATGTCCACCGTTTTTCTGCTGGCACTCTTCGAGTCGAACCCCGAAATTTAGAAAACACGTCGCAAAGTTTCTGGACCGATGGCTTGAATTTCCTGGCGGATATTTTCCTTCAACGCAATTAGAGTGCGGGGATTGTTGCGGTAAGACTACACTTTTGAGGTATCCCCATAAGTAAAAGTCGCAAGGTGTCAAGTCCGGGCTTGGGGGCCATGGAAGGTCTCCACGCCGGAGGAAATCAATTTTTCAGGAAAAGCGCCTGAATAACAGGTAAAGACCGATTTGGAAATGTGACAAGTGGCCCTGTCTTGCTGAAACCAAGTGTCCCGATTGTATCCATCAAAGTCTTGGAAGGGCTGGTTCAAAAATTGTTCAACATGTCCACATAACGATTAGAATCCACTAGTTACCGCTCGGCCGCGTCCGTCTTGGCGAAAAAGTACGGGCCAATAATGCCTTGTGCGTGTATTGCACACCAAACTGTGACCTTCAGACTATGCAATTGAGTTTCATGTTTGTCTTTGGGGTTTTCTGAAGACCAATACCGGCAATTCTGTTTGTTTACATAGCCGTTCAGATGAAATGGGCTTCATCAGAGAAAAATGTTGTCGTACGCTTGAAATCGGTTCACCATTTCATTGGCGTAATCAAGGCGTTGTTGATGGTCCCCTGGCTTTAATTCCTGCACCAATTGGATCTTGTGAGGGGTGCATGTGTAAATCTTTATGAAGAATGTTTATCAATGACGATCTCTTCACATTTAGAGCGGCCGCGCGCCGGCGTGTCGAGAGGCCCGGTTGGTTGCGAACAGATGCTCTCACCGCTCTACGTTTGGGCATCGTTTCTCACAGACCGTCGACGGTTTATCACTCGCTGGGGCAATGTCGAACCAGTTTCTTCGAATGTTCTGACCCATTTCCGAATGAGTTGAGCACTCGGACATTGGTTAAGATTGTGCAGAAAGCATAATGTGCACGAAAACGACGACGCACAATAATGCAAGAATTTTGATTTTGGTAATAAGCGCGCACACAGAACGAACGCTACACCCGTCCAGCGAACCATGGTTTAAGACCAACTCCACTTCTCTATTACTATTCAAAACAATTTTAGAGCGCTTGTAAATCGAAATTCCTTAGTTGACCACCTAATATTAACATGTCCTATGCTCAAATTGATGATTAAAATTAAAAACACAAACTGTAACACTTAGGCATAGGACACCCTTATACCATTCGAAAAAGGACTTTTTTGTTAAGGTTATTTATGAATTAATAAAATACAAGGTGTTCCATTTTAAATAAGGCTAATATTACATATTGAATAATCTAATAATTAACTTGTAATTTCTGAATACCCTGTAAAATATTTAATTATGGAATACATTAATCTAATATCCAACTATTTAGACGTAAGAGTAAATTTGTTATAATTTGTTGGATTAGAAGATATTCAATTTTTTTAATACTCCATACTTTAAGAAAAGTCGACGTAACTCAGAATGCTCTGTATTTAGGTATAGGGAACCTTTATAAAAGTATACCTTGTTTTTTACGGGCAATCAAAAGACGCAATAAAATACAGAGCGTTCCATAAGAAAAAACATAATTTTGATGCACCACACTTTTACTGTTTTGCTATAAATCTCCATCCCGTTGATGGTGATTCATCCTGTATAATTAAATTATAAACAAATTTTATTTGAAGAAAAAATGTGTAAAATAAATATTT
Organism: Abscondita cerata; assembly: GCA_030710515.1. Classification (NCBI taxonomy): domain Eukaryota; kingdom Metazoa; phylum Arthropoda; class Insecta; order Coleoptera; family Lampyridae; genus Abscondita; species Abscondita cerata. Next base: position 244,101 of record JALBCR010000609.1, read on the forward strand.
TTATAAATATTCCTAGGATGGGAAAATCTAGTATGTTGGTATGTTCTTTTGGTTCTACAGATTATGACCAAAATTGAATCAGATTTGCGATATTACTACATAACACCTATAAGCAACGAGAAACACTGGCCGGCGTCAAAAAATAGTTATGTATAATCAAATTACAGGTAACTATTATTTAAAGCAAAAATGAGTAAAATGAATATTTCTCCAAATATTTAAAAAATCGAAAATCTGTGAAGGTTAACGTCCCTTTTGCTAGATAGATTATGGCCAAAATCTAATCAGATCTGCGGTATTATAAATAAGGCACATGTGCAAAATTTCATAAAAACCGGACTGGTGACTTTTTTGATAACATACGGACGTACCACCGGTCGGCCATCGTACAAAAATTTTGTTTACTTCATTATAACGCACTAACTCTAATTCGTCGGAAAATTGAAAAAAAAGTGGTGTTAAAATTTTCGGTTTGGAAAGCGTCGCATAACTCCCCATCTTATTTATAGGATGTGGAGGCATAAAACTACTACATAATACTTATATTTTATTTAAAAATCAAAACGAATGTAAGTTACAACAATTTCTGTTCTACATATTTTTTTTTTTATTATTGTAATTCAATATTATAACTATTACATCTGAAAGATTTAAAAGCCTAATGTACACCATTTCGAACAGTATATTAGACAATTACATTTAATCATTCTCAAAACTTTGAAATAATGTATTTCCAACCACAATTTTAGTCACAGTCATTCGTACTCTTTAAAATGAAACAGCAAACAAACGCATATTAACAATCAGATTAGTAATTCTTGTAACGAGTTATGTTGATAGCATTGTGGAGACTTAAACTTGAAGTACCAACACAATAATAATGGTTGGCACTCCTTCCACCAAACAACGTCCGCCTGCGGTCGCTCACCGCTTATGTGTGTTCTTTGAAAGTGACTTGCAAATCAATTATTGTCCTCGAGCCAAACAATGCACGTTCAACCATTGCTAACTAATCCGTTACATGATAATCATTTTAAAGCAATATATCCTTTAAAAATAATATTGTACTAAAATTATTATAAGCTTTGGTAGTCAAAGTATTTTAATTTGTAGTAGAAGTACAAAGACAACAAATTAACCTTCTTGATTATTTATGTAAAGCTAAAGTATGAGAAGTCGTTTGCACTACTTATACATAATTTAAAAAATATGTATACAGCGTGTCTACTTCATTTGAACCATATGGAAAACGAAAACTTTTTTATTATTATTTTTGTGAAAAGTTACTCTTGATAAAAAGTTCTGCATGGTCCAAAACTTTAAATGCAACAATCAGATATCAATTTTTTGAGGTTTGTCAAAAAATATGAATTTTGGTCAAAAGTAAAAGTACCATTACTTTTTTACAATACAGAAGAATTTTATAATGAGAAGTTGTTTTGAATTGAAAGCTATATCCAAATATGAAATCACAGCCATTTATCATAAAAAATCAGGTTTGGTGGTTATTTAGGTACAGTGTGAGTGTTAAGTATGGAATAAAATTCATTAAAATTTTATCCTTATTTCTATGCAATTTTCCTTAGACAGGTCAATTTTTATTTTTAAATTCCCATCTTTTGGTATAAATCAACCCTTTCTATCTCCACCAGTGGCGGCGCAACAAGGGGCAAATTGAAAATGGGGTCAAAAGATTAGAACAGGAAAAAGTAACCTTTTAATATTTTTTCTGCACTAATCATTTCTGGTTGCATTTTCTATTAATAAATCGACGCAAACTACAGTTCCCAATGTAATTGTTTCTAATATTGGGCGATTAGAACAACCTTTATCCTTATGTCTTTCAAATTTTTCGAATTGCCCCACGATACGCCCCTCTGGTTGGGATACAAATGTATAATATATACCTAAAGAAATGACCTAACGAAATATTTGGATGATACTTTCAGAAAACTATTGCTTGTTTCGATTATTATTAATAGAAAATACAAGCAGCATTAATATTAATGGTGAAAAATATTTAAAGTAATTTTTTTAATTTTCTTGTTCTAATGTAGAGATAGAAAGGAATTTAAAAATAAAAACTGACCTGTCCGAAGAAAATTGCATAAAAATAAGGATAAAAATTTAATTAAATTTATTCCATACTTTACACCCACACTGTTAAACAAACATCACATATTTATACAGAAACAAACATGATTAAATTTTAATTCAATCTACTAAAAGCTTCGACATATCCACCTTCTCTGTGTAAACATTTTATTGTTCTTTGCTGAAACTCTTTTGTTACTCTTGTATCACTCTGACATTCCGTGTCAAATATTTCATGTCAGTGCAACCAATATTACGTTAAATGTATCAATCCAGAACAAGTATTACGTAATGATTCCATACGAAGCTTTTTATCAAAAATAACTTTTTTTCAAAAAACCAATAATAAAAAAGTTTTTCATATGGCTCCAACTTAAATATACATTGTATACAAGGAGGTGAGCAAAAAACTAGGGAGGTGTATACGAAAGAAAATAATGCCGCAATTTATTTATTTATTTAAAAATAACGGATGCACAAGGGTTCTAATTTGATTGTTGGAAATCAATTTTTTTAAATAACTCTTTTCCTAATGTACCGATTGTTTTCAAATTTGGTACACTTCTTAGGGCTGCTTAAAGCTATGGTTTAATTTCTAAGGATACAATTTTAACAACGATTATCGTCTAGAATTAAACCAAAGCTAACTTTAAGCAGAGATTGAACAACTGGGGCTTAGGAACAGTATTTAACATTCTTAATTCATGGGGTATAACATTCAGTAAAGACATGCTAAACAGTCATATATACGGTTTAACAAAAATATCTTACTAGACTAAGCGTTTAGATTAGTTCCCCAAATTTCTTTAAATTTGAATACGTTATTGCTCTCATAATTTTGGCGTTTAAATATGGTTATTGTCGTTTAATCATCCTTAAAAATGAAGTGTTATAATGACATACTTTTCAAAAAACTGAATTATGTTTAATGATGACATCGTTCATATGGTTTTCATTTAAAGTAACACAAGTTCGTCTTTAAATAAAAAATTGTAGAAGTAACTTTAACCACATAATATTATTATTATATTATGATTATTATTATAACGTAAAAGAAAAAAGAAAACAAGTGTTGCAACATCTAGTGTCGCTTCGTGCTAAGGTAAAAAAGACAAAAATTAATTGCGGTTTCCTTTAAAATCGGAAACAGAATATTCTGGTTTTCACCTACAAACATAGTTTACGTAAACTATTTTACCCTATCTTTATTCAAATATCATATAATTACCGCCTCCCCCCGGTTTCGCACGCCTATGGTTAAATCGTACGCTAAATCGCATCGCTTTATCTCGAAGGTTTTCTAAGATATTAAATAAGAACCATTTCTTGGGGGCAACATTCAAAGAACCGTAGCTTTTGAGGACCCATGTTTATAGGAACTTTTTTTCATATTTTCGAAAGTAGAATAAGCCCTTGAAGTTTGTCCCTTTTTTGAGCACCCTGTATATTACAAAATGCACTTACACAATTTCTCAATCAATATTATTTTATGACCAGAAATAGAAGTGAATAAAAAACCAAAACAAACAATTTCGCAATAAAAATATTCATAAAAACACCAGATGAACATGTAAATAAATTCAGTAAAATTCCTAATAGTTCAATAACTTATAGAATTGGGTGAAATATTTTTGCAAAATAAAAGTAGGTCGCTGGTAGATATAGTTAAAGTTATTCTGCCATCAATAAAAATATTTTGGTATTTTCAAATTTGAACCGTCATATTAAGGAAAATCGTCCTCATGATAAATGTTGATATATACATATTGATTCTATGAGTACATTAAAATACTATTTTGTTCAATAACTGTAATAAATATAAGAAACATTACCTTACACAGCTTACACCTACGATGATGGTCAAAAAGCACTCACCTAAAAAAGAAAAATAAGATTAAATAATAAGTAGTTATTGCTTATTCAACTTATGCAAATCAAACCAAAGTTTTAAAATAGAAATTCCTTGGATTTTTTAGTAAACTAATTGACAATTGCTCGAAAGCCTTAATTAATTAATAATTTCTCTAGTGTGTGTTAAATTTATATAATTGTAATTTACTGTATGTTCTAGATAGATTTCAACAAACACATTTCAATTCTCAGCGAATAAAAGTAACGTAACTAAGTATTCTTTGTTTATATACAATTGTTACAATATATAATTGAATTCCTTTCTGATTTTTAGAAAGTTTGGTGTTCCTGAACTGAGATGGTTTGTGAAATGACAGTTTTGTGTTCTTATTACAACCTGAATTAATACTTTTACGAAGCGGTGAAACGGTTTCTAATTTTTTCTTTCATTGTACACATAAAGTCTTAATTAGTGTTGAAGATCGAAAAACATAAATTACTTATTACCGAACTCCTTATACCAACAGACGACACGTTTAAGAAAACGTATACAATTTTTTATAAAATTAAATTACACACATTTTTATTTAAATAAAAATGATCACAATATGTATTTTCTAAATATTCTAAAAAAATGCTTCTGTCTTAAGTGCTCTTTTGGATCGATTTAGTCGAAATTAAAAAAAAATTAAATATAAAGTAGTCCAAAGAATGGAACTCTAAACTGCAGCGTCTATATGTAACAAAAGGGAAAACACCAAAAAACTGCACAAACAACTATACTCGGACACGTGTTTCAATAGCTAAGCTATCATCATCAGTAGTTTTTTGTGCAGTTTTTTGGTGTTTTCCTTTTGTTATAGTTTAAGTCTTTGAGATGTGATGCTTACAAAAAAAATTTGTTTTATTCGAAAAATTTCGTTAAATCTGTAAACAGTAGTAAAATTTTAAATCATGACTTAGTTTCACTTAGTTCTATTGTGTAATAATAATCGGATATATTAAACAATGCCACCTGAGGTCCCATCTTCGTAAATAATTATTGTTTAAATAATCTTGGTTTTAAAAAATTGTATGCTGAAGTTATTACTGTAAATAGTTTTAAACAAAAGCATTTTCTCTTGGCAACTTTTATCACACAATTTTTTTGCCGCAAGTCGATACGATGAATGATTTCTGAGATGCAGTCACTCACCTCGCTTATTTGTCAGCCTGTAGTACGTTCTTTTGGATGGCCGTGTATTGTATGTATTGCAGAAAATCCAACCAACAAAAGTATGATGATAACAATAATAATTATACCTTCTTCAAGAGGAAGATTTTGCCCATACATTAGAATTCTGAGAATGGTTATGTTGAATTCAGATATTGCATAAAGACAGATTAATTAGTGATGAAGCTCAGTTTACACGTCATGGAATTGATTATACGTTTGAGAATATTCTTTAGAATGGTTATTTTCACGCTCTAATGTATGGATTTTTCAGTTAACTGTTGTAATTAAAATTTATAATAGATAAGTAAAAATATTATTTGGTGACTCCGAAAGAAACATATATTTAAAAAAAAATTTATGCTTATTTGACTTTCAGAATATGCCCTTAAAATGTTTCTCTTACCTCACAAAATTAATGCAATAATAAATGAAGGTAGAATGTTTTTACTCCACAAACTTCAATTTATTGTGATCTAATATGAAACTTTGACCAAATTGTTTAAACCGCACGAAAGACTGAAAAGTTAAGGATAAAAAGAAAATGACATTTAAAAGAATTTCTCGAACCCAGAAACAAGCGTTTCATTCAGAACTCAGCATCGTTTCTAAATCGCTTACTCGAAAAAGCGGAAAAAGAAAATAGAATTTTAGAAAAAAATAGAAACACAAGTTACATACAGTAAAATTTCTAACAACTTTCCTTTCACAACTGTTTGTGTAGATTAATGCTGTTGGAGATACTGTTATGTATCAAGGCACTAAAGTTTGATTTTGAAAAAGAACTTTAGTGCTGAGATACATATTATATTTTTTCCGAAATCCCAAAATTTTAACAAACTCGAACATTTTTTTAACGTTCTTTAAGGAGTAAAAAATATAATCAGTTGGGGTGCGTTTAGAAATTGCGCACTCGGTATGCATGTGCGTCCAAAATAGTTCAAAATTTAAAAATGCTTACAGTATGCATACTGAGAGCAAAGTTTTGATGTTCTGTACGGTATTATGATACAAATGTAATACAACTCCATCATTATCATCGTGAATTATTTCATGACTCTTGGAAGGTATGGTTTCCATTTGTGAACACATTTGTTTGCTAGTCACAGTCGTTGTGCGCACTTCAGCGTAAATATAGTATGTTGATAGAATCAACAAATTGACGCGCCAACCAACACTTTTGACAGAAAAGGGCAAGGTGCACCCTCCCATATCGTGTGCAATATCTGAACGCACCCCTGATTTCATTTTTATGACAAATGTTTGCACTGTGCATGGACGATTCTAAAATTTACATACATCTATATATCTCTACCGGTAAAAATGTGAACTTAAAAATCGTCGTATAATTAATTACTTTAGTTTCGATTTTATTTACTTTACTGCCGATTTTTTAATACTTTAGTAACGATTTCGAAAAAAATGATTTTATTCTGATTTGCTTTTCATATGGCAATTTTCAATTAAACGATTCGTTATTAAGTTAATGATAAATTAAGTAACTTTAACATTTAATATATTGAAATCTATCATGCAGATTTCTTTCAAACTTTACAAAAATGTGTAGAAAATGTTTAAAAATATGACCAAAATTTCTATAGGTTTCCACCAACGAGTGTTTGTGGAAGTTCTTAATGAATTGTGTTGTACTTCAACGAAGGCACGCATACATTAAATATAAGCACCTGCATATTTAATTTGAGGAGAACCTGAGAGATATTTATTTACCTTCTCTAAACATCTATAGGTAAAATGTAAATAACAAAAGTTTAAATTTACTCTTACAAAATATACAAACACACAGGCTGTAAACACATACACGCAATTAGCATTTAAAACTAATCGGCAACCCAATTAGATTGTAATTTTTATTGCTTTGTGTAAGACGCGTACTCCATGAGATAATTTCGTTAACTATTTCAGTCATGACTTAGGTCAGTATTGTCGGAATTTTTACTTGCATAAAATTGTTTTACATACTCGAAGGTAGAAAATATTATTATTCCTACAAGTGTTTACTAGCGTAAACATAAAAGTATTTTGATGTTAAATTAAGATAAATCACAACATTCTTCAAGTTGTAAAATTTTTATGTTTAGTGAATTTCTACACAACAGGCTTGAATTTTAAATGCATGTTTACGAGTCTTGATGGCTGATGCTGGAAAAAGAATAAATTAAACGTCAGACTGTAATCATACAAAAGGTCAAAAAATCAAGACAGTAGGTCAACAACTTCTTAGTTCCTCTATGTGTTTCTTTTTATTCCGAACGGTTTTGAATATACTTTTTACGAGATTAACGAAGGTATAGATTCAAAGCCTATTTGTCGATTTTAAAGAATATTGATTTGTAAATTTAATAATTGGCTTGGTAGTAATGCGAAAAAATCGTCTCTATTTCGCTCGGAATTAATTTGAGAAATACGTATCAGAATGCGAGCCTGTGCTATTCTTTCTTTTTAATCATAGTTGTTAACCTTGAAAGTAAGGTTGTTAACTGTATCGTAATTAATCTATAGATGGTTATGTTTAATTAATACAAATCACAAATTTTTGTTGAAAGACTAATGAAGCCTTAAGCGGAACACCGAAAAAAATCATTACTAATTGTCCTTTCCCTTTCGTTAATGTTCCCACTGATTTAGTTCTCCACAAGGTAAAATAAAAAAAGTAACTTGGCTTAGAATTAATAGTGCGTGCATAGCTTAAAAGATACTTCAAGCATGAAGAGACCACCTAGAAAATATAAGTAGACGTAACAAGTTCTGAACAATTGGCAATAGTGTGAGAATTGCACTTTATATAAAAGATGAGTTTTTAGCGATGGATCAGCAGTAAATGAGATCCAGGTGTTCCAGGTAATTGCAGAGTTCATAAGTCGGCCAATGAATTGCATACTTCATTGACTTTTTCTTATCGAAGCTACCTACATAAAACATGGGCTTAAGTAGGACGTGCGTTGTGCACACAAAGAACAAACGCGACCAGAATCGGTTGCAGGTGTTTACAGTGAATGTCTTTTGGACCACTTTCGAAGATACTCAGTATATTACTAAGCACATAAACTACTTTCTACAAGATCCTATTTATATAGGTTTAAAGAAGAGAAATTAGAGTTGACCACACGAATCTTAAAGCATTCGATCTACGTTGCACACTTTAATGACATAGTTAAATTCTAGAAAAACTGTGGAATTTAGCGTAATGGCTTTTAATATTATCTCTATAAAAAATAACCAGCTCGTACATTAAAGAGCCCCTAACTTTCTATAATACCAATTTGTAGGTAAAAAAATGTACATTATTATTATTTGTAATATGTCTCTCTTTTTCTTAACTTGTAATTATTCAATTAAACTGACTATTATTGTTATATTTACTTTATTACAAAATATGTAATACGAATTTAGTCAGATACACTCTCAACAATTTTCACGCTCGAATTAATTAGCTTCTGTCTTGTAAGTATTTTACATGGAGTAATCACCGGAACAGACACAAGTTCAACCATCCGTAAATAAATTGATCAATAAAAAATTAAAAAAACAAGGTTTATTTGGTACACGATTTAATATAACAGATTCGGATTAAGTAAGAAAAACAATAAAGAACAATAGTAAATTGTAATTTTACCTATCCATTATTCTACGATCGGTAGGCTACGTAAATTACGTAATTAAGTGAAAGTATATTAATTCGTAATATACACAATACAATAATTCAATTATAATAGATTCATTTCCTTTAATTAGAAACATGCAAGTAACTGATAATAATTATTTCTTTTGCATTCCTAAACTTAAATTAAGTATCACTTAGTTAACAAATATTAATATAATCTAATTTGCCCAAAATTTCGACTGTATGTGAAATGCATTAAGGGTAATCGGTCCTCTTAAAGATTTCCAATTCGATCAAAACGTAATTTAAAAAGTGCAAAAAAGTGTATTTGTAGTTTGTTACACAGTGTAAGTTCTAAAGAAATTGGGAACAACAAATTTAAAAAATTAAAACGTGTCGGAACGTAAAGATAAGCCTCAAGTTTTCTGGAGAACGAGTTGAAAGTACACTTTAGTTCGGCGCAGAAGTCCTAAACAACCAAATTATTAAAAATCTTTAAAATCAGTTTGACGTTACTCCCTTCTGTGGGTTTACTATTTATTATTATTATTTATTTATTTATTTACTATTTATTTAGTGTTGGCATTAATGCAAACTTTAAAATTTTATTTTAAACTTTCAACACCCTGTATCCCAGCAACTAAGCCGTTTAAGGGTTGATGTTCCTATATCAAAAGCCAATTTACGAGACCTCTCTGGGGTAGAGCGTTGTCGGTCGAATATAGCAACACCCTGTAGATAATATTTACATAGCGTTAGAAAAAAAAATCATTTTTATGGCAGGATTTATGGCTAACTTCACATGGAGTTCTTGAAATACGTAATCTTTCGTGAATCCTCATAAAAAGTAATCCATGACAGTAAGATCCACATTCACTAATTTTTTGGTACTAGTATTTTGATTTTCAAGTACAGTCTACAATACCATAAATTCTGCCTCTTACGTTCTGACAGTTTTTCTTTGAACAGCTGCCTTGTATTTTATTTGAATGATGAATGATTTGTTCGAATCCAACGAATAATAAACTAAACAAAATAAGTACTTTTTACTCTGGCTATTTGTTTTTTGTTTAATAGAAGCAAAGCTACTAGAATAAATCTGTTTTTTGTGATTTAACTAAAAATTGATAAATATTTCCATAACTGTAGGTGTGTGTTACGAAAAAAAAGCTCTCATACAAAATAACTATGACGAATTAGAAATTTTTTTGACTATTTAAACACTTCTGACTTACATCTACCAACTTACAATAACAAATTCAAAATTTTACAAAAACACAAGGTGGTTTCTTTCTGATGCTGAATTTTTAAAGAAATTGGTTTAAAATGGCAAACCCGCAACCAATTAAAAATAACTCTTTAAGCTGTAACTTTTGTTCCATTCTTTGTGGGTTTTTTAATGTTTTTTTCTTCTTTTTTTCTGTGCCTTTTTTTTTTTTTATAGCATTATTTTGCAAATATTCCCTGTGTAATTTGTTTTGAATTTCTTTAGTGCCTTATCTATTAATTTCATCCTGAGTTTGACGTTATCTGTAGGTCAAGGACTAAAGAATTTTCCAAACGTGACGGTACGAATAGGAATATGGCAAACTAATAAAGATAGTAATATATTAGTTAGTACCCTCGATCTTGTCATCAACGCCACTTTTAGATTGGATTTGGAATTTTGATGATGATGAAAATATCGAAAATCTCTGTAACTTTTAGTGGTTGATTTATATCCCACTTTGAATATGGTGCGACAAAATATCATTGAATGGACTGATAAGTGATGTACATCAACTACATAGCTTGTTTCTATATCCGTCTTAGCATTTGTAATTGTATAGTCTAAAAGAGTGTTTTAATTAAAGAGAAAAGAACGAAGTATTATAATAATTTGAATTATTTGAATAGTAAATATTGAAATGGCCCAAAAAAAACAAAAAATTAGAATCAACATTACACTATGTGATATAATGTTGACAGAAAGTGTGAAATACGAGTTAGGAGCTCAATATACAGTGCCACAGATTGTGCTCTTACTAAATATCTCGAGTTCTCTCACTTCTGAAGAGTCCCAAAAGGACGAAATAGCTGTCGAGTGATACTCGGTGTTTGTTTGTTTACAAACTCTTGCGTACTTAGTTTTTAGTTTTTCGAGATTGTTATCTTTGCCAACACTTAGTTGGCTATAATAACCGAAGAATCGACTTATGTAACTACTTACACATCTGTCGACAAAGTTGCTTGACTACAAATTGCATTGTCGGACGTATTACGTTAGCACGAGACGACACTAGATGTCGCCACACTTATTTAAAATGTATAATGTTTATCAATATAGAGGGTGTAACTAAAAGGTCTTTACAAAATTCTACCACATATTTTTCAGATCAAAATAAGTCGACTTAACAAAACTTAGCTAACTGAAAATTTGCAATACGGTCCTGAAGTTGCAATTATAAAATAGTTTTTTTTTGACATAAATTTTGAACTGCTAAGAGGAATACGTACTAACAGTACGCTACCGCTAAATCATGCACTATAAGTATGCATTTTAATGGATCGAATGGTCATGAAGTACCTATAAAATTGACTAAAATTTACAAGTTATCAGCAATGTTTTGATTGAAATTGGAAGATATAAGAAGGCACTTTGTCGTGGTTGTAGTAGAATTTTGATTTTTATTTATTTCTATTAAAATTGTGGTGTTAAATATGCTGTAAAATGTAAAAATTCAAACATAAAAAAAAACAAAAAGTAAGCATTTTGAACAGAAAGCAATACTACAGCGACAAAGCCCCAAGGTTTGTCTTTAATAAACCATTAAGTTGTACTTCAAACATTTAAAATTAAAAACTGTTTTAGTGGTACCCATATGCATCATGCATACTCCTCTTAAAGGAATACGTACGAGCAGTGCGCCATCGCTAAATCGTGTACTATAAGTAAGCATTTTAATGCATCGAATGATTTTTTGATTTAAATTGGTAGATGTAAAAGGAGACTTTTTTGTGGTTGTGGTAGAATTTTGATTTTGTATTTACGTTTATTAAAATTATGATGTTAAATATGCTATAAAATGTATTAATTAAAACAGACATAAAACAAAAAGTAAGCATTTTGAAAAAAAAGTAATACTACAGCGACAAAGCCCTAAGTCTTGTCTTTCATAAAACATTAAGTTTTACTTCAAGAATTTAAAATTAAAATCTGTTTTAATGGTAGTTATAGTGCATGGTTTAGCAATGGCGCACTGCTAGTATGTATTCCTCTTAAGCTATTTTCCTAAAATTTGGAACGTTTACACAGTTTTAAAAGCCATTAAATTTGTAATAATTAAACATTTAAAATATCTACGCCAATGCATAAAATAAGGTTTATTTATCAAAAAAGGATTAAGTGACTTATATCTCCAAAAAGGTACTCTACATAAGTTTTCGCAAAAGTCGCATTTTACTAATTGATAGAATTGTCGTTGAAAAAATGCCTCTTTTTCAAAAATCTGAAACGGCTCAAATGAATTTGACGAATATTGGTACGCTTACACAGATTCTAAATCGCTTATATAAAGGATCGGGCCGATAACATAAATAACATAATTTAATGCTAACTTTTTTGTGGATCGTAAATATACTTTTGGCTTCCTAACGTGTACATTTGTCAATAAAAATATTTTTATAGAACAAAAATATATTTACTAAATCAACAATTACACAAGTTTTTTTACTGTTAAATGGTAAAAAATAAATTGATTTGGAATATTCTGAATTACAGTTCACTTTATGACCGATATTGACAACTGACAGCAAAATATTTGTTAATTTTAGATTTTTACCATTTAAAAATCGTCGGCCAAAAATTTAATACAAATCTTGTGCGTTATATTATTTTTTGCACTCAGTGCATGTAAAACTACCAGATAAGTACGTCAATACGCCTACCGAAACAATAGAATTACGTACTAGTGTTTCAAAAATGTAGCAAAAACACTGGGTTAATAGAGCATTTTTCTACAAAAATATTTGCATAAGCACACAATTTCAGTTACGAGAAATCACTTTACATCCCTAATATAGCAAAAACTCTTTCAGATCTGTAATAATTGATAATTGAAAATTCGAAATGACGAACGACAGCTTGTATATTATTTGTCACTTTTATGTAGATAGAACTACTAACGTGCGTTGTACATACAAATTGTTGATGTATTTACATTTTTCGTTTTTTAGAATGCAATTTACGCACCTTGTATTTTTTGTAAATGCCGAAAAACAATTCAAATCTTCAAATAAAAGTTTGACAATTAAATAGGTTAACTCAGACTGGATGACAAATGTATGCATTATGTGCATTTGCGTTGTAGCCACAGCTCACTAATTAAATTTTGTGGTTTGAATGTTATAATATCAGAAATTTGAAATTGCGAATTTAGAAAAATATCGTGCAAAAAATAGGATACGCAACTTGTGCGTAAACAATATTCGGGATATCTGTTTACGCACATGTCACGTAAATAACTATTACAGCGGCTAATAAATCTTCAAACTTATTTCGCGCTGTAAAATTTAATTTTTCGCACGCAAATGTAAATGACTATTAATTGTTTTTTACAAGAAAGAAACACTTATCTGCTGTATTTTTCGTCTCTTACAAAAATGTTGTATCTAGTTAAGTATTCAAGCAAAAAACATTTTTACTCGATGATTTCTGACGCGGGTTGTTCTCGGCAATCTTCGGACATGTTCGGATGGGGATAATTTTGTTTTATGTTTTAGTATCCGTTTTGAGTTTATATTGGACGTTTATTTGGAAGAATTTAATTCGTTAATTCTGTGGCTATTATATGCTACATATCGGCCTAATGTCGTTAATAACTATTACTGACGAGTCATGCTTTAAAGACGTGGCAGATATTTATTAATCCCTACGTACTTCTTCAAAAGTTACAGACAATAAAATTTTCAACAACTTTTCTCTCAAAACTTTTTTGTATAATTGATATTGGTGGAGATATTGTTAAAACAATCAGTGTCATGTCATATTCATATCCCAGTAATTATCAAATAAAAAAATAGTTTCTTTAAAACATTACATGTTTTCATGTGATTTGGAGTAAACGTGTTGATTGGTAGATGTGATCGGAGGTGAAAGGTGTTGGTTGGTAGGTTACCGTTACTACAATTTTCTTCTTAAAAAAATTACATGTTTTCATGTGATTTGGGGTAAACGTTATTCAAAGATGCGCACCCAACCGGTGTATAAACTAATTTCGTACATCCGTCACAGAGTTAATTTAATTATGCTTGACTAAAATATTGTTATTGGAAGCTCTTAGAGTATATTATTTAGTGAAATTTTAAAACAAACAAGTGCAGTTCAGCACCTCAAAAGTTCAATTATTATTTATACGCTATATATACACTGCGATCATTAAATGATGTCCATATGATACTACTTTCCGCCGTTGATATCAAATGTTTAGTCTGTCATTGAAGTTAGCTAAAAGTAAATGTCAAATAATGGCAAATGTTGTAATTAAACTCACAAGTTCTATTTAATGAAATTTTTATAATTTGTCATTTTAAATTAACCTTAAATCAAGTTATAAATAATCAAAAGGTTGTGAACCTAACTTCAGTAGGAATTTTAAAGATAATGGAAGCAAATATAGATAAATTGGGAATTGAAAGTAGTTTTTTTTGGTCATTATTAAATGATCTCCCCGTATAATGTTTTTTACTTTGAAATTCAAGACTAGACTCAAGTAGTTGCTAAAGCGATACACTTTTGCCGTTTTTTCAGATCAGTTGTGAGCGGTTTTGAAAATTAACAATTTTTTTCTGGCACAATTCAGAACACAATATAACAACATATTATGTTGGATACATAAAATAGAACAAATTGATGGAATAACAATGAGTATTCAAAGCGTATTTTAGGAACTAAAAAATTAGTAAAATAAGTCATATTTTATGAATTTTTATTTATTAATCGAATAAATGTTTATTTATTAAGGCGGATCCACATTAACAAAAATTCGTGTGTGCGTTTTATATTTTGAAATTCGCCACAAATATTTACAGAGCAAATTTAAATGATTATTGGGTAAAAATTTATATTGTGTGGTGTACTGGCTAAATCCACAATTGTGTCGCAAATTGATAAAGCGCATAAGCTTGCACTGGTGTTTATCACGTTTCAAAACTAATTATAAATCACAATACAACATGGAGTGGAGTAATGAAGACTCATTGAAGACTATTCCAAATATCATCCTCTTATGGAATTCACATGATCAACATTTTAACAAAATAAACTGATGCCAAGCGATAGCTGAAGCTTGTAGCGTTACCGTTGAAGAAGCAAAGAAAAATGTCAAAAATATAACAAAATTGCAAATACACTCACAATCAAGCGACGCAAATTTGTTTGAAGTTATCTAGAAAACCGACAACTCATTAGATAGCGTGCGTTGGTCCGCCACGAATTTATTTATCTGAGTTTGCATGAGGCGGATAGTCCACATAGACAATAATTTTGGAACACACGAGCAATTTTGTATCAGACACAACGCACAGCATAAACTTTTATTGATGTGGATCCTCCGTCTTTAAGCATCATTCGTGGAAGCATTGATGGTGAAAGAATTGATTATTCGTTTCCTAGTACCGTTTTGCGCTGACTAACCAGGTTTGATTCCAATTAGAGTATTTTTATTAACTTTATTATCGATGTCACTATAATACAATTTTGTAAAGTGAATTTAACATTTTGAAAAAGATTTAACTCATTTTATAAAATTGTAGTAATAATAAAATCGATAATTTTATTAATGAAAAAGAAATTCGAATATCGAAATCGAACCGGTTTTTGTGTCGTAAATCATTATAAAAATGTTACTGTCTTTTTTTATAAAATAGGTTTTTAACACTTACATTACCACATAAATTTGTTCTCACATATCCAATAAAATATGTCTTCTACCAGAAAGATATGCAATAATTTTGACGTTAACCACTGAGTATACATTCCTTTAACAAAAACGTCTATGTCAACTTTTCCGTGTGACACACGGTATAGTTTACTGTTTACATTCGAAATACGATTAATTCAATTTTTGTAACTCGTATGATATAACATTCGTTACAAAATCACGTGCCACCGGTTACATAAATGCTAATCTGTAACGGCTACAATAACATCTGCCTTATTACAAAACTTAGACATTATTTATATACAAAATTCGTCTTACAGAAAAATTTCGATTATAAGGAAATACTCAGCCTTCAACAATCACCTCTTCGATATCTCAACTTTCACCTTCGGTTATGTTATTAATTCAAGGAGATTGAACTTCAGCAAGTCATGAAATTATATTGAACGTAAGATTAATTTTTTGAAACCAATATTTCGTAAAAAAAATGTTACAATAAATATAATCATATAATAAACGCTTTAATATCACTTTTAGAAAGCTAACAAAAAATCACTGATTTAAATCTACAGCAATTAAATTATTATTTACAACACATTTAAAATTATCACTTTTTGTTCGGCACTCGTTGAAATTAAGTGTCCTAACAACATTCTTATTAGTACCATCGGCACTAGGCGTAGAAAAAAATTTGATTTCAAGATCTCTGTGTCCATTGAGAGACGTTACAATTTCCGTGGAAACTTCTAGGTCTCTGCAGGATTCAAATAACGACGTTTTATTATTAATCCGATTCTCGTCTAAGTAAAGATTTTGAACACACTCAGTCAAATCTGTTAATGTAGGAAAATCGTTAGTATGCTGCATATAATTACTTTCCTGAATATCAGGAAAATTGAAAGTACTTTGGCGTCTAGGGGTTGTTAAAAATGGCGAGTAACAATGTCGTTCAACGTCCCAAATTTGGCCAGAAGGATCACAATAACGGCACTGGCAAGAACTGGTTTGTTGGTTATCATTTGTGTCTTTAGATGCCTCTTCGACGTCCTCAAATGCGTGATGCAATTTTGGTATTTCTTGACATTCGTGTTGCAATTTATTCACGATCCTTTCATTGGTGAAAGTGTTAATCTCGGGCACATTTAGTTCAAAGGTAAAAGGTACTGCCAAGTTAACATTAGAATTTTCGTAGAAGTCGATGTCGGGGCTTGCACTGTCTGTTGAAAAGCAGTCATCTGCACCTAGAGGACCTACGAGATGATGTAGGTTTCCTGTCTTTTTTTCGGCGTTTACGCGGTTTTATGATCCTAGGTAAACAGTTTTCTGAATTTGTGGACGCGGAACTTTCATCACTATTTACACTCACAGCATCAACACCTTGTGTACCACTCTCTTTCTGTTTAAAATTTACACTTGTGTTTCGAGTTTTTGTAATATTTTTTTCTAAGGCGTTGGATTTACTTTTACGGTGGTTGTACTTATTGGTTAATATTAGAGGTGCTCCTTGTGTGTGCACCGCAAGATGAGACAAGGGATAATGATCTTGAATTCTCACGTATTGGGGCACTTGATTACGACGACGTTGGTAATTAGCGAAGGAAATAAGTGGAATTCCACCAGCCCATCCATCTACTGATCTGCACCTCTGTGGATTCTGGTGATTATTTAAATAGCGTGGTCCAAAGTCTTCCCTAGATGTCAAAGGTTCTCGACCGTTTAACTTGAAATTACCTTTTGATCGATTTTGTGAAGTTATAAGGCACGCACCAATATACCGCTCGACCTCTAGAGCTCCCGAAGAAGCGGGGCTCATGATTAACAACAGTAAGACGACATAGCATGCCGACCCGGAGTACCTACGCAAGTACCGCCAAGCCTACAACTGTCGAGAACTTACTGATGCTATCGAAAATGTTCGAGCGGACTGATACCCCACCTCTGGTTGTACTAACCTACTTCTTACGCGAGCCGAGACTAACAAAGAGAGCGTACAGAAAGATCCACCCACACAACTGGGTCACAAGTTTAAATAGTGGGTCGTCGGAGAAATTCACCCCGTCACGACGGGAGATCATCTTGTATTTGTAAACACATGATCGACCCGATTAATTAGTGGGTTGGGGTCAGAACCACTTGCGATATTAGTAATAAATTAATAACTGTCATATAGTAAACGTTTCCTTGAATGGATTAATTAACGTTAAGAATGAAGAATCAGGATATGCAACTATAAATGCGTGTTTACTGAGTGACATTTATGTCAAACTTGTCATTAGTAGGGAATAAAAACGGATGTGGCAAATTGATTATGTACAGCTACAAAAGCGGTTTTATAATATGAATAAAACGGGATTAAAAAGTAGCAGAGCCATAGTTCACTACTAAAATATGTTCTTATCCGTGCTGAGGAAAATTTATTGCTTTCAATAAATTCTAGTATATTAGCGGCAATAACTTAACGTATTTTAGACATCAAAATAACCAACATTAGATTTTAGTAAACCAGAGTAAAGGTATTGTAAAACATCAATAAATTAATTCGAAAGCATCAATTAATCCAGAAATTATATTTTAAGATTTGATTTTTCAATATAATAAAAGTAAATGGTGATTATAAAAGAAATGTACATGCATCATTTTTGGTGTTGTTACGGTACTTAAATAAATGAAGTTTGAAGGTATTAGTCCACTTAATTTCATACGTACTACTTAAAACTTTAACAATCTAATCTGATAAAAATGACGATTACAAGAATAGGAAGACTATATGTATATCAATGGAAATGTAACAGAACGTCTTAATTAATAATAATGTAAGAATAACGTTTAGCCATTAAAAACCGTTTTTTTGTACTACATTCAAGAAAATGTAAAAATTGATACTTGCAAATAACGATGTGCCAAAATTAAAGTTTAAACATAAAGTTGTCCGAATCACGTTTGACCCGGAAATTATGAATTGAAAGGCATACATAAAATTTAACATCTTAGTTTTTTGCTAATGTACTGAAAAGTACGTTATAATATAATCATTTCAGTAACTACTTAATAAGAAATTGTTTATATTGAGAGTGAAAGTAAAATTTTAAAAACTACATAGAAATGATCTAATTATACAGGGTGTATTATAAATAATTAGATTTAACTCAAATCATTTAGAATACAATGTGGCACCTTACTGAGTTCTATTTGAAAAATTAAAAACTATTTTTCTATTTCGCAATTTCTATAGCTTTGTTTCCGTATTGTACACGATACGGAAATAGAAGTGTATAACCAAATAATTTACAGTTTTAATTTTGACGTAAGAAAATTAAGTGAGGTTTTGTTTGGGTAGTTCTTATTAAGTAGATTTTAATATTCAAAGAAAATTTAATGTTAATTTATGAAACAAAACTTAACAAACAATATTCTTCCATCGACCGCGCATTTATGACTTACATTAATGTAAACAAAATTGATTTTAGTATAGGCAACTATACATACATATTGCCGTTTTATCTTCAATCAACTACAACATGAAAGTATAAATAAAAATCTGTCGTAATTTGTAGCAAAGCAAATTTTAATAATAACAAATCGACATTAATCTACAATTGTAATAAATCTTGAATTTGTTCACAGTGATTTTAAAGACATTTTTGTACTGTATGCAACATTCCAATGATAACGTTTAATAACAAGTTAAGGGTGTTCAGGACATCTATTTTACAAACTATTCTCTCACGTAGTTCTTCAATATTATTTACTCATTGTTCAAAAGTTAGATTCTTTAAGTAAGGCTGTAAGAAAAAATCAAAACTATAAAAAGTAAACATTCCGACTCCTGAAAAGATCTTGGAGGTGTAGCGAAACCACTTTAATAAAATGTTTTTTTTAAACTCTACATGCACATGTTTTGTAAAATGATAGAACGGTAAATGTAAAACCAAACTTCATCGATAAGGAGTCTTAACCAAATATGTCTCTGATAAAAGTGTTGCAAAGCAATTGACAGTATTGAATATATGCAGGATAATTGTCTCAATAAGTTGGTAAACTGCTTGCACACAGTAAGGATATAAATATCTTTCTTCGGTATGATGCGACAAGTCATTATATAAAGTTCAACTTGTTCGAGATGTGCTTAAGTTACATCCATGATATATCAAACATTGTCAAACGCTTTTGGTGTTGTCTTTGTAGGTGGACCATTATATTGATTAAGCACCAATCGGTTCCCACAAAAATTTAGTCTTCTTGTTTTACTGTGATGAAAACTATTTTATTTCGACAAAACAATCGAAATTGAGTAATTTAATTCTTCATCAACTTGGTGAGCTTATATTAAAATACTGTTGGCAATAAAAGACGAAGTTTCAATTCATTTCAACAAATAACATTATGTTTTTTTTGTTTATATCTCATAGACGTTCTATTTGAGTATTGGATGCAGTCCTGTAGCACCAAAAAAACGATATACTTAGTACACATTAGAATCAAAATAACTGTGTAGTTTTATGTTTGACTTTAAATATCTCGAAAAATAATGACTTTATCGTTACGAAGTAACTTATTTTAAAATAAAGTATTGGAGAATCGAAAAATTCTGCTAAAATAACAATTCCGCCAGTGACGTAGATTTTGAGAGTAGCCAGAAACCTCTTTTTAACATAATTTAATAGGGTGTTTAGCGCCTATATTTCATGCCTGATATGACAAAGACACATCAAATAATTTTAAAGTACTGGTTAAATCGTCTTTAAATTTTCAAATAAACACGTAACTCAGAAAAAGCCACATTTGATCTAAATGATTTTGTTTAAATCCAAATATTTTGAGTTTAAGGTTCTACAGTTAAAATATTTCCACCTGTATTTAACACCCGAAAATCATCTAAAAATAAAATTTCCTTATGGCCATCATTGAAGATTACTTTAAACATTTTGTTTAGATAATAATTACGAAGATTTCAAAATCGAAAATTTTGAACCTCATTTTTTACATAGTTCTCGTTAAAAATATCGGTGTTGAAGCCGACCGTCTCTGTAAATAATAAATTAAAAATTATAAACTAGGTATTTTCTGTGCTACTTTTGTGTATTAGTGCAAAAAGTAAATTATTTTTCCACTAGTGTAAAGAGTAGTTTTTTATTTTTTATTTTATTTTTTTGATCGTAGAAAAAATGTTGTAGTGCAACATGTGCAAAAGCATATTTGTTGCACTCAGCGAATTGCATTCATGCATCGTGCAACAAATATGCACTTTTTGCACAAGTCACAAAAAATACTATTTAAAACGAATTCAATGTTACTTATGGCAATTTCAATAAATAAAATATAAAAAATTCCACTTTAATTAATTTAATCCGCTTCCAAAAAATACAAAAAAAAAATTAAATTCAAAATCTACAAGGTTATAAAAGTGTAGGATTTGTACAATCACTGACATCTGTTTCGGCCTTTAAAGACTTTTTAGGAGTAAATTTACAATTACAAGATCCAAAAAAGTAATTGATGGCAATAAGATTGAAGTATTTTTCATAGCTAAAATTAATATTGAAATTAGACTTTGTACTTATTTCTGCAAATTTTTGCTGATAATTGTTTAATAATTACTATTCTCTTTTGCAAACTTTTGTTCTAATACCTACTTTTTCATTTTATTAAAACAAAACCGAGCTCGTTTACAATAGTAGAAAAATATCAACCTTCCAATTAGAAACACGTACTATATCAAAGTGGTTATTTTAAATGGAACACCCTGCATTTTTTGCTATTTTTGAATTGTACGATAAAAAATAATGTATATTCTTTAACATGTCCCTATACCTACTTAATTTCGTTTCTGAGATAAACCGATTTTACCTGATTTGCAAACTCTCCAAAAAAATGCAATAACTTCAAGATAAATAAGAACAAGCGACTTTCGTTTACACGTCCTTACTAAAAGCCTTCAACATCTCTTTCGCAATATTTACTATTATGTTATGATGTACAGGGTGTTTTTAATACTACCGCATAACATTAACGACTTAAAACTTAAATAACTTACTTAACTTAAATGGAACACACCCTACATTCCTGTAGCCTGTTGAAAGCTGGAACTAATTACCTTTCAGTCGGTATTAGGGTTACCAACTTCTGACTCTGATAATTTTACGATATACTGGAGTCTAAGTTACTTGTGAAATATCCGCAATACAGACATTATCTTCCAACTTTCAGTTTTAAATATTTACCTTAAAAATACATATTTTTTTAGAAAAAATAAACAGAAATGTGCTTATGACTAGTATCCTGGGCTCTAAGAGTCAATCGAATTACGCACACCGGTCACAATTTACTGATGTTTAACAACGGCAACCGTTATTTGGTACATCAAAAATCGATCATACTGTAAACATCGACAAACTTTAACATGTTAACTAAGAATGTAATACAAATCGGTCTAATAGTAGTACGATAATTTCGAAAACCATTATTTTTAGAATTTTTTTAACAAAGTTAAAAATGTTTACGTGTCATCGATTTTTGTTGAAACTAATAACGGTTGCTGTTGTTTGTAACAGGTGGGCGTGATTCGACTGACTCTTAGAGCCCGGCATAAGTCATGGGTACATTTCTGTTATTTTGATCTGAAAAAAATTTTTTTTAAGGTTACTATTTAAAGCTGGATTGGCCTATACATTAAAAAATGTTTGCAAGATAATGTTCATTTTACTGATATCTCACAGGTGACTTAAATTCCAGTAAATTGCAAATTGTTATCCTAGCAAATTTTAAAATATCTCGAAAACTATCAGAGTTAGGGGTTGGTAACCCTAATACCGATTGAAAGGTAATTAGTTCCTGATTCCAACAGGCTACAGAAATACAGGGTGTTCCATTTAAGTCAAGCAAGTTATTTAAGTTTTAAGTCGTTAGCGTTATGCAGTAGTATTTAAAACACTGTACATCATAACATAATAGTAAATATTGCAAAAGAGATGTTGAAAGGTCTTAGTAAGGTGGTGTACACCAAAGTTGTTTGTTCTTATTTATCTTGAAGTTATTACATTTTCACTGCACCTGTACAATTAGATTTATTAAAAATCTTTACCTTTATAACAAATGAAAATATTCAACAAATTTTGAAATAAAAGTTGTAGCTTAAGATCTTAGGTACAACTTTTGTAGGATTTTTTTTTGGATTCTTATTTTTTAAAGTTATATTAAAAAAATAAAAACGCAGGTAAATACAGGTGTGCACATGTAACCACAAGTCACTTTGCGTGGAGAAAGTTTGCTTCATTAATAGTACTATAGTTCAACTATTTAAATTCCAAATTTCATTCATTCCTTCATTTTTACTAGATTTTGAGAACATTTTGTGTATTTTGATTGGATTATTACATCAACATACAAATTATTTAGTACCTTCTTAAGTTGAAGTTCACCCAACAATCTCGTATGCTACGTTAATTTTCTGTATACTTTAATGTATAAACGCAAGTGTTAACGGAACGATGTTAAACATTTACTAACTCTTAATTTTACGTACGTTATTTTAATGCAAGTGGATGTAAACGACCCATTAGAGATCAGTAAATTTTACGAAAACCGGAAATCCATATTATTATTTTCTTCTTTGTTACTGGTAGGCAAGTTTAGTTTACTGAACTATAACTGAAGTAAAAACTTAAAATGGTGACGTATTTGTCAAAGCAGAAACGTTTATTTGACATTATGGTATCGAGGATATGATATAAATTATCTTTTACAAATGAATAAACTTCCACGTATATTTTGAACAAGAAATTGATTTTTGATAAAACCGGATAAATCGCGGATTGTTCATGAATTAGTATAGGAATTATTTGGAGAACCATATATCAAGCCTCTCACAAAAGTGAGCGCGTCGAAATAGTTTTCGACGTTTATAAGGAAAAAAGTGTGAAAGGTTTGGAAAAGTCATATGAGAGGATCTCATCCCACATTATCATGACATGATATTTTTGTTGGTGCACTCTATCAGTACCTACAGAAGTAAAAAAGGTTAGGACCATGGATTGTCTTTGAAGTAGGAAAAACATCATGATACATTCCACTTTAGCCCATTAAAGATAGACGATCACTATTTATTCTTTAAAGGATGCGACACTATAAGCTAAGTCAGTACGTAGTTAGCAGCATTTACAGCGCTGAATCATGTGCAGAAAATCTATTGTCAGACTTTGATAAAGAACACAACAATTTTTGGTTCGTGCAATTGCCTCAAATATAAGAACAATGGATAAGTTACGCTTTCGTCAGTTCTATCACAAAAAATTACAAAACTTTCAAGATTTGGCCTCTACCTTAAGAACTATTCGTCTTCACTAACGCTTTGAAACCATATGACAAACTTAACTTGAATTAAGGTTACATATAGGACGACCATACTTACTTATTAATTCGAATGGTACATTTTCGTTATTAGTATTGTGATGTAAGTGTTATGTATGGTACCTCAGAAGATCAGTAGAAACCTGTATAGTGTAGTAACGAAACAGTGTGCAATTGTGGATAGGTTCGTCTTAGCAATGCATTTGCTTCAAGGTTTATGAAAACCACTAAAATCTAAACATGCCAACCCTTACCCAACTGAGTATTCATATTAGTCTAGTCGAGAAGTGAGTTTTCTTCGAAAAATAGTTATGATAGTCGTAAAATTATGAACGATAGCTCATTCAATTCGGAATGCCATTCTGAGAAAAGGGTTTTTAGGATTTTATCTGCCGACGAAAATTGCAATTGTTATTAACAAAAAACTAAAAAAAGGCGGCTCAGCATTGTGGCATTAACTCAAAAACTATAAGAGATGACGAAAATCTCAAAAAATATTCTGAAAGTGGAGGAAACTTCCGATTGTGTGTTAACAATATTCGTGAATTGGTATTCATGCCAATGTAACTCATATTACATAAAATACTAATGTCAAAATATGTAATTACAAAAGACTTAACTTTGTTGTATGATTGATAGTTATGAGCTCGCAGACGTAGAAGCACCCGTTGGCAAAGAAAATCGTAAGCACCTGATGCCGATGGTTATAATTCAGCCAATAGAATATTTTTGACAATTTTGTTTTCTGATTCTTTTCAATGTAAGATGTACCCGTTGTTGAACTCTTTCGCTCTCCTAATCTCTTTCAATTTTTTATGTCCGTTCCTCTACCCGTACAAGCAGTAGGATATTTCAACTTCAAAAATTCAGCATTTTTTTTTTGGAAAGTCGAGTGTACTTTTGTGTTTTGCGTATTTACCATTTTTCTATTTCATGAACAGTCCGAGTTGTTGTACAGGGTTATTCACTATAAATTACCTACCCATTATTATCGTTATTGCTCTTTTTCCTTCACTATAACCATTTTGGTGATTTAACTAATGAAATGTTAATTATCAAACACAACATTTGTCATTTACATGGCTTACTTTGAAAATATTAACAATTCCATAATTAAGTAACTGTGTTATTCTATGATTAATAACTCAATAACGGCTCAAGATAAGATAATGATATATTTTTGAAATAAAAAAAAAGATCTTTTCAAAAACCTAAAAATATACAAAGCGTTACATTAAAAAAATATATCATATTTTTGTTTTGCCCGGTAAACGGCGAGTAACTGAACTATTAATAGGATAGTAAGAAAATTCTTTTAGAACAGTACAACTTTCATATATAACTTTTTTTTCTAGAAGCAATAATAACGATAATAAGGGGTGGGTAGAATGAATCATTACAGTAAGCATGTTTTAGAAAATAGGTAATTTACGTTGCTTACTTAATTTTTTCTTTAAAGAATATATTTGAAGGTATCGCTAATTAAACACCATAGCTCGATTAATTATCGAATCAAAATTTTGTTTAGGAAATGTTTACAAAATAAAATTAGAAATAATTTTGATTTAAAAAACGTCTACAAGCAATAACTTTTAAATTAAATCAAAAACTAAACATGGTTATTTGGGTTGACTGATTATTACTTATTTTAAATAAATCTAACCTACTAATTATTGTAAGTTATTAAAAAAAATCATTAAACTCTCTATTCATAATATTTAGTCCTTACAAAATGTATATTTTATGACGTTTCATTTTTTCTGTAGTTAATATAAAAGTGAAAATAAAAACTAAGGCAATTCTTATTGTCAACGTATATATTTAGTTTTTGACAAGAATTTATTACATAATTATAATTAAGATACCAAGTTATAGTTTAAAATTAAATGAAAACGTTTTTTTTAATAAAGGTATTACTATATAAATAAATATAAGAAATCAATAATGGGTGTGACCTCCATTATTATTGATACATTCTTGGAGGCGTCTGCTCATTGACGCTATCAAGGTATCAATATAATTAATATTAATCGTTTCCCATGCGGTATCAATGGCTGCAATTAGTGCATTACGGTTTACTGGTATAAAATTTGGCCCTTGTTGTCTTCGGATAACAGCAAGTATTCGAGCCCAAACATTTTCGATAATGTTAAAATCTGGGCTTTTTGCTGGCCAGGGTAACAGCTCCAGTTATTTGCTTGTATCCAGTTGCGCACAACCTGCGAAGTATAGGGTCATCATATCCCGATAGTTAATTATCGAATGTTCCAAGAAAATATGTGTAAATAGTAAATGGAATCTACTAACGTAACGTTAAGTCGTTAATTATAGTTACATAACTCTCCTTTCATAAGATATAGTTCATATTAATATGCTTATTGTAAAGCTTCGTACACACCTGAACAACAAACCGAGGAACAAACAGAACAACGAACCGAACGGCAATCGGAACATTAATTTGGACGGTGCTACGTACGAATTTTAGAACAGATTCGCAAGTCCTGATTGTTCCACGAACGGTTTGCGGCGTTCCCGCAACTTGTCGGTTTTTTCCGACATCAAAGAAAATGCGCGCGAATGCGTTTGCAGGTTTGGACGAATCTAAACAAAACGGCGAACAAACTTATGCGGGAGAATTAAATTATTTATTTTTGTCCTCCCTTTTGTGGGTTTGTTGTGTTTTAGGTAATATTATGGAGTTGACAGAAGAAAAATGTTTTAAATTAATCAGTGTTTAAGAATGCAAGAAAAAATGATGTCCCTATTAGCATCATTTGGGCGGGAAATTTCCAAAATAAAAAAAGCGAAGTAAATTATAATTTTTACTCTTCTTTGTGCGTAAAAATTTGGTTGGCACTATCTTCTTGTTTTCCGCAATTTTCTCTTCTCAATAATAAATATATATGAACTGAAAACTACTGAAAATAATTATGGGAACAGCACAAACGTTCCGTTTGTTGTTCGGATTGTGGAAATCATAAAAGATCGTTTGTCGTTCTGTTTGACTTTCGGTTCGTTGTTATGTTTGTTGCTCGGTTTGTTGTTCAGGTGTGTACGAAGCTTTACAACTTAAGCAACAATTTTGGCGAATAAAGATTAGTTTGTGATGTAATATTAGAAACACAAATTTATATCATATCAAATTTATGACAACTTAAAACCAAGAACGTGTATGTTATTGCTAAGAAATTATTAAGGAAAAAGCAATTGCAGTGTAAATATTTATAATTAGATATTTTCGAAAGTTTATAAGTCATTGTAATCTTAATACTTAAAAGAAAATCCTGTCCATTAGCATTATAAGGAAATGGCTTTTACTTTATGAATAAGTTTCAATAACAATAGAATATCCTTGCTTGTTTAATTTACTTCCTTTGAGTCATATTGCTCTAAGGGTTGTTACATTGGTCATTAGAAGTATGTAATAAATAAACAATTACCTACTGTTTGAGAAGGGGTAGTGTGAACCAATAAATAAAGTAAGAAATGTAAATTCCATTTTAGTTTAAAATTTCAAGTGTTGTGAAAATGCCACCTCATCTCGGTGCTGATTTGAAAGCGCGGATTGTTTCGGAATTAGCAGCGGGCCGTAGCGTGCGTGAAATTTCACGTATGTTAGATATACCAAAAAGCACCGTAGGGCATTACCGAGTAAAATGGAATCTTGAACACACTTTGGAAAGAGCCATCGGAAGTGGTAGGTGACCTAAAGTATCTACACGTGCTCAAGATCTCGAGTTGTTTCATTACGTAACAGAACAACCATTTGCTACATACTCCAGGGCTATAGCAGATACACATTTCCCGCATGCCGTATAACTGCACAAAAAGATTAAAGGAGATGGGAATAAAGAAGTATAATGCTGCTGCGAAAGAAGTTCTCAGTGACGAAAATATGAGACGTCGTCTGGAATTTGCAAGGCGATATGTGAACGAACCTTTAGAATTTTGGAATCGAGTGATTTTTAGCGACGAAAAAACGTTCAATAGCCGCAACGATGGACCACTAAAAGTTTTTAGAATGGAAGGAACTCGTTACGAAAATAATCACATATATCCTAAAAAACGAAGTGGTTATTTTTCTGTGAATGTGTGGGGTTGGGTTAGCGCGCGGAGTCCAGGAGTTTGTTGGGCTATCGATGGACGTCTTGATTCTGCTGCGTATTTAGATATTTTGGAAACTATTATGAAACCTTCAGTCGAAGTGTTTTATCCAGACGAAGATTATATTTTCCAACAAGTAGTATTCTTATTTCACTATACTTTCTCCAAAAAAAAATAGTTCGGGATCTGTTGAATTAACATATTCATAATGTATTTTTGTTGTTAAAGGACAACGCCCCTATTCATACTTCGCGGGTTGTGCGCAATTGGATACGAAAATAACTTGGAGCTGTTACCCTGGCCAGCAAAAAGCCCAAATTTTAACATTATCGAAAATGTTTGGGCTCGAATACTTGCTGTTATCCGAAGACAACAAGGGCCAAATTTTATACCAGTAAACCGTAATGCACTAATTGCAGCCATTGATACCGCATGGGAAACGGTTAATATTAATTATATTGATACCTTGATAGCGTCAATGAGCAGACGCCTCCAAGAATGTATCAATAATAATGGAGGTCACACCCATTATTGATTTCTTATATTTATTTATATAGTAATACCTTTATTTAAAAAAAAAGTTTTCATTTAATTTTAAACTATAACTTGGTATCTTAATTATAATTATGTAATAAATTCTTGTCAAAAACTAAATATATACGTTGACAATAAGAATTGCCTTAGTTTTTATTTTCACTTTTATATTAACTACAGAAAAAATGAAACGTCATAAAATATACATTTTGTAAGGACTAAATATTATGAATAGAGAGTTTAATGATTTTTTTTAATAACTTACAATAATTAGTAGGTTAGATTTATTTAAAAATAAGTAATAATCAGTCAACCCAAATAACCATGTTTAGTTTTTTTCTTTAATTTAAAAGTTATTGCTTGTAGACGTTTTTAAATCAAAATTATTTCTAATTTTATTTTGTAAACATTTCCTAAACAAAATTTTGATTCGATAATTAATCGAGCTATGGTGTTTAAATAGCGATACCTTCAAATATATTCTTTAAAGAAAAAAATTAAGTAAGCAACGTAAATTACCTATTTTCTAAAACGTGCTTAGTGTAATGATTCATTCTACAGTCCTTCTATAAGATAACCCCTACTGAGACTACCTGCTGTTAGAATTGTAAATGATACCCTTAAGCACGCTTCACAATGTGCAAACTTTTGTTTACAGAAATTGTGGTGTCCAAGTTTTAAATTTCATGAGTGTACATGTAAAGGTCTCGGAGCAATAATTCTTTTGCATATTTCTAGAAAATCTATAGAAACTCTTCGTAGTTATTGATCATTGCAAAAGTTCTATCGACTTGTTTTAGTGTTGTTCATCTTACTAAGTCAGATTCATCAATTTTGTCCAGCGAACATGGGCAAAATTTATAATGTTAGATTAATATGACAAGAAGTTATATTTTTTGGGTATGTTATTGCATATCCTCTAGTCTTCTTACAGGACTTTGACAAACACTTGTAGGAGTAAAGAAAAATTGGTCACATGAACTAAAAATAATTTAAGTACAACGTTAGAAGTGGAGTACTTTTTTTACTTTTTTGTAAAATTTATTCAAAAATCGGTTTATAGAAAGTCGAATTAAATGTTTTTAATTAAACAGTTACTTTAGCATTTAATTCAGCCGCTGTACTATCAAATCAACTACTCAATTGGAATCAAATTTAATTCGACTTTTTTTCAATACATTATTAACCAATTAAAACATTTTTTCACTTTTACTTGAAAAAATTAAAGAAAAAAAAATGCAGTTATTATATCGACAATCTGTGACGACAAAATTAAATAATGATCCTATGTCGCAAATCATTAAACTCAAATCAATAATTTAAAAACATTCGCGGGTATTGTTATTGATATTTCATTCCAATATCAGTTTTTTAGAAATATTTGCATGAATTATATAAGGTAGAGTCGTATAGTTGGGTTATGAAACTAATTTGCGCATAAAAAAATTAGGTCAAAATTTTTAAATATCAAAACGCTGTTAGGAATTAATTAATATTTAATTATAGTTTGTCGTGCACACTTTCTATATTCCAGCAAGAATATGACGATGCGACAATCGTGTAGATAAATTTAAATAAAGAAAGTGGAACAAATCTCACGTTTTTGAATTACATTGTACTCATGAACACCGATATTTACAAAATATAATATTACTATTCAGTCTAATTCTTGTAACGTTTCTTTTGTTATCGTTCGTTCAAGTAATCTAAATATTGACATCCTAAATAGGGCACGTAATTAAGTACGTTATAATTAGTGCCGCTAGGCGCGTCAACAACCGCAATATACAGTAGACTAGATATAAAGAACATTTCTTTTTTTTTACCTTTCGAACAGTAATTAAAATTGAGGTTTCCAGTTTAACCACTCATCAAGATCGTCCTATTGACTACTTCTCAGCCAACATCTTGATTCATTCACAGAGATTACTCTTAATTACATTTAAAACAATAACTTTTTCTCACATACCTATTGCTTAAAGTGATAATTTTAATATCTTTGTGATACTTTAAAAACAAAACTAATTGAACACTGTTCTACAATTCTAAACAAGAAAAACATTAAAATATCATTATTAATATGCATGAGGAATTATCTATTGCCATTGGGAATAATTAAAAAAAAGCTATATGTTTAAATCGTGTGTAATACATGATAATGTATAAAAATTTAAAAATATTAATTCCGTTGTGTCAAACCAACTTGTACATCCTATTTAACCACAATGTTAATTGATAGCAGATAGTAATTAATTATAATAAATACGTACACATTTACAGTTTTAGTTGCATAGTACTAATATTCCTAGCGAAACGTGAGGTTATTATGATACCTCAAAGTTGCAAAATTAGGTCTTAATAAAATTAACGGAAACTGTTTTAAAGTGATTTATTAAATGAATATGTAAAAAGTAATAAGAGAAACTACAGTTAAACATTAGTAGCGGGATTACAGAATCTAAGTAGGTTTCAGATATCGATCAAAATCTGTTAATTTCGATGCAAGATAAGGATTAAGAATATTCGTGATGGTATACAATGTCAATTGAATTCTTAAATACTCTGAAGAATGTATGTATTATTTAAAACAATATCGTGCAAGTTCCGTTACTGGAAATCGATGTTCAATGAAAACCGTACCATCGAATACAGAAAATTGTACCCATTTTCATAATTGTGCAAGTCCAAATTCTAACCTGGTCAATCAATTACATTTCTAATCAGGTGTCCTACGAAAATATTTATATTATAAGTTATAATATGTATAAAATTGTTCAAATTAAAATTAAAAATGTCAACATTACTAAAAAAACATGAACGCCAACATATGTTATTTATTTAAGTTTCCTTTATTTGTTGTTACATTTCCACAAAAATTAATCCATGCCAACATGTGAAAAAATTACTTTTTAGTGCAGGTTGATGCGGGCTATGCAAGCTGAAAGAACTAATTTTAAAGTGAAATAATTCAAGTTTTAAACAATACTGCATTTTTGTTTCGCAATATGTTATTTGTTGTAGTTTCCTCTATTTGTTGTTAAATTTCCACAAAAATTAATCGACGCCAACATGTTAAAAAAACAACAAATATTATATATTTAATTTATTTTGTAATTTTATTAATAATTTTTTTATTTCCAATCTTTAATTATTGTGTTGGACGTCAAAAACACGAGACACATTTTTCTGGATGGATTGTGGGTAACTTCACATGGGTAAAACATGATACTATCATATTATCTCAAAATAGATTCAAAATAGAATAACTATACCTAATGCATTTACAAACAACAATTTTACATATTGATATGATTACATATAAATTCTACTTATTATAGGAGATCTTATTTAAAAGAAGAAATGTTTTACTATGTATGGTTATAAAATAAAGACTCAAATATATATACGTGACTAGAACGTTGTGAGACGAGGCTTTTTAGGTTTCTGTCAGCTATAAAAACTCACAAATAAATAGTTATCAATAAGAATATACATTTAAAATAAAAAAAAAAAAAAACTGAACTAAATTTCTAAGAAAAATAATATTACACCTGCAAGAGTTACAACCACAATAACTGGAACTCCTTACTTGACATAAAATTAAACCATCATAGATTTCAAATAAAATTTGCATAGGTATACATAAATTATTAATTTGAATTAAATTAAACAGCTGTTAGAAAAAACTGACACAAAATTACTTAACGGATCTTAAAAAAATATATAAAAAGTGATGCACTAAAAAAAAAAAGGTTTTTTAATCCCACTGTTAATTAGAATATCGGAGAAAAATCCAATTCTTAAAGTATACTTTTCAATATCATTAAATATTAGAATATGTTTGTATAAATATGTAATGACAATAAAAGAGTCTTATATGGTTATTAGATCTTGAAAATATAACACGAGGTCAGAATGAAGTGACCTATTAAACCTATTTTTACGCAAAACTATATAAAATCTATGCAAATTTATAATTTTAATAATTCTACCAAAATGTTATGTAACCTTTATAACTTAACGACCGCAATAGATTTACGATAAATAAATTGCAATTTAGAAAATTAACAATACAACCTAAATTTTCAAAAAAAAAAACGGTTAAAAGTTCAAGAAAGAAAACATGTGCATTTTATTTTGTTAAAATTTTAAATAAAAAGTAATTTAAAAACATGATTTAAATACGTTACCTATTTCTTGTATTTAAAAAAAACCAAAACTTTTTGAGGTTTTCGAATGAAATATAAAATCTAATTAAATCAATGTTATTATACAATAATTTCAAATAAAAAAATATAAATCGTAGGTACAGATAGTTTTAAACTTGATTGTTCTACACACATTTGATCTACTAGCGTTAATTAATGGTTAAATGCAAAAATGTGTCGGTTATTATCTAAAAAAAAGTGATAATTCTATATCTAGGTACTGCATCTCCTAATATTCTCAGAGCAGTGATTCACAAATGATACTAAGTAGATTAACAAAATTTAAGAAATTATCATAAATTGCTGTAGAGTAAGAGTCTTAGTTGAGTAACGATATAAGTAAATGGGAACAATCGTGCTCTTACGATCACCAATCGTTCACTATTCAGCTTATTTTACTGGAGAAGTATTTATGAAGTAGGTTTTCTAAATCACTACTTAATATTCAAATTGGACTGCCAAAGGTAAAGAAAAATTTTATTAATTATTTCATTGATAACTTGCAGTTTATTTTTTTTAAACAATAATCAAGCACAATATAAAAACATAATATTTAACAAAATAACATATTTTTTTTATATAAACACGTAGTTACTTTAATAAATCGTTGCGTTATCACTAAAAAATTTAAAATTCAGAAATTTTACTCCACGGAATGTAGTAACAGTAGAATATTTTAGTTAATAAACCAGCACACTGAAAATTCATCACATAATGTTGCATTTAATTTAAAATTAGATAAAGTGGGTGGGTAATTCAACAAAATATAAAAAATAGAAGATTATTTAGCTATTAATTCTTTAATCGGATCCCTCCCTATTCGGCCGCACTCATTTTCGATAATAATCTTTCTCAGTGAGAATTCATATAAAGATAAAAACAAATTGAATCACGTTTTCCCTACAACGTAATTAACATTTAAATGGAACAACGTAGTTTGACATGGACATTACTTTCTCTTCAACATTCTACATCAAATAATCTATCATGAAACGAATTTATAATGAAATTAGAAACCTATTCAAGCCCCTCCTTTCAATGAGAAGTAAGTTAACGTGTTAAATCAAATTAAATTAATCCCAATTCGTTACATTACAATGTAACCATTTAATTATACGCAGTTTCATGTCGATGCCTCTGATTAGATGCATTTATTGCTTAATAGTCCAGCCACTCTCGCACTTGTTCAGAGACTGTTCGCCTACCTAAAAAAAATTGTGCAAATCGCTTCGGAATAATAATCTACGAATGCGAAAAATAGTTTTGTCCAAAAGTAGGCGCCGCTTCAACAGTTATTAACAATTTTTTAGAATTTTATTATTTATTTCCGGAAATAATTAAGCTCTTATGAAATTATAAGTGAAAATTTATCGCTGAAGTGAACAGTTTCCAAATTCATTATTTTTCAGCTAGAATTACTAGACTATATTCATTGTATTTCAGTATTCCATTGCAATAAAAACCAATTGTAAAAGAAGTACATTTTCACTAAATACATTGATTTAGCTATTAAGAGAGTATTTTGCCCTGGTGTTGAGATGCATAAAACAGCGAGTGCAAAATAACTATTTTCTATAGAAATAAAGAACATATAACGTTCAAACAAAAAAATTGGAAAGAGACATTATGATTCTATGCCCATCGTGTAATAAATTTTCAGTTTTTTCAAAATATGTGTTTTTGAAGACACTAAACTTTCAAAAAATAACGTAAAAACGTGATAACGTACCCTTCAAAATATGCATTTAATTGTATCAAAACAAAATTTCAATACATTACGGGCATGCATTTATGCTTTCAGCAATAAAATATGTATGCGACTCAAGATTTAAAAAATTGTTTTTAAAAAATCTATAGTCATACACAAAATCCTTTTAGTCGGAAATGCACGGAGAACCATAGCCTGGCAGTAATGTAATTTAATATTGAGCTTTTAACCGAAAAAGATGTAACACACAACTTTTATTTTGACATTAATGTAAAACAAAACGAAAACCTGCAATGGTTTAATAATTATTCTAAATCTATTTATGATTTAATAAGTAGACATCCATAAAATGTTTATCTAGGTACTTAATTGAATAAAGACACAATTCTTTAGACCGGTGTAAATTAATATAAAAACCACATGTACGTTTAATTGATGTTTTAAAATGAACAAAAACTGTTTGTTGTGTAACTTACTTCCACCTGCTAAATAACAATAAATATTGAAATATTGTACATTACATAATGATAATATAATAACATTTCAAAGTTTGTAAAAATAACGTAGCAATGTTTAGAAATCGCAAGTTCAGAACAGGTAGTTCTAAAGAATGAAAAAAATGAACGAAGTAGAAAGTAAGAAAGTACTAGGAAACTTCATTGTAAATCGTGGATGAGGCCTGTTGTTTGCAGAAATATGTTCTAGGCAAATAGCCCAGTCAAATTAGCATTCAACTTCGGAAAAATTCCGATACGGCTGGATTTTTACGTACGACTATACAGGGTGTTTCCTAAGTAATCTAAAATATTATATGGGGCGTTTCGTTACTCAATTTTAAGACGAAAAGTTTATATAAACATGTGTGATAAGTCTTGTCGTTAATGAGATACAGGGTGTTAAATTGTTTATAATAAATCAGCTCTGATTGTATTTGAAATTAATTTTTCCTAGTGACGCTACTGGTTTTCGAAAAACATGCTTATTCTAAGTGGCCTTTGGAATAACGTTGACAACTGTGTCAAACCTAAAACTAACGCAAACAACGAACAATAAATTGTTAATAATACGACTTTTGTGTTAAGTTAACAACGATGCCTGTGTTTACTAATGCCGAAATGGCTAATATGCACTTTTGTATGGATTAGCAAATGGTAATGCCTTAGAGGCTAGACGTATGTATGCCCAGCGTTATCCTAATAATCGTTTACCATGTTCAGATACGTTTACTAAGCTACATAATAAAATAATAAAACACCCTGTATCTCATTAACGACAAGACTTATCACACAGTTTATATAAACTTTTCGTCTTAAAATTGAATGACGAAGCGCCCCCATATAATATTTAGGTGACTAGGAAACACCCTGTATATTATTCATTGTAGCCATTGTGTCAAAAGTCCCCAACGATCCGACCCCTGCTAAATATTTTATGTGGTTTCAAAGATGAAGAAAATCAGTTTTTTGTAAATGTCTCACAAACTACGTGGTTTTCGAAAAGAATAGCGATTAGCTAATTTGTAGGTTAAACAATTTGGAAATAGATGGGTAGGTCGGTTTTCCCTAAATTTTAACATTAGCTGGAAATCGAGCGTAATATGTTAAAACAGCAAAACTTGATAAATCGGAAGTTCTTTAAACCTAGCTACCAGCTAATCTAACAACGGGCTTTAAACATTTGTCAACACTTATGAAGGTAAGATGTCGAAAAAGTTGCAGTTTACACAGAGTAGCCTCCCTAAACGTGTACTTTCTACAAGAAAAAAAAATGGTTGGTGTTTATTTGTAGTTTGTATGAGTGGATTTTTGTTTTCTTTTGATTAGAAGTTTCCAATTTTAAAATACAAAAAATGACAATGTTTTTTAAGTATGAAAAAATGCATTTAGTGTTATTTTTCATGGTTAATTTTCTAGAAAAAATAATTTATACTTTTATGATATTTAAGAGTTAAAAATAAATTTGTGTTTTTGTTGCTTAGAATTGCAAAAAATAAAAGTGTAATGGGCAATTTTTTTCTTTTGAAGAAAGAAAAAAGAACCTTGCTTTTTTTCTTTTTTGAGATTTTGTTTTTAATATGAAAAGGGGTTTTTTCTTTTTTCACTCTTTGATTCTGCACTTTTGTTTAGTGTACTTTTTTGTATTTAGACAAAAAAAATTTCATTTACTACCGATTTTTTTATTTTCCTTTTCTTCTTTTGTTCACTTTTGGTTTTCAGTTACATTAAAAATTTTTTGAGTAAGAAAAGCCATTGTTTTTATCAAAATTGCATTGAAACTATTTTTTTGAGTAAGAAAAAGCGTACGAACCGTCGAGTTGGATCTTTAATTTGGTGAGCGAAGCAAGTATCGTTTTCATCACATTTGCATTGAAACTATTTTTGTGAGTAAGAAAAGTCAGCGTTAGAGCCGCCGAATTGGATCTTCACAATTTGGCAAGCGAAGCGAGTCGTGTCTTTTCAAATTTGTATTGAAACAATTTTTTTGAGTAAGAAAAGTCAGAGTTTGATCTTCACAATTTGGCGAGAGTAGCGAGTCGTGTTTTTATCAAATTTGCATTTAAACTATTTTTGTGAGTAAGAAAAGTCAGCGTCCGAGCCGCCAAGTTGCAATTCACAATTTGGCGAGCGAAGCGACCGTGTCTTTATTAAATTTGCATTGAAACTATTTTTTTGAGTAAGAATAGCCAGATTTCACAAACGCGAAGCGGCGACCCCCCCATCGACGCGAAACGGCGCTGGGCTAGGATCGCGTTAACGACCCTGGTAACAACTAATTTTCCGGTATTCACAAAACTTTAAATAATAAGATTTTTAATTGCGATCATTCCCGATGATAACGCAACACCTATTCAATCAAAATACACAAAATAAGCCGGGAACCTTCTCCTTCATAGTTCTTTTTCCGTAGGGAGTAAATGTTCAAATTATAAATATCTCAGAATTAATTTTATCATGTCGTTTTTTAATTAAGTTCGCAAACTTCAATGTAGTTTAAGAATATAATTTGTTATTGGTTTTTAATCTCACATGGAACAAAAATAAAAAAAACCGAGATTCTACATAATATAATTGAAATAAACAGTTTTCAATACACATGTGAAAAGTGAAAAGGAAAGTGTAAAGAATTTTATGCACTCCAGGGACTAAAGTATCAACATAAGTCTCTGCTTTCCAAGATTAAAGTACCATTTTAAATCGTTTTAAAATCCCAAGGATATAAAGTAAAATAAACATGATGTTTCCATAGCAACATACGGAGTAAACCACTGGATCTGCGTATACTTAAACGTCTTTAATTTGAAGTTTTATCAAATTTATTTTGTAGTTACTGATGTTCTACCATATAAACATTTTAAAAACTGTGTTTTTATTAAACAACTGTAAAATTGAACTGTAATTAATTTTTGTATCAATTATTTTTTTCATTTTTTAACAATTTAATTTTTTTCAAAATTCTTAATTATACCTAGCCAGAACTTGGGAGTGCATAAAAGAATTTATAAACACACGATTAAAGTGCGTGAATCCGTCGGGCTATAATAACTTGGTCCTCAGGATTAATAAAGCACTTTAGTCCCTTGTTACATAATATACTATACTTGTTTACCTGGAAGGTTAAAATGTTTAAAATAGGGCTTTTTCCCTTAGACTGTGACCATACCCTACAATTTCTACCTGGAGATGTTCATTTCACTGACGATGACGTAGATTTGTAAAACGTGACTTACACATACGAATACAATTGACACTAGTTGTAGATGTAAAAAAATACGATTTTCAAGTGCCTACTAACAAAAATATTAAAAATTCGTTGAATCACAAAATTGACTGGAAATCTTTGTAAAAGTTTGCTGGTGCTCATAACAAAATTCGAATTAAAGCTGTTACTGCTGAAAATAATAAGTTTAAATTTGTCATGCGAAACTGTGGGCACAGGTACAAATCATGTTCCTCAACCCAAATATTTTAAGTACAGTTTGGCGTTAATAATTAATGCCTACACTTGCATTACAAAAATGCAGTTAGTTCTTCAAGCGGCGATGTTATTTAAAATTAAAAGTTAACCTAATTAAGGATCCCGATTTTAATTTAATATTGTGTGATAATTTCTAATGTAATTTTGTAGATCTATTAAAATTCCAAAATAAAAAAAATATTTCTTTATATTAAAAATGGATTAATTAGACGTTTGTTAAAAGTGATTCAAAACTTTTAATTTAATTGGCCACAGAGTAATAATCATCAAATCCCATCCGTAAGAATTAACAAGATCATCGTGACTAAGAAGGAGATATTCAGAAAAAATGTGTCTTGTTAGTCGTACGAAAATACGACACTAATAGGTTACAAATCGAATTGTGAAAGTGCATATATAACATCCGCTGGCTTACTTACACATAAAGGCTGTAAGTGTTCCTAATAAAACAACAAAAGATAAAATGAAAGTAAGTAGGTAGAATAGATGAACAGCGGTGGTCTCTTGAACTTAGTGACCTACAACGAGAATTATGATGAAAATAAGATAGCCGCCCCAGACTTGCAGTGTTAACTGATACAGAAGAAGTTGTCAGTGTGTCACTATAAAATGTATCCGTTATAGTAACCGTGTCTCACCTTTTCATTTATTGGATTCTTTACATTGTTTTTTATTCTGTAAAAATTATTTGAAAAAATGTTTAATGTTCAACAAAAAAAGGTTATTATTATTAAATTTAAATAATTTAAAAAGTTTCCTAAAAATTCTATTATTTTCAATTAAACACCAAATTAAAAAGAATTTTACCTTCAACACTACATAATAAACGAATTCCAAATTTCCATTTTATTCATACAATATTTTATTAACTTCATATTACACAGAGCAACATTTTCGAAGTCATCGAATGAAAACTAAATTCTGACTTCAGGTTCTGGAAGTGCCCACCCAAACTAGCAAAACCCTATTTGGGTTTTGATAGTTTAGTTCGAAATTCTTTTTTAATGTCATCAATTTGTTTGCTCGAACTTTGGCTTTGCACGGCTATATCTCGTAAATTATTAGAAATTTTTCAATGTAACAATGTAACAAAATGTTCTTCACACCAAAATATACTACTTTTATCAACATGTCGAGGCCATATTTTTACTCTTTCGGGGTGTTTTTAAGGCAGAAAGCCGAAAAATGACATTTTCCACATTTTCGACTATAACTCACAAACCGTACATATTTTAGGGTAACTGTCTTAGACAAAAATGTTCTCTACATCAACACAAATAACATTGCAATAACCTATAATCGATGCTTATAGTTTTTTTGGCCGTTGTAAATTTCGCCACCAAATAGTACATTTCACACAAAATTTTAGCTTTTCAGGGTTTTACGTTCAAGAAACTGATTTTTAGCTCACTTTTGAATATTTACTAACAATTAGCATCTATTTTTGGAAAAGAAACTGAACAAAATTTTTGTTTCTAAACTGCTATAGTACATACACGAAAAATTGACAACGTTTAAGTTAAATGAATATACACAACGTTTTAATTGCTATACTATCTGCAATCGTTATCAGGTGAATACTAACACACTTAAAAACTACTAGAATTGTATACTAAAGACGTGTTTAAAAAAAAACCATAAAGGTTCAGGAGGTTATTATTTCACATCAAACAATATTGTTTAATTCATTCAAAGGAATGCATTTTTTAACATTAACATTAACATTAAAGTTACTCTTTAAAACAATTTTTTTACCTTGGGTTTTGCACGATGAAGTAGATAAATACTATTGTTAGTTCATAATTTATAAGGCATATGTTGGAAATTGTTGCAAATAAACCTAAACTATCTATTTTGTCCCAAATAGTAATAATTAAACGATAAAATCATTAAATTTGGTTATGCTCTAAGTATATGAAATTTTCCGTTTAGTAGTAATCTAAGACAAAAAATATAAAGTCTGTGTTAGTAATCAAGATATTGATTGAATTAAAATTGATTTGGCACGCCTATAAATTAAACCAATTGTAAAAATATCTTTTAAATTACGTCTAATTGAAACTGGCACGGATTCATTATTGGTCGACTATATGAAGAATCGTTAAAACTTGACATTAGACAATGAAGTAATTTGATGTATTATTTATTGCAATTGTTTGTTTAAATAAAAATTATAGAAACTAGACCCATAAAAACTACGCAAAACATGCACAATTTTTAAACAATATATTATTTAAAATCTTAAATTTTCGATTAAATTTTGTAGAATTCTACCAGTTTGATGTAAATATTCATTACCCACACGCATTGTTTTTTTGCATTAACAATGTAAAATAATTTACAAATCTATTTAGAAATTTACATAAATACTGTTATAGAAAAAGAGATGCACGTGGCGAAATTTCTTAAATTAAGCATACTCGTAATAACCAAAAACAGCAAAACAGAAATAGAAAATGCTATAATAACAAGTAACTTATTGGTGATTATTTAATTGGAATATAGGTTGATGATTCATTCCTGTGGGTGTCTAGAAGAAGATTTCTGTTAATATTACGTTAATAAATAATAACTTTTTTTATTCTATAGTGTGGGTGAATTATTTGTATTATTTAGACACCCAAACCTTATATGAAAACAAAATTGCAATTATCTTAATAAGCAAATATACATGATTACTAAGAGAAAGTAATTGGTTTTCAAAATTGCAATTAGTAAACTAGTAAAGGTATTTGGCGATCCTTATCTAAATTATCGGTGAACCGGATGTAATAAGGCTCTTACAAAATTGTTTCAATTGTTCAAGACAAATTAAGATATGCTTTGATGGTCGACCATATTTAAACACAAGGAAACAAATTAAATTTCTCTAACTAAAAACTAAATATAAAAAAAACATAGTTTAAAAACAATAGCAGTATTTTTACCGAGTTTGGTGAAACTCGGCATTAAATAGAAAGTTCCTAAATAATAAAAAATAGATTTTTTTAATACGTGTCCATAACAAACTGTAAATACGATGTAATAAAGAGGCCATTAAAAACATTGCTGGAAAAGTTTTTAAAAACGTGCGTCCTAGTTTAAATTTTTTCTCAACGCAATGTTTAAATATATTTAATAAAAGTCTCTTTAATTAAACATTTTACATTTTTATTGTTTCAAATCCAATGATAGTTTCACAAATAGTAAGTAATCAAATAAAAATCCTTTCATTTATTACTATGCCAACCTTTGAAATTGTGACTTCTTTAAGAATAGGAATTCCTGCAATATTTATGCAGATTAATCGTTTTGATGAGTAATCACTTAAGATTATTTCAATTGTACAATTACCAGCACCACGAGTCTATAATTTTATAATGAATACATATAATTGAGTAAGTTAAGACAACAGAATAATAATAATACCAAATATCTACAAAATTTACATTAATTTGCGATTTCGCATTGATTGATTTCCTTAAGTTAGGTAGATATTCCAAGTTACGTGTCAATATTCCTTGAAACCATGATTATAAGTGAAACGATGAAAGTATTTCTTTAAATATTCACATGAAGACGACGTAATTAACATACATCATGCTGCAATTAGACAATGTGACAGTTAAAATGTTACAGAAACGAGATGTAATTGGACATATATTTATAAAAACTACCGTTCATCAGGACCCACATATTCCTTGTTGGGTAATGTACATTCCGTTAGGAGTACATGGCGGACGTTAAGGTTATCCACTGAAAATGCTATTCAATGTTTTTGAAAATAAATGGGGGTAGGGAATGTCATGACTTGCAAAGTAACATGTTATAACTGCTCGTAATTATAAACACTTAGAAAATAACCGTTTTTAACAAAGATATTTACAAAATTACTGTATAATTACGAGCAGCTTTATACTACTTGTAGATTAAGTTAAATGAACATTTGTTTAAATTGAAAATGCGGGAAAGTATTTGTAAATATTGCTCGATTAAATTGAAATGGTAATAGTTTTACACCGACTGATAAATAAAAATTATAGGAAGTTTAAACACGTAAAACAATCAAATAATTCCTTTTCCACTTCCTAGAACTTTAAATACCATACCAATTTATGATACAACGATCACAATGTTAGTATAGGGTTGATTAAGCATATAAAAATCACCGCAGGAAAGCCGAAAAGGCAATCGGTGATAATGGATACCAATGACTTTAGGAACTGTGTTAAGAGGAATACGTACTAGCATTGATTATAAAGTTGCGGTACTAGCTAAACATGTACTATAAGTAAGCATTTTAATGCGTCGAATGGCGTTAAAGTACCT
This sequence comes from Abscondita cerata, assembly GCA_030710515.1. Classification (NCBI taxonomy): domain Eukaryota; kingdom Metazoa; phylum Arthropoda; class Insecta; order Coleoptera; family Lampyridae; genus Abscondita; species Abscondita cerata. The sequence continues at coordinate 286,984 of JALBCR010000609.1, forward strand.
ATAAAATAGGCTCAAATTTTCAAGTTATTTGAAGTGTTGTGATAGAATTTAGATTTTCTATTTATTTCTATTAAAATTATGGTGTTAAATATGCTATAAAAGATACACATTCAAACATAAAAAAAAAACAATAATCAAGCATTTTGAAAAAAAACTAATACTTCTATACGGACAAAGCCCCAAACTTTGTCTTTGATAAAACATTAAGTTTACTTCAAACATTTAAAATTAACAGCTGTTATAATGGTACTTACAGTGGATGGTTTAGTGATGGCGCACTACTAGTACGCATTCCTCTTAATTACTTTAAAAAAATCAAATGCTGCCCCAAAAATTATGCATTTAGATAATGAAATGGCGAACGATAATAAAAAGATTTAAAATCTGTTTGTCCAACACTATACCCGTAAACCAATCACAACTAACACACATGATTCTACGTAAACCTACTAACATTTTAAACATGTGAAGACCGCTGTGATATCAAAAACTACTACAATCTTTTGAAAATATAATTTTAGACAATATTGATATTCAAAATAAATGAGCAACGTGGTTTTCTAAAAGATCGACGCATTCAAACCCACTAATTTTAGAAGGATTGCACAGTACTTTTTTTACTTCACATCTTATACTTAAATAAGATTCAAACCAAAAATTTTAACACCCTTTTTTTACTTTTTCTGACAAATTAGAGTTAGTACATTATAATGAAGCAAAAGAAATTTTATGTCCGACGGCCGACAGAGCGTCCGTCCGTATGCAAAAAGATATCAAGAGAACCACCCGTCCGATTTTTATGAAACTTTGCACATGGGCCTTTTTTTTTAAATAAGTAATTACTGAGATATAACAATCACGTGACAGTAATTGTTGTAACAATATCTACACCAATAGCATATATACCAAAAAAAGTTGAGGGAGAAAAGTTGTATATTAGTATTAGTCTTAACTTCTTTCCACTTAATTTATCAATAAATCAATTCTTCGAAAACATTTCTGCATGTATAGATAAACTTAGCTTAGCGGCCATGTTAATACGCATTCTGTAACAAACTAGTGTATTTTATAAAAAATATCGTAACAGGTGAACCCTAATTTTTAAGGTGACCGATATCGTCAACTTTCTTAATTACTGGATTGTACGGAAACTGTCACTTTTGTATATGATCGTGGAAAAACGTAGTTTACATAGTGGTGGTAGGAAATAGTATATTGTATTACACTAGGAGAAAATCATAAACATGATTTTATCCTCAAGTAAACATTTGGTTCTAGTCTGGGTACAAAAAATATTAGTTGATACTATTACACCTATGAGTTGACATAACTTTATTGCTTGAACAGACAGCTTAAAACTAACGTTGTCTCTGAGGTGCTCTTTAGTTCTTCTGTCTGTTTTCTACTACCTTCGAAGTTAAAATCGCTGTTGCTATTTTTTATCTTTCTCCACTCTCCCTTATCTCTGATCAGTTGTGCTCACTTTTTAAGTGTTTTCTTAAATTTTTGTTTGTAAATTAAATCTAAAAGTTCAATAATATTCAATAATTTAGTAACAAAATTTATTGGCACTGCTGTATTCAACACCATTTGGTTATGATGGAATTACGGTAGTTCAGCACGCCCTCTGTACAACATCCACTAAAGCATTATTATTAAACAAACGTTTACCGCAGAACTCCACATCGCACCGATACTAATAAACGTCAAAGAACGTATGGAAGGTATGGATATGTTGTATGCTACATACTACACTACGTCAGTACGTTGGGCAAAAGCGAAAATGAAATTGCGTTTTAGAAAAATGGTTCAAACAAAAGCTATAGACAATAAAATTTCCAACAACTTTCCCCTTCAACTTTTTTGTATTTTTTGTATAATTAAACATTTTAAAAATTCAAAAATCTGTGTACGTTAACGTCCCTTTTGGCTACATAGATTATGCCCAAAATTTAATCAGATCTCCGGAATTATAAATAAGGTCCATGTACACAGTGCAAATATATACAGGGTGTTCCATTTTAAAAAAATCAACTTTGGTTGACTATGTTTTCTGAATCACCCTGTATATATGAAAATACTTTTTAAATGGGCAACTTTTAGTCTATTTGAGAAGCATGTTCACACTTTTTCGGGGTCATTCCATATCAAGTCAACCAGGTGCTTTAACCAGAAGGTCTTGGATTTTGCTAATTTTTTGGTTATTTGTTATATGCATTGAATTAAAGAAAAATACAGAATTTCAAATTTTTTGGACTTATGGTTTTTGAGTTATAAATTTCTAAATTAAAAAAAAAGCCGAAAATCTACGTGTTTTGGAAACGGTTTTTTGCCATTTCTCAAAAACTATTAGAGCTAGAAAGCTGAAAAAAGTTTCATATTATTCAGTTGTTTTTGCTCTTTCTTTAGATATATAACACGACCATATTATAAAAAAAGTATATATTTTTTTTAAACCAAAATTTATTTTTTGAATTTTGAAAAAACACCCCTTTTGATTTTTTTGCAAAAAATATATGTCATTCCTACTTGTCCTGGCTCAAGGTGTGCCAAATTTCAAAGTGGAGAAACAATGGGTTCCTGAGATAAAAAATCTGTACCAGCAACAGGTACACACTAAAAACCCCCTGAAGATAGACCAATATTACATACATATCTACAGGTAATTAAACGGGGCGAGCAAATCAATAAAATTCCTACATAGGATTTGAGTAATATCAAGGTAGGCCTATAGACCATCTAGGTTCATATTTAAATTAAATAGTATATTGTACTTACATGTACAGTAAGTTCAATCGTAGTAAAAAAATGTCAAATGAGCAGAACAATATTTACAAAACAGTTCAAATGTTTCTTATTTCTAAATATTTAAAAATTTTTTTGTAAATTAATACTTGATTCAGTCATTTCTTCACTGGTTAATGTATATGTCCTTCCAGTAGCAGTCCTTGGGTCAACCCTTTTTGAGAAGAGTGTTAGTTTGCACTACTAAAATATCAGGTGGCTGTGGATAGTAGAACGATGCTGAAGGTCCTTGAGGATGTAAAAAACTAACTCTTGCTTCATTTGATTCATTTTTTGCTAAGATGCAGGCCAACCACCAGCTTTCATTGTACTCCACAGTGCAGAAACCTGATTCCACATTAGTTAGGTCCTCGAAAATTCCTGCATTTGATGTTACAGGCTGTTCGGTTTTTTTCTCAAAACTTAGAGAGTACATTTTAGTATGCATTTTTGTCTCAGATAAAGGAATTATTGAATGGATTTTACGTGTTCCTTTAACAGTTTCCGCTTCATAAAATCTTGTTTTGAGTTTACTTTCATTTTCAATGTATTGTTCGGAAGTGCAATACTTGAATTGAATTCCGGGAATGTTTGTTTTGGCAAATTCATAAAGTTGTTTAGGAGTCATGATTTGCTCTTCATAAGGGCGCTGCAAGCTAGCTTTGCTAGCTAACCTCTTTACAGTACCTCCAAGGCCATCACAAGCACTCTTGCCATGAGAGGTAGCAAAGAAATGTCACTCAGCATTTATACCAAAGTCTTTCTGGTGAAGGCACACATTGAGAAAGTTTTTACAGTTTTTATACTGTCCCGCACATCCATCAGAGAAATAAACAATTTTACTTAAATTAGGAATTACAGTTTTAAGATCCTCAATCAATATGGTCTGAAACAGGTTGAAAGCAACTGTATCATGGACAAGGCACTCTGAAATAAACACGTAATTTAGATGTTTAATCTTGTCTTCGCCATCTTCCTTTAAATATACCACAAAAGGATGAAGGGTGGCTTGCGTGTTATTCCAATGATACGATTGCACTTCATCCTGTAGGACAAAAGAATAATTTTCTGCAAAATCACATGTTATGAGAATTTCTCCACTTTTCAATGTCGCTTTCACTTCATTATAAAATTCCTTCTGCATTGTTGCTATGAATGAGTGTGTTTTTAATTTTAATAAATCTTGTACGAATTCATCAATAAATTCATCTTTGTCTTTTACTACTGTCTCCAAAGTGCATCTATCAACACTTAACCATCTCTTGTATGTTACATTATCAATCATTTCATCCTCAAACATTTTAGAAAGTGATTCTTGTAAGGACCTATACCAGGACACATATCACAATTATCCAAGTAACAATCTGGTGCAGGTGGGTTACACATAATTTTACTGAAGCAGTTTTTGTAGTCTCGTACCTCACTATCATCTTCATAAAATTTGAAAGTGTTCATCTTGGTAGCATTCATCATTAGCTTGACATTTTGATGGATTACACAAACGCAAACTGTGTGTGTTCCACTTTTCCCTGCTAAAATACAGTTTTTTGGGCGCAATTCACAAAATTTGGAAAACCCAATACGAAGATTTGGATACTCTGCTTTGAATAGTTCATACAATTCATTTAGGTTTACCAAAATCAACCGTTTCTGCAAATGCACTTTCGGTTCATTATTTTCTCTTACCGCCACCACATCTTTCTTACCAGGCATAACTCTGGTAACATCTTCCCTATTATAAAAATCAACTACAACTTGAACTGTTGTATGACTAAGAGCTTTGCCTGGTTTAGCGTTAGGAGATGAAAGAATGCCTTTTCCCTGACCATTTTTTAACAGCTCTAGCCATGTAATCAGTTGCTCCAAATTCATTTTAATTTTGCTACGGCTCCAGCTCATGGGTAAAACGGACAGGATAGTCATTTTTTCGCTTCTTTTTGTACTTTCAGCAAACTTGCGTTTCAATTGATTTATTATTTCACACTCATCATTGTCAGTATTTGGTTGAGCTTCTACACTATTTTGTATAAATGTTTTCTCTAGAGTTATTTTAACTTTTTCAAGTTTCTGCTTGGTGTAAGATTCTGAGCTAAGTTTCTTTTTTTTAATTGGAGATTCACCAACAAGTTCCAATGATTTATTTAAGAACTTTAGAGAAGAATCAGGATCAACAAAGTCAGTGTCATTGTTCCTTGTACTGGGCCCAGGTATTGGCATATCCACGTCATTATCTTTATATAACTTGGTAACTTTTAATCTGCAATTATCACAAATTTTCATTCCTGCCTTTACATTGTCCAAACCCAAATAACACATCCATTCAGGTATACTTCTTAGTTTGCAAGATTTTTTATGTTTCTCTTCTTTCAAGGGGTTGCAACATTTCATTGAAAATAAAGTCCAGGCACTGATTTCATCTTTACTTGCCATTATAAAGACCCCTCAAATGTTGTTGAAATATTAAGCTATAAGCAATGAGTTATTTTAGTATTAATAGTGTTACAATAAAACAAACTCAACTTTCAATAACCTCAATAACATTATGAAGTCTCCTCAAATATCGTTAAAAGATTATAAGCAGTTAATTATTTTAGTATGATTAGCGTTGAAATTAAAAACTATCAAATGTCAATAACATTAACAAATCAGTATGAAAACAATAACAAATTTAATCTAAAAAATGAAAGTTTTAGTGTGTCACATAAACAATATTTACTAATTACTAACCAAAGAACCAAACCCAATTGCACATGGAATTCAGTAACCAAAAGGCTGAAGTAACTTAATAAAACTTTGAAGGTAATGACTGATTATACACAAATAATTACATTCACTGTCTCCACCAGTAAACTGTTCACAAGCAAACTGAATAAAGGCCTACATGCAGTCACTGACAGACAGAGACAGAAATGTGAGGCAGACAGACACTGTCTGTAGATTTTCAGCTGTGACATGTATTCTTGGAAACTCCAGCTGTTATTGATAGACTCAAACTAAACAAAGCAGAAATATTACTTACTATGACTGAAGTCTGCAGCCAATGTGAATTAATTTAATTTCCTTGCAATTTTTGTCTCTATTTTTTTGTCCATCTTAGAAATATGACAGTTTTTAAGTTTAGTTATTTTTAAAAGTATACTGTTTATATGTCTATATACAAATAAGTTGAGTATTGTAATATACTTAATATAAATTACACAAGAATGTTGACACATATTATTTCTTATTTATATAGCCTACTAGAAAGTCTGCATACATTCTTAAGATTACATAGGTGTACTTTGTTATTTTTTATACCTAAGTTTACTAACATTTATAGATTTTGAGGCATTAGTAGTGTACCTCTTGTTAGTAAAAAATGTGTATCTCATAAACCCATTGTTTCTCCACTTTGAAATTTAGAACAACTTGAGCCAGGACATGTCAAAATAACATATATTTTTTGCAAAAAAATCAAAAGGGGTGTTTTTTCAAAATTCAAAAAATAAATTTTGGTTTAAAAAAAAATATATACTTTTTTTATAATATGGTCGTGTTATACAATATGTCCCCCTAAGTTGGAATCATATGAAAAACTTTTTTATTATTAATTTTAGGAAAAAAAGTTATTCTTTATAAAAAGTTGTGCATGTTCTAAAATCTAAAATACAGTCATCAAATATCAAATTTTTTCAGTCGTATACAAGGTTTGTCAAAAATATGAATTTTACTGAAGAGTAAAGTACCTTTAAATTTAACAATATTGGAAAATGTTATTAAAAAAGTTAAGCAGAATTAAAAACTACGTTTAAATATGCAATTGCAAGTATTTACATTGATAACATTATTATATTTATTGAACATTTTTGAAAAATAAAAGTCAACACCCTGTAGAAATAAAATGACTCACAGCATCGTAAAAGTATATTATAATATTTTAGTCAAATTATCATAAATAATAATAAATAATCACAAGAGATAAATGTTCATTCAAAATAGAAATATTAATAAAAAAACAAAATAAACTTAATTTTTAATGTAAATGGATGTAATTGCATATTTGAACGTAGTTTTTATTTCTGATCAACTTTTTTTGATAACATTTTCCGATATTGTAAAAATTTAAAGGTACTTTACTCTTGAGTAAAATTCATATTTTTTGACAAACCTCGTATACGACTGAAAAAAATTGATATTTGATGACTTTTTATGAAGAATAACTTTTTTTCTAAAATTAATAATAAAAAAGTTTTTCATATGATTCCAACTTAGGGGGACATACTGTATATCTAAAGAAAGAGCAAAAACAACTGAATAATATGAAACTTGTTTCAGCTTTCTAGCCCTAATAGTTTTTGAGAAATGGCAAAAAAACCGTTTCCAAAACACGTAGATTTTCGGCTTTTTTTATAAATTTAGAAATTTATAACTCAATAACCGTAAGTCCAAAAAATCCAAAATTTTGTACTTTTCTTAACCTTTATGCATACAACAAATAACCAAAAAATTACAAAAATCCAAGACCTACAGGTTCAAAATTAATTCTGAACTGGTTGATTTGACATGGAATGACCCTCGGATAAGTAGTCTGAAAGCCCATAATCGAATAATTACACACTAAATGGACACACTGTATACGTTTTCCATTTGAATTCTTCAATACAAGCAGCTAAAAACGACAAGTGAACTCTCCTGGCTTTAAAATTATTATGTGTACCTCGAAAATTCTTCCATTTGTTAATGTCGAATGAAGTGTGAAGTTTCATGAGCGACAGTGCCAATCAGGTTAATCCGTATTTCGACAAAACCTTTTCGAGACATTACGAACAGATTATCGTGAAATTATCATCTGATATGACATATTCTTTGTTTGGAAACCGCTGCCTTAAGTAATTTTAAATATTCGACAAAATAATAATGTAAGTCTACCCTGTAGTATTAAAGATATCATATTATTATTTGCAATTATAAATCTTTCATCTTTTTCTACTAGAAAACGTTCAATATTCCAAGTACATAATAAATTATAGAAAGCCAAAAAATGCTGTTCTTATACAGGGTTTCTATAAATGATTGTCTCATCAGGTAAGTGTTGAAAAACTTAAAAAATGGAAATTTGCCGCTTAAACTGATAGTGTATTAATTTATGCTAATGTAATCATCTATAAGTTATTTCATCGTTCCGTTATATTTGTTATCCCTAGTTGTAATTGTGTTCTTCGTCGTTTATCGTTAATTTTGTACATTTAATTTGCCAACTTGATAAGACAATCAATTATACAAAACCCTGTATATTTATCAAAATATTCTTGCCTTATGTGACGATTAATAAAGAAAACATAAATACTGTGTGATTTTTTGCCAACGATGCTAATGTGATTAATTAATTGTATCGGGTTGTTAAAAGATATAAATCATAGTTGTTTAGTCAGCTTTTGGTCTATAACCTGAATCACATTTAAATTGAGCAGTTCATGTCAACGTGAAAATTTATACTTTTATAAAGCTTAATAACTTTGTAAAATAACATTAGAGAAAACGTGATTGCATTATCTGTAGTTGCATTAGAAAGTTTTCTTACAATTGAAAAAAATATATGCATAGTTAGTGATTTCCTTTCTAGAACGTGCGAATATCTTTGATAATACTTAACTTTATTTTGTCTTATTGTTAATATTTATTATTCTCTTGTGCAATTCAACAACCACGACGGGTTAGTCTAAAATGTAGGAAAGTAGAACTATTTCAAGTACCTACTGCAAATTGTATTCTACCATTTAACAAAAATTCATTGCAAATGCAACTTTGAGTATATTGTTGTGTGATCGGTCTTTATTGTGCTGATAAACGGAAATAATCAATTTAAGAAACTATTGAAAATTAATCTTCTTAAGGCCTAATTTTTTCATCTCCAGTTAATTTTATCTGTCGGTTAATCATCTTAGAAACGCGATTTTCTAAAAATTTGATTGGATCAATACAATACAATACAATATAAAGTTAACTGAGGAGAAAAGATCAGGCCTTAACGGATTCACACACAATTATAGGTAATTCGTTAATTTTAATTTAATTTAAATGGTCAGCTTGAATTACTAGTTTTCAAGTCACTACTTAAAGCCGACTATTTCAATTAAATTATTGCAAATTAATCGATATTTTAATAAGCTCTTAATCGATACACGTTAAGTGTAAATTTAGCAAAAAGTACCTATTAATGAAATATATATATGAATGAATTCTCATTATCACACACCAATGTTACGTTTCAAGTTACAGCTGGTGCAATTTACTTTCATTCTTTACGGTGCAATTGTTTCGAAACAGTTGGTAACTTTTTATTTAATGTGTAGCACGCCTGTTTTCCCACACATTTTCTACCTATCCTCTTTTCAAATAATTTGCGTAACTAGAAAATGTCCACGACCTATAAACGCAAAATGATTAATTCGAATTTTGATTATTTTTAATAGGTTCATGAAATTTTATTCAGTAACTACAGTACCACACCTCCAAGAACACCTATACCGTGTGTCCCGGATAATCTGAAGCATTCTCTGTAATTTGAAAAGTCCGATTTATATGTCCCCAAAGTGTTTTTAGGATATTTCCACTATCAGAACACTTAACAATGTCTAATAGAAGACGTTTTGCGTAATAATTTCTAAAATTTAACGAAACATATTAGAAATATTTAAAAATATTTAATAATATTTCAAAACGTACAAAATCCAGTCCGATTTCTTTTTTTAATTGTAATATTAATTTAAAAGAACAGCGTTTCATTTCTATCGGTAAAGACGCATAAGTTTTAATATTCACAATATTCACATTATGAAACATTTAGTTAATAAGTCATTTCCACCTACGTCACTAATATGGCGTCGCTCAGCTGATCTGGAGGGCAACAAAGCAAATAACCCAAATAAATCAAGTAAAAATAATTTGTTTTATAGTTTTATTTCGTAATTTTAGTGTATAAAGGGTGTATAATTAAATTAGTGTCTATATAGTTAATTCTGTTTATTATAAATACTTCGTAGTTTAATTAAAAAGATTTATGAATCGATAACTGTATTTTTGTACATATATTTTATCTGTTTAAAATGGACAATTACTACAACAAATATTTTCAAAACCTGTAGTAAAAATAAGGGGTAGTATACATTAAGGTGTGAGATTTTTGTTGCGGCTGTACTTAAGAAATACATGTAAGTATTTTTCCATTGATTGACATGCATTTTTTAAAATTGAACATAGGAATAATATTTTAATGAGCAGGCTATGCCGGATTTATGTCACTAATTAAATGCATTAAACTTTTTAACAAAACACCATGTAAACGAATAATCAAGTTCTATTTTTCTTCCTTTTTGTACGTGCTGCAGAATCGTCGCCTAAAACAGAATTCGTGGAAATATGTACTGATATTCACATTTATTGATATAAATTAGTACGTGGCTGATCACATCACTATGTTCAATTTTAAATCCATCGCAATCAATTTATTTTTTATGTTCAGCTAAACTAAACCTCACTTTATGAATAAAGTTAATGAATAATGTCGATCCACATGATCTGCGAGACATCTTTACCACAAACTTCGGAAATACGACATAAAAATATAAAATAGCGTAACTTTAACTATAACACACGTCTATTTAGACTTTGTTTACCTCCAGATTAGCTGTTATTTGAACCTCACTACTTAACTATGACGTCACGTGGAAAAGACCTATTGTTTAATAATAAGGAGTTTTTGGATATCGTAAAATCTTCTGTGCATGCGCACACGTCATTACGCATGCGCACACGTCATTACGCATGCGCTGAAGGAACTTACGTAATTTTAGCGTTTGATTTTACGATATCCAAAAACTCTCTAATTGAATATTATTCTAATAAATCCATTGCCAGTTCAAATAAAAAAAGTTAAACTTTTATTTATGTCTCTTCACCGATAGAAATTAAACCCTGTTCTTGAAAATAATAGAATAATCAAGTGCATCAATCATTATTATCCCAAGCGTGTGTAAAGTCATTGATAATTTTTACAATATTAGTATTTGTACTATGCTTAGGTCTAAAACCTGATTGGAAAATAGGTAAAATATAATTTTTTTCAACAAAATCTGAAATTTGTATATAAATCCATTTTTCAAGAACGTTGCTTACAGCTGGGAGAATAGATATCGGCCTTAACAAACTTAGTCATTTGCTTGATTAATCAATCGAAAAACCATTGTTTTTTTCGGCAAGAAATTACTTTTTCTTCAAAGGCTACAACGTTTACAACTTTTAACTTTTTTGAAATTTCCGCACGTCAGCCTGAAGAGAATAAGTTTAAGTTTTATAAGTGCTGGTATTTTGATTTCAGGTATGCCGAACAGCGGTTATCAAGTACCTACACGGTTTTTGAATTTGCGCGCGAAACGCTCTAAAAATGACCTACTACACAAACATTCTTAAATAACTTCCAATGAATAAAATATTATAAATGTTTATAAACATGTACTTAAATATAGTATATAACTTTGTTAAACTTAGGTACTACAACTTAAAAAATGTGTATTTAGTACAGGCAGTGTCATCTATCTGTTGCTTTATGTTAACATTGTGTTGAAACTGAACCAATAAAGTTAACAGTTTAGTCTGCGAGTATACCTCGACATGGTCGTTTTTTATAGGTTATGGGCCTAGCAAATGTCTTTAAAGATAAAGAAAACCGGAGTTAATTAACATATTCAGTGTCGGGATATAAGTTATCGTAGTCATGGCAGTGAATTATTTAACAAGTGTTCCAAAGCTTGTAGGCCGTGAGGACTTTGATGAATAGTCGTTTACCATAGAAAACGTGTTCGTCCTTGAAGGTTTGAGTAAGTGCATCAAGGGAACCGAAGAAGATACCGTTTTAAAAGACAAAGCGAAAGCAAAATTAGTACTGACGCTAGATCCATCTTTATTTGTGCATATTAAAGATGTAACAACAGCTAAAGAAGTTTGGACCAAGTTAGAAAATGTATACAACGACAAAGGATTTACGAGAAAGATGGGGTTATTGCGCACCCTGATATCTTTGCGGCTAGAAAACTGCGATTAAATGGATCAGCATGTAAATCAAGTTGTAGAAACCTCGCAGAAACTTCGAAAAACAGGATTCAAGATTGACGAACAATGGATTGGATCGTTGCTTTTGGCGGGATTACCGGAGCGTTTCGCGCCAATGATAATGGCGGTTGAACACTTCGGAATTGTCATCACAACAGATTCCATCAAGACGAAGCTACTAGATATGCAAGTAGAAGGCGTTGGCGGAAATTCAAGTCATGGAAGAGCGTTTGCTGTACATGTTACAGGTAAAGATAAACAGTATAGGATTAAACCAAAAGAAGGCAGTAGCAGTGTCAAAAAATTATCAAAAACTAGTAACAATCGAAGTAACCTCGTTTGTTTCAAATGTGCCCGAACAATAAACCTGTTTATGCATTAAGTGCCGTGTTTACATTTGGTGAATTTGAAAGTACCGATTCGTATGTTGATAGCGGTACAAGTTATCATTTAATTGCGAAAAGGAATTGGTTGATCAACGAACGATTACCTTCTTTGAATGAAATCAAGGTGGCAAATAATTCACAAATACCGTTAAATGTGCCGGTGATATTGAAATAAAAACAGTGGTAGAAACAGAAGTTTGCCCTGTTTAAGTTGTGTTTAAAGATGTGAAGTATGTTCCGAACTTGACGACGAACTTGTTATCAGTGAGCCAGCTGATCAGGAATGCGAATAAAGTAATCTTTGGTGAAAGTGACTGTAAAATTTATAGCGCCGATGACACTTTAGTAGGAACAGAAGTCTTAGTAAATAATGTGTACAAATTAGTGTTAGAGAAACAGAATGTTGGGTTATTTACAATTTCACCTGTTACGAGTAATCTTTGGCACAGACGTTTAGGACATATAAATGGTAATTATCTGAATAAAATGACGGGATTAGTGGATGGACTTACTTATAAAGCGAACATTCTTAAATTAAATTGTGAAGCTAAGCAAACACGCATAGCTTTTCCGAACAAAGGTAGCAGAGCCGGAGATTTATTAGAGGTAATTCATAGCGATATTTGTGGTCCTATGGAAAAAAGTTCTATAGGAGGGTCCAAATATTTTATAACCTTTATAGACGACTACAGTCGAATGTGCCTTTTATATTTTCTTAAAACAAAAGATGAGGCTTTAAGCAAATTTAAAATATTTAAAAGTTTAGTAGAAAATCAGACTAATAGACAAATAAAATTGCTAAGAACAGATAACGGAGGGGAGTATTGTAGTAAGGAGTTCAAGAATTGTCTTAGTGATTATGGAATTGTGCATCAAACAACAAATGCTCATACGCCAGAACAAAATGGTATGGCAGAAAGATTTAATCATACAATCGTCGAAAAAGCTACGAGTTTACTGTTCGACCATAATCTAAGCAAAATGTTTTGGGCAGAAGCCTGCAACACCGCGTGCTACTTAATGAACCGCTCCGTTGCCTCAGGAATACCGAAAACTCCATTCGAATTATGGAATAACAAGAAACCTAACATTAGTCACTTAAGGGTCTTTGGTAGTACAGCAATGGTACATGTCCCGAAAGTGAATAGTCAAAAATGGGATAAAAAGGCATTAAAACATATCCTAGTTAGCTACGATGAAAATACCAAAGGATACAGATTGTATAACCCTAACACAAGAAAGATTATAAACAGTCGAGATGTTACCATCATGGAGAATACAAAAGAAGTAGGTATTGTTGTGGAATGTAATGCTGGACAATAGGAAGTAGCAGATTCAGTGGGGAAAAAACAGTTCCCTTAACAGGAGATCCTGATCGAGATTTATCACACGGTCAAGAAACTACGAAAGATGAAATTAATGATTCGGAATATAGTCCTGAAGGGAGCTTGAACAACCCGAACAACCATTACGAAGGTCGGAAAGGCCACCGCAGCCAACACTCTACAAGGATTTTGTGACGTACCGGTGTAGAGATGCAGGAAATAAAATAAGTGACCCGATAAGTGTATCTGATGCATTATCAAGACCTGACGCAAGTCTTTGAAGAGATACTGTTGATGAAGGGTTTGACCACTGATAAACATTTTAATTACATGAAGTTATTAGGTATTTGTAATAGCTAGACATGTGTTTTTTTTTAAGTTTTTGTAAGTGGGGTGTTAAACTTAGGTACTAAAATTTAAAAATGTGTATTTAGTACAGGCAGTGCCATCTGTCTGTTGCTTTATGTTAACATTGTGTTGAAACTGAAACAATAAAGTTAACAGTTTAGTCTGCGAGTATACCTCGACATGGTCGTTTCTTTATAAACTTATGGTGAATTTGAAGGCCTACTACTTCGTAAAAAAATTCTGAAACTGATCCTTATTTTCGCCAGTCAGAGAGTATATAACCCCCTTAAGCGGCCCTCGTGGACGAATTTTTTTAATTGTTGGCTAGTAATATTATAAGCTCCCTAACCAAGGTTCGATTCCGACTGCAGTAGTTTTTTTATTAACTTTATAAATAATATAATACAATTTTGTAAAGTAAATTTAGCATTTTGAAAACAGAATTGAAAGTATTAAACTCATTTTATAAAAATTGTATTAATAATAACATCGATAATAATTTTATTAACAATAAAAAATTACGACAATCGGGCTTATACTGTTTGGGAACGCCCACAATATCTCCTTTTGCATAATTTCGGCATGGAACAGCAACAAAAATCAAATACAATTCCATATAATCTATTTATCCAAAAAACGACATCTTACAGAATTTCAAAGGTGGTGGCAAGGGACAATTGCCGATCATTTGATTAGTAAGTTTCTTTCTTTATCAGTGATTCTTTGTTTCTATTTCACTTATATACATATACACAACCGTAATTAATACTTTGTTAACTTTTTAGAAGAGCAAGTATTCATAGACTCTCTGAAAGTGATGAGACGCGATCACATAGAACAACTCCTTAAAGATTTTCATCTTGGCATTCGTATAATGTTTGAACACAATCTATACGAATGGAGAATATCTATTGGAATACCCCTACTGTCGAGACAACAGATCGAAACGCCATTCAATACGCCTGTTAGACCAACGTCTCCTTCTCCATCGACATCAAGTTTGGCGTCAGCAACATAAGGTGATGATAGTCGTTTCTATCCTTATAAACCAAATGAAAAATACTCGGAAAAAAGCGACTTAAATTTGTTTACAATTTTGAATACTTCTTTAAAAGAGAGTGCACTTGTAGAATATTACAACAAATATTCCCAATTTCATGATGAGCAACGAAGTGTGCTTATTCATGTTATAACCAAATACTTTGATGAGACGGGAGTCAATCTTTCCCTTGCCACGAGTTATAAAATAGAGAGAGATATTGGAGCAATTTAAAAATGAAAAGTTGGTAAGAATATAAATACCATGAATCCCTTAAGGGATCTATCATATATTATATTTCCAGGAATATTATCGCTGTGGGAAAAGATGTTGTATTTATAACAAGTATTGTAACCTGAAAACCTCTTTTGGTTCAGCTGTAGACAAATACGTCAAACATAAATCTCCCAAGAAACGACAGAATGGAAAGAGAACGGAGAAAGTTTTGGTAAGATGGAATTATTGTACTGGTGTTGCTTAAGCATAACACCTGATATCGTTTTCGAGTACTTATAACAGTTTTTGACAATTTTAGAACCTGAAGAAGACGCAGCTATCTGCCTAAGGTCTTTAACGTTCGATAATTTAAGTGCGGAGGAGATGGACTCCACGTGGAAGGCTTGTGTAAATTTCCGAATGGACGATATTAAGCGATGCGGCACAACCGATGAAATCCTGAAAAAATGGCCTTTTTATAAAACTCCGACAAGTTTCAGACTGGTGTGTATTAGATATAATGAAACATAAACAAAACATTCAATTGGTTTCTTATATGTAACAGATCGACATGGATTTCCAATTCGCATACAAAAATGGAGACGGTCTTCTTGAAAAATGGCCCACATGCAGAGACAAAATAATTGAATTCTTGATAACTAATGTTAAAGAGAAATCGTGTAGACTCCTGATCCAGCAAACCAAAAAAGATGGAAGTGGGAATGAAGGTCAGTTACTTTATCATCTATGCTTTTAATGTACCTACCTACTTTGAAAAATACATTTGATAATAACAAACGGTATTGTTGCTACTTTGAATAGCCATTGAAGAATAATTTGAACTATCGTGATGTGTTTTTCAATAGGCCATTGATATTGTCGATTAAGTAGATATTTAAGTTTTTATGTTATTTACAGATGTTATCAATGCCAACATTATGCTTGCGTTACACGGATACTTCATACCCACTTCAAAAATCGTTAATAAAGACAAAAATGGAAAAAATATGACTACAAAATACACTATTAAAGACTCACAGGACTCTTTCATCTATCGAGCGAAATCTCTTCAAGAGTTCCAAGATTATTTAGATCACTTGAGAGTTGCCAAGAAATCAATACAGCGATTTGTTTACATTATTGACGAAAAAGAGACTTACGTTTATTTTGACAATATCAGGTACAAATTTGTAAATATTTTGAGAGCAGTAGATATTTGTTTTAAGATTATGTATGTTTTAACCTTAATTTTCCACCGGAATCAATTATGTGTTACTCATTCATTGAATCATATTTTTATAAGTTAAAAGGAAATTATAGCGTTTCAAAAATACCTATACTAATGCAATATCTTGATGCTGACGAAAATATGCCAAAATAGTAGTAATAATAGTATGTTATGTATTCAATGTAGTGGACATGTAAGAAAGAACTTATACTTATTTACTTTTATGTTAACAATAATAATAAATATATGAATTCTGATTAACCTGCTTACTTTTATTTAAAAATCAATACATCAATACCAGTGTAATTTTTAAACACCAGGTTCATTAAAATTGTGGATGCTGTACATAGAATAATGAACAAAAAGTATTATTAATGAATATATTTAATTATATTAATTAAAAGAATAATTGATATAATGTAAAACGTTATTGAAACATCGGAACATGTTCATTATATTAATGAAGCTTTAGTGACAAATCAAAGAATTCCGTTTGTTGATATAACGAAAAGTTTTAATCAAACGATAATCACTGTACATAATATTAATGATGGTGTTAATCAAATACACGAATAGAAAGACGATAATTCACCGAGGGCCTGTGTCCGAATTATTGTTGAATCAGGCACGAGTAGAACATTTCCTCAAAATTATCTGATGTACATTACGATCACGAAACATATTTTGCTAGATTACATAACTCATTGTTATATGATCCAATAATTTTTAATTTTTCATGGTTACGATATATAAATAAGTGAATATACTCGTGAAACATTTACTCAAAATTATCGGTAACATTACGATCATATAACATATTGCTACCAATAATTTCTTTTATCATCGTCTATTTCTCACGATTTCCTATACTTAAGTTAAATTAAACATTATCAGTAAAGTAAACAACTTAATGGGTTGTCCTTTGTACTTCATACCTCAACAAAGAAGGGGTCCTAAAGACCAGATTATTTAATAACTTAATTTTGGAGGAATACTCACCTGAATTATCCGCAGTATTCTGTTAGTGATCGTAGTGTTACCAATAATTTTGAATAAATGTTTCACGTGTTGTTGGATTTGAGTGAGACGTTAAATTATTGATAACGCTCAAATTATCGATAATTTAGCGTCTCGCTCAAATTATCACGTAATTCGTCTGTGATTGGTTGCTATTCAAAAATTGAAATTTGTCATTGACTCAAATTTTATGAGGAAAACTCTTAATTAATTAAGTTTGATTATACTTAAAACTTTAAACGAACTTTAAATTATCCGCAAATGGAAAAAAAATAATTAAAACAATATTTACTAACTATTGTTTAAATTCACAAACATTTGTCAAGAAGCATCTATACAGGCTGTTTCAAATCTCAGTACAAATATTTTAATGGCGTATTGTTGATATGAAAATAAGACTTTTTTTCTAATAAACATGTGTCATAAAATACACTGTCATCGAGCTACAGCGATCTTAATTTTCTTTAAGTTTTTTTTAAATTCTGTCTGCAATTATTTATTAAATTTCCTTAAAATTTGCAATCCACGGCTGATTTGAACGTTCTACTGTTTCTTATCTTTAAAATGACATAACAACAAATTTAAAAGGGGGAGGAAGGAGGTAGATACATTTAAGGAGAAACATTTTATGTTTCGGTTTATAAATTTAAAAAAATGAGTATTTCATCTTCAGCTGTAGCTCGAATATGGTGTATTTTAAGACAAAAAGTATTATTTTTAACTCAAAATACGCTATTAAAATATTTGTACTGACATTTGAAACACCCTGTATGTATAGTGCATAATTTAATCTTTCAATGCAGATTTGTTTTGACTACTGCTAATACGCACAATGCTTCGATGGTCACAAACTTAAGCACTTCAGCGTGATTAAGAATACAAGATGCAAATGTTGCACGTGGTTTTCTGTAAATAGACGTAAATAAGATGTATTTAACTAGGCTACGTTTAGATGTTATAGAGCCTAATCACATTTGTTTTATTTGTTTATACATTGCTGTGATCGTGAAAGATACAGAGTCGGTTAAATTTGAAAAAAGTTGCCCATTCGAGGGGTCGACATTTAGTTAGTTTTACTTTCGGAGATATTCGAAAAAAACTGAAATTGTGCCATTTCGTTTTCATTATATTCTGAAGTTATTCAAAAGTTACCAAAAAACTGAATGCACTTTGTCATTGCCACTCTTTCTGCTCTACAAGATAGCGTTCACGAATTTTCACTACAATATTTCGTTTTAAAGAAACCATCATCAACTTTATTTTTTCTTATGGCACTCAAAAAAAGTGCACTCAGTATAAGAAAGCATTTTTTATTACAAATTCAACGATATACTACACAATACGGTTATTCGTGATTTTATTGCGAAAAAATAGCGTTTTAGTAAATCTCTAATCTTTTTTATCTAGTATGCGGTGAATTAAACCATTGCAACGAAAAAATGAAGTCGAATTAACAATCGACTTCATTTCTTTCATTGTTAATTCTGAAGAATCTATTTGAATGACAAAGTAGTATCAGTTGAGTAACGTTTTTCAGTGTAGGTCATATTTTACAATGGAGCAAGTAATATTTTCAAATGAAGAGAAATTTAATATGCTGTCCTGCTACATTACATGCCGGAGAAATTCTGTAGAACCCGAACACTTGTATTTGATCAAGTACCCGGAACAGAGGCAACCAGGAAAGTCCATATTTAGGCGTTTGGTGTCCAATCTAAAATAATACGGTTCATTCAAGCAACCCGTACTGTCCCGCCAAAAACATTCGAGAGCAGCAACATTTTCTGTTTGCCGCAATTATTTCAACGCACACTACATCAAAAAGATTTGAAATTTACGCGTTCCATTGTAAAATATGACCTACACTGATATTGACATTGCTAAACTGATACTACTATGTGAATCGAATCGATTCTGTCAGAACTAACAATAGACTTTATTTTTTCGTTGCCATGGTTTTATACAGCGCACACTAGACCAAAAAGATTAGAAATTTACTAAATTATTTTTTCTCAATAAAATCACGAATAACCATATTGTGTAATACATCGTTTAATTTGTAATGAAAGATGCTTTCCTATACGGAGTATACTTTTTTTGAGTGCCATAAGAAAAAATAAAGTTGATAATGGTTTCTTCGAAACGAAACGTTGTAGTAAAATTTCGTGAACGCCATCTTGTAGAGCAGAAATATTGGCAATGACAAAGTGCATTCAGTTTTTTGATAACTATACGAATAACTTCAGAATATAATGAAAACGAAATGGCACAATTTCGGTTTTTTGCGAATATCTCCGGAAGTAACCCAAACTTAGCAAGTTTTTCAACAGTAAAATGTTGACCCCTCGAGTGGGTAACTTTTTCCAAATTTAACCGACTCTGTATCTCTCATGGTTTCCGAGATCTCCATGCTGTTCATCCTTATCTTGGACACACTGTATATAGGAAGGTAAGTTGCCTAACCTTGCGGTTTTTATAAAATTAAAGAAAATGGGGTACAGTTCAAATCGTGTCCGATAATGTTGCAATTTTGATGGAAACGTTGAATGATGGTCTTTTAATTATAAAACCCTCCTTATTTGATTATTTGATTTCGTATTCAGTAACTAAAGTAAACAAAAAATGCATTACCAGCAGCAGAAAGTAAATTTGAGTACCTTCGTGCATTTAATCCTTGTAATTATGTAATACGTAATTAAATTAGTGATTTCAATTAGTTATAGGATTGTAATTAGAAATTTAAGTAAGTGAAAAAATGCCCAATATGGACATGATAATGAATAGAAACATTTAAAGAAAAAGAAAAGTCGAGAATCTTCTAGAACGCAAAGATGATCTCGTTTCCGAAACAGTAAAGAAGAGGTTGAAAAGGTGAAGAAGGGTACAAGATTATAAATAGTGGTGCTATGGAGAAAGAATGGGTCTTCTGTTTTATCTTTCGTGTAAAGAAGACGTTAATATGTGTATGAGATAAGGAGGCCTTATCTTTCTTGCAGGTGTGATTACGTACACGAAGTTCGTGAGTATTCGTTAGTGATATTTATTTCCGATTGAGTGACGTCACGGATTGGTGACGTGTTGCTGACGACAAAAAAAAAAGGATAAGGAGAATAACCATTGGAATCAACATGTGCAGTAAATTACTTACTCCAAAAGAAGTAACAAATATAAAATGCACCATAAAAATTTAAGGACCAGCTGATTTGAATTGCAGTAATAGTAATGCAATTAAAGTAAAAGTGAATTCGGGCTTCTTGTCGGACTTTTGACAGCGGGAACTAAATTGCTCACAGACTTGGGGCAGAAATCAAAAGTGCAAATTCAAATCTTTATTGATTTTGTGTGTTTGTTTAGTTTTTGTTTATTTTGTCGTTCGGTTTCTTATTAGTTCTCGTTATGTGTTGCTAATAGATGACTATTAGTTAATTTTTGTGTTTAATTACTTACTCTAAAATAGTGTGCACTCATCTAGTTGAATTTACTAGGAATTAGAGAATATACGAGGTGAGTCAAATTTTATTATTCTGTTGCTGGATTATGCATTGAATTATTTTCGAATACCATTTTTACGTTAGAACCAGTGGGTTATTGCAATGGATGGTGTGTCTGTATCGAATGGAAATAAAGAAATCAATTAGGATTACATCGGTAAAAAAATAAATTTGAACCAGACTCTAATGAGATTGAGTTTTATTAAATTTTATTACTTGCTATACCGTAAGATTAAACATAGCAACATATTATTGAACACAAACAATTATAATTGTAGTTACGAAACACTACATGTTGTAAACTTCTTGCCAGGAAAGAAGATCCCTGCGTCATAAGTATGTGATTATGAATCAATATTAAAAACTTATGAGTCAATTTGAGTATTTACTATGTAGTTACTGGTTAAAATTAGGAAGTAACTAAAACTGTGTTGGTAAGATATGTGGTTGTCAGTTGAAATACTAACCTAAAAATGTCACAAGTGACAGCAATTAATAACCAAAAATACAGAATGAAGCAAGAATGACAGCTACCGACATTTGACAGAACGTCAACTTAAATGAAATTGAAGTCAATTGAGTAACTTTATTCATAACGCATATAGTACATCTTCCCTCTTTATTTTACACATATCTATGTCTTATTCTAACATTGATCGATACGTTATTTCGTACATCAGAAAATAATGACGCAAGTATCTTCTTTGGTGGCACCATGTTTACATACATTTTATCACAATAAGCAATATACAGGGTGCATCAGTGAAGCGGGAAAATTTAAAACTCCTGTATCTACATAAGTTTTTATTTTAACCTAAATGTTTTTACAGCTTTCTGTTAGACTCGCCATTTTATTTTTAAAAATAACACTTAATAACTGAACTGAGTGTTCAGCGCTCCAATATCGACTATTCTGTTATGACACTTCAAACTCTATCAATGTTCTCTAGCGTTCTAACACTTCTTGCTGCTCCTTTATGTTTTAAATTAAATGTGGACCCAATTTCTTCAAACTCATAGCTTAATTGTATGAATAGACGGTACCCGCACATGACGCGGAATATTAAACCGATTGCGAAATAACCTTCTCAAGGTTGTCGTGGAGTCACCTATTTACGATTTAACACAGAAAACACGACGAGCACATGACCACTATTCCATGTTTACTAAATGGCGTTAAATTCAGCAACCTCACTCAAACGTCAAATGAATAATAAAACTTTTAAATTTTCCCACTTCACTGACGAACCCTTTATTATACGTATTACTTACAGTGATAAAATCTAAGGTTATTTTAAATCAAATTATCCCGAGAAAACCCAGAATAATTCAAAGCACACCCAACAGTTTCCCAAGATTTAGGATTCTTCTTTTTATAGTGGGCTAATAAATACTACTTATGAGACAACAATGTCCGAATCTTGTTTAAATTGAATTAGTACTAAACAAATATTAGCAGATACTAAATTGAGTTAGTAATTACTTAAAACAGGAACAGACGAAGTAATAGAATTAATATTCGTGTTAAATCTTATGTGAAGTAAAGTTTTAGTTCTACATGATACTTGTTACGTATTGGTAATATATTAGTAATATGAAGTAAGAACAATAGTTATCTACATCAAAAAACGAATCAAATATGCAGAAAACTAAACATGATTTGAAGAAATATTCATAGAACTCATTCGGGATTGGAGGTAAAGATAAACACTCCATAGTGTGGAGCTGGAGTACCCAGTTGCTAGCCATGGTGTGCCTGCAGTGGGCCAACAACGAGGTAAGGCCTCAGGCAAACTTCATCTCAGTAATCACAAATAACAAGAAACAATAAATTAACATAATGCATTGAGCTATGCGACTCACACTGCCTATGACGGCCACGCTGAATTTGCAGCGTTACGGCACTACACCACCACTACCGTAGGGTTATAAACGCCATAGTGTATGGTCAATTGATTTTAAAACCATGTGATTCTTCTATTATATGGTTAATACAATAGAACGCTAAACATTCGAATATTATTAATCAATAGTGATCACCTGTCAAGCTTGTACATTGTATAAAACCAATTAAAATACATATTCAAAATCAATATGATGTTCGAATAAGTTTCAAGTACTTTTTTAAAAACATTCAAAGTTTCAGAATAACTATTTAATAAACAATAAGTACAATCAAAGCCCAATATAATTAAGAAAAAGTAATTGTCAGTTAATCGTAGGTTAAATACAATAGTACCAAAAGATTAAGGGGTTGTACATTTATACTCACTCGGTTAAATTTAGTATCGTAGGTTAAAACAATTAGTATCCAAAAGATTAAACATAGAAACTTTTTTTTTTTAGCTTAACGATTGTTTTTAACCTGCAATTTTCCCGTAGCAACGATTGCTTTAATCTACGATTAAATTTAACCGAGCTTGGTAAAACTGGCCATTTTATACGTAAGAATTTTAATCGTTTAATTATGTTAGTCAGTAATGTAGTTTAATTAACGGATTAATAAAACGGGCTAATCAAACTTGCTGACATAAAAGGTAAGGTAACCTTGGAAATCGGAAAACAAGGAAAAAGACGTGTATAAAAAAACAGTTAAAATATGGAATGTAAAACCTCAAGAAATTTTAGTGTACACCACAAGAAATACATGACCGAATGATAACTAGATACAACTATATTCTCATATAATTATTTTTTATTCATCAGAATAAAATCTCTCTTTTGAAAATGTTACAAATTTTCAGATTGATTTTAAATCAATTATTTAATTAATTTTGAAATATAATTTCTAGGGTGACAATATATTTATTAAATTTTGATTTAAATGCTAGTTTAAGTTTAATTATAACATTTATCATACGTTTCATTTAAAAAAAAATGAGTTGAAATAAAAATAAGTAGATAAATAAATCTACAGAACATTAATGACGATTTAAATTAACGCACGACGAACGTAACGATAGCTTTGACGTTTAATATCAAATCAGTGTTACCACCGTTCGGAATAAAAATTGTTCTATTTCTATAAAAGAACTCATTTGGGTGCTTTTATAGCTCTGTAAGCGACCCAAAATAGAAAAAATTACTTTAAAATTTCCAAAACAATGTAAACAACTTAATACTTACGACTGTTACTATCAGTATTTGTAGATTTTGTTGAATGTTCAAAGCCAACTTGATATTACAGATACAATTTTATAATACAACATGATGTTATGTTAGTGTACATTTATTTTTCTGGAAAACGGTTCATGATATCGATTTCAAATAAGAAGACATTTTTTATGAAAATTATCTTGAATTTCTCAAATGAGGATATGCCCTGTTCGGAAAATTCGGTGCGCATTTGCGGTTTAATTATCCGTTGTACGTAAAAAATGGAAGATGTCAGTTTTATAGAAAATTCAATTGATTTTTTCTTCAAGCGATAATAAAACGTCATATTATTGAACTACTGGCAGACGCTAAAAACTCTTTTTACTGTCTAGACATTAAAAGCAAAAGTTATTTTGTTTTCACAACTATTTAGAGGTTGGTACCTCGGTTATGTCATATTATGAATGTAACAGTAAAGTACCAACTTGATTCGTCGAGAATAAAACGTCACTATCAACACTCAAGAATCTCGAAAATTTGAAAATAACACATGAGAACTAGCAATAAACGCTTGAAGAAAAAATAATATATTTCACTTGGAGTTAAAAATATAATTGTTTAACTCCTAGTAAAATAATCTACTATTCATTTTCATAATAACCTAAATTGGCCTCCTAGTCATAGAAAGTGAGATATCAGCGACTATATCACTATCGAAATTTAAACCAATGAAAACGCTTGATTTTCAGTTGTTTTGACGTATTACAGCGGTTATTTTACTTATTATGACGTAAATCGAATATACCAAATCGAATATACGAAATCGAATATACGAACCCTTGTATATTCGACTTCTGTCAAAATTACGATTAAATAGGCAGCTATGATTTAAAGTTCAAATGTTGGCAGTACCAACCAAAATATTACTGTGGATAGTGTAATTGTCATGATGGCACACTTCCGAGCACTCCCACACCCTACCTGTAGTTAAACGAGGACCATCACTACAATATAATTTCTAATTTGAGGAATGAAACTACAACATCATCAACGCTCTGTTCTACATTACCGTGGCTCCAATGTCAGATAATGTTTTTAATAATTGTACGTTTAATATAAATAATAATGAAATACATTTTATCACATTTTTTCTACATTTTACGTTTCATTTTCTTTTGTGTATGTAATCAATCTTTAAGTTATTTTGTACGTCTGTGTGTATTATTAAAATTACAAATTAGGTTAGTAAATTACGTATTGAAAACGTTGTACTTTTAAAATTTTTTTATTTATTTTCGTGATATAGTCTGATCTGTATACAACTCGACAAATGAAAAATTCTCGAAACTCGATGTATTGTTCAAACACCACTCGACCTTCGGTCTCGTGGTGTTTCAGACAATACGTCTCGTGTATATTCGAGAATTTTCACTTGTCTAGTTGTATAATATATGACTATATCACTCATCGAAATTTAAAACCAATGAAAACGCTTGATTTTCAGTTGTTTTGACGTATTACAGCGGTTATTTTACTTATTATGACGTAAATCGAATATACCAAATCGAATATACGAAATCGAATATACGAACCCTTGTATATTCACTTCTGTCAAAATTACGATTAAATAGGCAGCTATGATTTAAAGTTCAAATGTTGGCAGTACCAACCAAAATATTACTGTGGATAGTGTAATTGTCATGATGGCACACTTCCGAGCACTCCACACACCCTACCTGTAGTTAAACGAGGACCATCACTACAATATAATTTCTAATTTGAGGAATGAAACTACAACATCATCAACGCTCTGTTCTACATGTACCGTGGCTCCAATGTCAGATAATGTTTTTAATAATTGTACGTTTAATATAAATAATAATGAAATACATTTTATCACATTTTTCTACATTTTACGTTTCATTTTCTTTTTGTGTATGTAATCAATCTTTAAGTTATTTTGTACGTCTGTGTGTATTATTAAAATTACAAATTAGGTTAGTAAATTACGTATTGAAAAACGTTGTACTTTTAAAATTTTTAATTTATTTTCGTGATATAGTCTATCTGTATACAACTCGACAAATGAAAATTCTCGAAACTCGACGTATTGTCTCAAAACACCACTCGACCTTCGGTCTCGTGGTGTTTCAGACAATACGTCTCTGTTATATTCGAGAATTTTCACTTGTCTAGTTGTATAATATATGATTATTTCCTTCGTCTGTCAAATTTAAATTTTCCACCAATCACGTACTTGGAAACTGATTTGACGCAGCCAATCAAAACGAAATAAAGCGACTATTCACCTTGGTGGTAAATAGTCGACTATTTGGTCATCGTCCTCAATATTCATCGTCCTCAATCAGAGATTATTAATGCCAAAATTAAGTCTCGACGAATTGATCCTAAAAGAATCTCGAAATTTAGATGCAATAAAAATAGTCGATTATTTGTCAAGGTCTTGTTATATTACTGTCGAAAATCTGTTTTTTATGACCTTTAACCTTGAATAATTAATGACGCGACACTGATCTCGTTCTTGATTTTTGACATTTTGCTAAAAACACCAAAGTAAATCGACTAAAAAAATTGACGGATATAATTTTTTCGTACTGAAGCCCTATTTTCGTCTAAAGTGACTGGACTATCAGGTTAACGCACGAATTAAGGAAAGTAAAGCATTATAGAACGGGAGCCAGTAAGAAAATCGACGTATGATTTACTGCACGTCAAGGTTCTGCAAGTATGGCGATCGTGAGGTGTCATCTTCCCATTTGGACAAAGTCCTGAATGTGTCAAAAGAATACATACATTTTGGGGAATACTTATATTATATCAGGAGATAGTATATAAATAAATAAACCAAAATATGAAAAGTGATTTCTTTCGTGCGAACTACAAAAATAGTTATTTGTATCACTAGGCCAGAAACTGACCTCTTGCGAGTGCAAGGATGGTTTGCAGGTCGAGACGTCAGCAGCGGCCTGCAAGTCCGAGCACTCCCAAAAACAGTTTCTGGCCACGTGATACACTAGATTTTTTGGGCCGACAAATGGTCAAATTTGTTGAAATTTAATTTTCAAATATTACTATATGCTAAAATATTTCGGTTGGTAAGGACATTTGGCAGCTGTCAACACACGGTGTCATTTTGGCATATATTCAAATACGTGTTTTTTTAATGTTTGCGTTTAAAAGACCTATAAAATCCTGCAAAATAAGATGTAAAAGAGTACTGCAACGTATTATTTACGTATTCCAGCATGAGGATTGTACTGATTCAGTGTCATGAGTATAATGTAATATTGGCAACATTTAGTAACTTTTTTTGCCGGCCGAGGCCAAGATAACGCGTATAGAGAACCAAAAATGTAAATGAATATAAAGAAATAAGAATAAAATAGAAACAAAAATAGACGATACCTTTCCAGAAGATGAACAAGTGGAGAAAGTAAAGAGATTTAAGAATAGAAAAACACTGCACCAAGACAATATTAGTAATGAACAAATAAATAACTGATGACAATCTTTAGTAAGAAAAGTTAGTCGATGTGTATGCTACATTCATGGTAAGACGGATAAAAGAAAAAGCAAATATGTGAAGATACAGTCCTTTTCTCTTTAGTATTATAATTACTAAATTTATGATTGATACGTACAAATGGAAGAAAAAATATCAATATATTACGATTCGTAGGTAGGTTTTATCAGAAAGCGAAGACGACTTATAAAGGATGCTGCATAAGTTTCGTGGAAGTGTAATGAATTGAATATGCAATTAATTGTCAACATAACCACTATAGTTAAACCTAGACGATGTAACTGCCATTAAATGACCAAATAATAGGAACTTCATGAAGATCACCTGCTTGAAAAAAACTGGTTTACATTCAAACGTCCAAAAACAAATCAACAATGCTATCGACAATTTCTGGATCTCATCTGAGAAAAGAAGTGTAGAAAGAAAAGTTAACATTTAGAAAACAAGCGTGACTATGCAATTGTTATAAAGGCTAGCACGAGAAAAACTTTACACTGTCGAATTCGGAACACAGATGTAAGGCAAAAATGGACCATCAGCGACTAGGTAAAATATGTATGATGTCAAAACAACAAAAACGGAAATGCTAGTAGAACAGAAACTGGCAGGATCACGTGACGTCATTGTCTTAAGAATAAAAGCAATTGAATTAGAAGAATATATAAATAGCAATAAAGGTAAGTGGAACCATGGCAAAAGTAGCTAAAATCAATTTAGAATAACAATAAAAATTAAGGGTAAGAACTAACGTGTAAAACGAAAATAATCCACTGTAAAGATATTTATGCACATATTAAATAACACTGCAATTTGAGACTTCGTAAAATGAATGCAAACATGATATTGAAGTACACTACACAAAAACGAATAACCTGTACCCTGTCCGAAATATGAACATAATAATTACTTACAAAACTGTACATAATTTTGGCGCAGCCAGAAATACTTCCACTCTATTAACCAATTCTTAAATATATCGGTTTTACAAGTTACCTAAAAGCATTTAACATTAGAAATTCTATGATGAAAGTGATTACAGAAGTTAATGTGAGAACACAAAAAACTGTCTCAAGTTATTCTATTACTTTTCTTGTTTGGAACATATTCTAAACAAACTTAATACTTAATCAGGTTCCTACCTTGCAGATTATCGAGCATGTACGTTAGCAGCTTATGAGTTCCATTGGGTTCGCTATAAATGGTCATGATGTCTTTATTTAATGGATTACCATGAAGCCCCAGCATAATAAGATTGAATAGTTTGCCTATCTCGTATGGCAGGATGCGTAAGATATTGTGACTCAACAGCAATTCCCTAAAAAAAACAATTCTTTAGTAAATGAAAGATATCAACTTAAAAATGATCTTGGTTAAATAAATTCAGGCAAGAGGACAACTTACTTGATGTAATAGTTAGGATTAGGAGGCTTAGGTAAACAAGAAAAACCCATGCAGTATAAAATAACAATTCAATCATTTAATACAGTTAATAACAGGTTTCTTGTGTAATAAGGTTTGAACTGAAACAAAAGGAAAGGGAGTAACCATGAGTTTACACAATTAGCTTTATGTATGAAGTAAGGGTGCACCACTGTAATCGGCAGCATCACATAATCAGTATTTAGTGTTTACGTATGAGGATCTCTGCCATTTGTTTCACTAATATTGAATTGTATTTATGTCTGCCAAGGGTTTTTCCTATTTACCAACTGCCCTCGCTTTATATTAAACAATTTACCTGCATTGCAACATGAATTGATTTGAGATACGCATACATAAACACATTGAGATAAATGCAAGAGAAATAGTTATTACCTGAGATTAATAAGGTCTCCAATTTCAGCCGGCAGTGACCGCAGCTTATTGAAAGACACATCGAGAGTCCTAAGATTAATAAGCTGAGAAATATCAGGAGGCAACCTCTGGAGACAATTATTTTTTAAATATAAACCAGTTAAATTATGTAAGCGGAATAAATTAGGACTTAAGTTACGAATAGTCCCTGTTATCTCCAGTTCTGTCCAAAGTGACTTTTTTCCAGCTGCCTGATCCTCCGCAGACATGAACGTATGGCTTTTCCGGTGTGACCCATTATTCTCATACTTGCTAGTCTCTTTGTTATTTCGGGGCATAATATATCCTGCAAAAACATCACATAGATTTACACAAATGGACTTACTTGAGCATTGAGGTTTGTAATGCCAAAAGTTTTTTTTTAATGTTCATAGCATACTAGATTATCGAAATAATTATCTGACAAAGTTTAATGAAAAAAATGTAAACAAAAGGTTATCACACTTAATAATAAATTACTTTGACAAACTAAATAATTCTCAAAATGTTCTAGAAATCTAATTACGAAATTAACTAAAAATAAGTAAATTTATATTTTGGTAATTGTTTATAGCGTAATGACGCACGAAATTATAAAGGTAGAAGAGAAACCGTCAGACGGTCAGATAGGACAAGCCCCGTTACGTTTATATCTTAATTTATTAAATGAACATAATTTTTGGTTTGAATTTTAAAGATATCTAGAAAATACCTTCATCTACTCCCTGGTAATGTAATAAATAGCAGATATGTAAAAATATCGTTTTTATAAGAGATTCACTAAATACACAACACTCTCCATAAAAAACGCAGTGCACCAATATCAAAACTGTATTCCCCCAGAAATTTGAAACTTTAATTTCCCTAAACTTGTCATTCTTGTGATCGTTTGGTTGCTATCTTGTCATGTGGAAGGTTAAGTTTAATAACAAACTCAGCTGCTAATATTTATATAATTTATTTTAAAATTTTATCATTTATCGACAGTTAAACAGCATTTATTTAGTGAGGGATAATTAATGAACTATCTTGTGAGTATCACTGTTAAAACGTTGTAACCAAGCAATTCTTTTTTTACATTTATATTCTCCCTTATATTGGGATATTTTTTTTAATAATATTTGTTAGCAAAATAGTTCTCGCTTATACGTATATCTATTTTTTAAATAGTATTTCTCATTCCATTTCAGTACCGGGTTAGGAAATTTATTCAGCCTAAGAAAATTAATAATGACCAGCCTCTTAAAAGTTCAAAACTGTAGTTTTCGTTAAATAACATAATGCATATGAAGTAATTTATAAGTAAACCCATACAGAGTATAAGTTGTAACAGCAAACTATACCATGTCTGGTAGAATGAAATATAACAATTTAAATTAAGTGGCCATGTTTCCACCACGAATGGAAATTACAGACAGTCATGAAAGCGTTTGCGAAAAGTATCAGTTGAACCCTTTAACGTTCACTGGTTCATACCAGTTGCAAGAAAAAAAAATTTCTTATTATTTTGCAGGTAACCTGCTTTCCTGTACAAACGAAAGTCTAGGTAATTCTTAGAAAGCTTAGATAATGCCATAAAAATTACTTTAGTTATATAAAACATTGCCATCTAATGCCGTTTGTCGGTATGCCTGTAATACCAGTGGCTAGTCAGGCTCTAGCGCTCAAAGTGTTTTAGTGTCTGCATGTGTTATTTTTGGTGTGTAATTTTGATTAGAAGAATTCTTGAGTAATCTATAGGTAAGTCTAAAAGACCAATATCTATGCCATATTCTCCTTTCATAATTTTCAATTACAGTCGGGTCCGTTTATGACGTGTACAGCTTATAACAAGTGTTCTGTTTTAACGAGTCATTATAAGTGTTACAGCAAAACGTTCACTAGACTTAATACAATTTGAGTTCGGATAGAACGAGTTTAGATATAATGAGCACTTTTTTTAGTACAAACAAATTTTCTCTTTCATTTCCATTGCTTTGAATACAAGGAGCAAGTTTTGGTAGATATTTTTCGCGGCAATTATAATGAGGAGTCGACACATTCTTGAATTATGAACTTCGTTTATTACGTGCGCCTGACGACCAAACTTGTCATGACTCGTCTATTCACTGCAACATAATTTTATTTCTATACCGTTTCTAAGCAATTACAATCGTACTAAACAAGACGTACGTCAGTTTTTAATTGTAGTGATGTCGTTATAATCATGCCGAATAATGTAAATTCTCTTACATTAAACCAAAAAACTAAAATCGTTGATGAAATCAACATTGGAACATCGAAGCATCGAAAGTATAAGTTAGCAACTTTGACTGTTTCCACAATTTGGAAAAATTAAAATAAAATTAAAGAAACAGTAAATTCCAACATTTCTTAGTTAAAACAAATTCGAAAACCAGTTAACAAGGCAGTTGATCAAGCATTGCTGCAGTGGTTTCAGCAAAAAAGAAATCAGAATGTACCCATAAGTGGACAAATACTACAGGAAAAAGCAGAAAAAGTTATTGTCCCCCAGGAATGAAATATCTTCCTGTTCAAAAAGCTAGATCGACCACTTTAAAAAAAAAAGGTACCACATTTCATCTAGCAAAATCAATGGAGAAGGAGCAAGTGTTTCTACTCAAACAACAAAGGACTGGTTTAATAACATATGCCCTACTATAGGAAAAATTTGTTTCGATAACAATATTTTCAACGAAACTGGTCTCTTTTATAAAATGGTTCCCAATCAAACATTAAAATTTTAGAAAGAAAAGTGTCGTAGAAGCAAAAAGAGCAAAGAAAGAATTACTTGCCATCGGAAAATTAAAAATACTCCTTGCAATATTGCCTGTAAATTACACTTCCAATAAAAAGGCTTGGGTAACATCAGAAATTTTTGAAAAAGAAATAAGAGACTGGGACCAACATCTACTGAAACAAAAAAGAAAAATACTATTGATAATCGACAATTGTCCAGCTCACCCTACAATTATTGAAAATCTGAAGGCCATAAAGTTAGTATTTCTGCCACGTGATACAACAGTAGCTCTACAACCCATGGATCAAGGTATCATCGCTTGTCACAAACAACATTATAAAAAAATGTTTTATTGTCGGATGATCTTGTTTGGATGAAGCTGAAGATTTTAACTTTTCTTGATTGGATGGTGGACTGTAAATACAAATCACAAAAAACTATTCTCAATTGTTATAAAGATGCTGGATTTTATCCTTCCTCAGATTTTGACTTATGCCCAGTGGATATTAAAACTTAAGAACTCAGAAACTGTAAACGAAGAGGTTTTCGTCTTGATTTTTACAAGAAAAATGTTTATTTTTATTTTTTGCTTAAATTTGGCTAGTACTGGAAAAAATAGTATATACACCATGGTTGAGAAGTCCATTATTGCCTACGCACCTTATTTCGCGAGAGGCTAAGCCCCTCGCGTAATAAACTGGTGCTAAGGCAATAATGACAGACTTCACATTGTATTTTCTGTAAAATGACGGAAAAATATTATTGGAAAAAGCTCTCACCTCATGAAGAATTAGTAGAAGTAGCTGCAATCATCGACGTAAGAGGTAATTCAGATGCTGATGACTGACGAAAATATTTCTCAGACACCTATTAGCACCAAATCATTTACTAAATCTATATATTATATATAGTGAATTTCAAATTTGACATGTTAATATTAATATATTCAAAAATGGTGTTTTTTGTAAAGATGAAAGCAAAAACTATCCCGTAAGTCATTTCTAAGTATAATTAATAATAACAAAGAATTCGGTGTATATACAATTCCAGAAAAACGGAGAAAACTTGATGACCCCTCTACTATACAGGAGATCCTTACGACTCTGATGATTCGATGGTTGATAAAATCTATGAGCCAGATGAGTCTCAAATTCTTCAACCATCACTTGCCGAAAGTAGTGATGAGTGTGAAGATGAACCATGCAAGCGCACTGACGATTTCTATTCCTGGCATAAAATCCTATTGAAACCGCAAGACAACAATTTCAATTTCGTCGACGGAAAAACCCCAAAAATTGCTTTTACCGACCACGTTGGACTTTATGCTGGAGGAATTAATGGCATTTATACAGGGTGTCCCACGGCGACGAGACATTAGACATATTTCACAGACTACTTTGATTTGAATTTTGAAAATGTGGCTTTAGGCGTCTTCGGGAATGTTCTTTTCAACTAAAATAATGGCGTCCATCTAACGCTTTCGGTTGTACCAAAAGTTGACATCATCTTCGTTATTTTAAATGGAACACCATGTATATAATTGGAATTTTGGATTCTACGTTAATTTTAGATAAACTTTTATTAAGGTTTTTATTTTTAAAGTTAACCGTTTTTGAGATATTTAATTTTTTCAAAAAAATTTGAAAACACTTCCTAATTTAAAGAGATGTGATTTACAATAATAAAGTTAAAGAGATAAAATTTATAGGGGACACAACTGAAACTCTAAGCTTCCCTCCCATGATTTCATAATTACTTAATTTCATACAGGGTGGTGGAAATGTAGTGCCGAATTTAATCAAGTTCAAACCATCATAACTTATTTATTTTAAATGGAACACCCTGTATATTATTGCACAACTCGATGAATAATTCTGTTCTCTTTTGAATGGTATAATGGTTCCCTGTACCTATCTTCTCTGCTTTTCAAGGTATTTTTTCTGTTATTCGTGCAGTCAACGGATTTCGCATAATTTCTTGCGAGGATGGCTATGAAATTTTAGTGGAACTTCAAAACAAGCACCTAATCTGTCACCAGTTTATTGTTGTCAATTTAAGACAAACATACAGTGAAGGCTTATTTGAGTCTTATTTATTGCTAAATAATGGAAAATAATGAATAACATATACATCTGTATTTTATGCATTGAAAAGCAATGTAATAATTGCGAAACGTCTGTATTATCATTTAAATATTTAATATGTACTTCGACTGTTGCAACTAAATATTAATACGTTTCAACAAACGTTGTCTAATTTTCACCAAAAAAGAAAAAAATTCAATTTATAGTCTTACAACAACGTATTTCATTCATTTAACCATTAGAGGCATATTTTACGTCAAATGATCACTGCTAAAACGGTTTACTGGCTTATATTTCCGAATTAAACAAAATTCTAAAATTATTAATTTGTTAGGAAAGTAGTATTCAATTTTAGTGGCGAAAGTTCGGTGAAAAGTTTGGTATAAAATTTTGTGCGTTAAAGGGTTAACTAGCAATGGTCAAATAAAAATATTCAAAGTTCTTTTGTGGTCGAAGCTATTTCAAAATTTGGAAACCTCAACTGGCCACTATGGTCCCCACATATATCAGGTTGCGAAAAGTGAAAAGGTTGGAACTGCAGACTTTGGAATTCCTAAAATATAATATTGGTACAGAAACTAACACAATCCCAATTTAAATGTTGGAGCGGGTCATCTAAAGTTTTCTAAACATTTGCTATGAAGTTTTACTTGCCTTATGTTGCAGTACATCTATTCATAGTATACCAACTTTCAATATTCAAAATTTTCTAGAGAAGGTTTAGTTAATGAATATTCAGGTGTCCCATATCTAGGGCAATGCAGCAATTGTTGTCCAAATAAGTCGTTTAACAAAAACACGCAATGGTTTTTCTTTATTTGTTAATTGTAAATATTGAACATTTTGATAACCTAATTACAATTGATAATTAAAGTTATAGGTAATTTATTTTGTTATGAAGCGTGAAATGCGCAGAAAATGAAAAAAGAGTTAGGTAGAGAAAAAACGAGAGAAAATTATTAATATTGGGCAACTTGAAAACATCTTGTTGACCATCGTGCCAAAATTCAAATGTATGTTTACAAAGTAATGTAATCATCTCTCTTCATTTAACTATAAAATCAAAATTAAATTTAAGACAAGAACCTACATCATAAATTACTACAAATTACACAAAAGTGATATTTTTAGGATGGTCTGCAGCTGAAAATTGTAAATTTTGGTTTGTGCGTAACAGTTCGTAACATAATGAACGAGCTCTCATTGAGTTTCCAGATGAATGTTAGTCTTGAAAGGATAGAAATCATGTCTTTAGTCCAAACCTGTAAATAAAAAAATGCAATTTATTAGTTTAAGAGTAATAACGTACCTTGCCCGAATGATGTGTGCGGTATATGTGACAATGAAGCGTAAAGACCTCCTGGACAATTTCCTGTACTCAAAAACAATCCATTAAAGTTTGTGTGTCGGTGTTAAAGTTAAAGAACAACCTCGTTATTTGCCAAACATTTGTAACGTTAAAAAGTTAAAAAACAAGATTATTGAGGGCTAAGTCAGATTCTTCTTCGGTTGCCTTTGGGCGTGGGTTGAATTTGAACTGTCCCTGATACAATTTATCAAATAAAACGCATATATTCAAAATTATACTTGTAATATGTAAGAGGCACACAATATATACAATGTATAATAAGTAGAGAAACTCGGTAATAAAGTAAATTAAAAAAACGAATTCATTAAAAAATGCAAAGAAATGAGTACTCAGACCTTTTTGAACACCCTATATATAACAAAATCATTCGCCATAAATAAATTAGTAAAAGTAAATATAACCTAAAAATTGTACCGAGATAACTGTACTTAGTTGAATTAATTAAAATTAAACGCGATTATTAATGCACATCAGACCAGCGATAACAAAATTAAATTAATATTATTGGTAAGTATGTACAAATGTAAATTTTGATTTATAAGTATAATAACTAGAACTTTTATATGGCAAGTATGTACAAATTATATACAAAGAACCGAACAGAGATTACCATCAATATCCTGGTCACCCAGAGAGATAAGGTAAGTCAATGAGGCAAGTAATACAGACTCACGTAGCTCGTTACGTTTCTTTTAGATTGCTAGTTAATTTGTGGAAGCCATCGTCGAAGACATCCTCAAATCCAATTCTGTGCGATGAATAAAAAACAACCATACGGAGGAACGACTGCTCGGGTTTCAATAAACCAGAAATGCTTTGAATAATCCGTAAGCAAAGCCACCAAGAGGTATGTATAATTAATATTCCAAGAAAAAAAAGGCTAAAATCAATTGTACTTAGTATTAGGAATTAAGAAATGAAACATACCAATTAATGCTGCCTTTCTTTTAGATACAACTTCATAATTAGCACCAATTAGCACATACAGAATTGGACCATTTAATTTTCTTATGAAATATATTTGAAATCGATCCGATTTATTTAGTATGCACCTTGTGGTACTGGATAATTTTAGCACCTGAATCCGCCTATCTCGTACCCAAAAATCGTTTCCGTTTTTCCTTTCTTATCACCCTCTTTCAAATCCAAAAATTACTAAAATTTTGAATATTGAATGATAATAAAACCCGCGGAAATTTATGCATGTTTGGTTGCCTACCCGTATGCAAATTAAATTATAAATTAATGTGACCATCGTCACACATTTTATAAAAACTTCAATTCCGGACGAAGTACCCATTTTGCTGAAAATTTAAAATAAATCAGTAAAATAGCCTGCACAAATTATAATTAAAAAGGACAGTTACATCCAGGGAACAGATTCCAGGGATTTATAACGTAGAAAGCAGTTGTGCCGATTTAAAATTAAAAAAAAAAAAATAAAGCTAATCTCAAATTTCATGGCGAACGAAAAAAGGTCAATTAATGATAAATTCGCGATTGAAGGTTCCAAATTCCGACGTTGGTGGCGCACAGATTCATCGCAAAAATTTTGAAATTAAGAAAAATCAAAGACGGCTGTGGGCAATATTATAAATACAACAATTTAGACGTGATAGTGACCACACGTAGCCCGTTCTAAAATTTAAATAAATAACCTTCGAGTGTACATACCGGAAGGCGACAACAAGTAAAGATCGAACTAACTTGTAAAAGTTTGAAATTTAAACCATGAAACTGTATTTAATTTAAAGCATATCGGTGGTAGAAGTGTAAATAAATAAAAGAAGCAATAACAAAATAAACAATAAAAATTAATTTAACTTCGAATAAAAGTGTGAAACGAAAAGACTTACCCGTTGTGTTAAAAAGCAATTAATCTGGTGCAGTGACCCGTCGTCCAAAATTTCCCGAGCCTGCAACAAACAACAGTTGAGGAAATGTCGGCTAATAAAAGAGATGGAACGGCACTCACCTGCAGTAATAGAGAATAGATAAAAGATAGACGTTAATTTTTAGGTTGCAATACGCGGTAAACGTGCACGTAAATGTCACCATTTTGTAAACCATTTTGCACACCTCGAAACTAAATTTTTGTATAAAAACCCACAATTGCAATAGGATAATTTCGTTTGACCTATATTCCGATAGGGTGAACAATCCGTATGTAAGGGATTTGGTTACAAGACATGAACAATAATAGTATATTAAGCAATGAGCAAGTAATGCTTACTTAAATGCACAAGCAAGGAAATGAACCGAATGCGAATTTCCTAATACACGTTCCGAGTGTCTTAATAGTCATTACATGCGAATTGCATACACTATTTTTTCTACGACCCCATAATGTTAAATAGAAACACTAATTTTATAATTGAGCACTACTACTATACTTACGAATTGTCAAACGTGCTCAATTTATGTTTGACTTTTAGTCACAGCACCAAAATCTATAAGTGCAATAGACAACGGTGTATTTGTATTGGTTCTAAATTTGTATCCTACTCATGGAACATTTGATAATTATGTAATGTCGCAATTCTATTGTTCTAAATCTGTATCGTAATTAATTTCATTAGAGCACAGATTGTGAAATCTAATATATGAATTACAATACAGGAGTAGAAAAAACTTTTTTTTTTAATAGAGTCTCTGATTTAATTGTTGAATATATAACTTGTGCATTAAAAAGTTTTGGTCTAGAACCTACAGGAACCGGGTCTATAAACGCCTAACACACAAATTTTGGATTTTACTATATAGATATTCTCAAAGTAGATTGTTGTTAAAATCCAAGGTTTTAGAAGAACCATTGTATTTTAAAATATTATCGTTTTTAGACGGCGCGCGGTGCGCAATATTAAAATAGCAATATTTTGAAAACTCCATAAAATAAAAGAGTCGAACAAGTACACCTTTATAATTTTAAAATAATGAAATTTTTACTGTTTAACATTAAAATGTACATATAGGGCGTAAAAGAAATAACGTGGATCTATCCAATCTGAACTGTGTAACTAGCACCCTCTAGGAGTATCATAAAAATTATGACAGATTGGTGTTTATCACCCTTAAAAAACTAAAGTGTACAAAATTTGAGACTGACATTTGAGTTCAATTCATTCAGCTGTTTTCTGCAACTTTAACCCTTATATTACCCAATTCACAATTGCATAAAAGCCAGTTAAATCTATTGTTAGTTAAGTGTCTTTTAATTGAAATTTTAAGGCTAACAAATTTTTAACGGCTTGTTAACGACTAAATATGAATTATGCAACCGGACATAGGTATAGGTATCTCGTTTTCTATTAAGATATTACGTACTCATGTTTTTATTAAACGACCATTTTGATCACCTCTTTCTACAGTTTGCCGTATTTTCCATTAGTTATGGAAGACCTTGTGTACAAAATTAAGAGCTTGCGTCAAAATCAGAAATAAAAACAAATCCAAATTGAGTTCTACAGTGTGTCTACTTCAAGTTGGAACCACATGAAAATTTTTTATTAGTATTCTTTTGGAAAAAATTCTTGGTAAAAAAGTTCTGCAAGGTCCAAAACTCAGGTTTGGTGATTATTTACTAATCATTGCGTATTACCGAAATACATCACCTCCCCCGGAATGTATAAGGCCCAGATGATTCTATATTTGGATATGAACTTCCCGAAGTTACCGATAGGTGGCGATACGTGTTACATTATTATAATATTTTAGTTTCCTGTTATTTTCACACTCAATTTAAAATTAAAGCTTAATTCAAACAAACTGAATAGTATACCCTAGTAATATTTATACGAATGAAATAAACTTAAACAAAATCTATTTTTAAATTATTGCGTTGTTCCGTCGTGTGGTAACATTATTTCCGGTATTACAGCGCGCAGCCATCTTTGATGAAATATAATCAATTCCGAATCGAGATCCATCACGACACTATAATCGCGATATTCAATCAATGACGAAACCGGAAAGCCAATGCATAACGCCATCTATCGGTGACTGAAGGAAACACTAACACGTATAGAGAATCTACTGCTTGTATCTATGGGACGCTCTGCATTCCGGGGGAGATCATGTATTTCTGGGATTACTTATTCTGACTTGATATATTTAACGTAATCTAGGATGCTTTGACATGAAACATTTGACACTAAATGTCAAAGTGATACGGACACTAATAAAATGTTATCATATCAGATAAGAGGGATAAATTCAGTATTGAAATTTATAACTGCAAATATTTATAATGTAAAACGATAATAATTTTCATGCTAAATGGCTATAATTTCATATTTGGATATAACTTTTAATTCAAAACAACTTTTCTTTATAACATTCTTCTCTATTGTAAAAAATAATGGTACTTTACTTGAGCAAAAATTCATTTTTTTTGACAAACCTCGTTACGACTTAAAAAATTGAAATCTGATGGTTGCATTTGAGTTTTGGACCATGCAGAACTTTTTATCAAGAATAACTTTTTAAAAAACCTATATAAAAAAGGTTCCAACTTAACCAGACACACTATGGGTAATGGATTTCCCCAAGAATCGGTTTCGGGTCCACCTTATTTCTATGTCATTGGATCCGTCTAAAGGTGACCTTAGTTTCTGACTTCTGTAGAAGAATTTTGTGTTGGAACACGAGAGAAAATATATAACGAAGTGATAGCTGTGTCGCCACCTCATAGACAGTTGCCATGTATTAAGATTCATGAAATTGCTACAAGTTATTTCAATTTATTTTTAATCTTAAAATGGTAGGCCAAGTTAGATTTTACGGGACTTAAAAAAGGCACATATCAATAATAAACGGGTCATAGGGATTTAGCATTGTGAACTGGTTTTTTCGAATTGCTGCTCGTCCTTTCAAGTGACAAAAATGGTTTTGGTATCAAAACGCAGCTAAAATTATTGCGCATAGCGCTCGCTGTCAGAAATCAGCTAAATTACAGTTAAATTTTTCAATAAAACATTAGTAATTTTTGATGTTTATTTATTGTAACCTTCCTATTTAATTTAGTTCTAATATCATTCGAAGCTGTTTCTTGGGAATAAAGGCTTATTATTTGCTTATTAATGACTTTCCTTTCAGTCTTATTATCAAAACGTACAAATGTTGATTGTTTAGGCAACCCAATACTATTTTTCTTTCATTATCAAAACTTACTTTTTATTTTTATTGACAAATTTTTGAAAACAACGTGAAATTCAGCCGACTCTAACCATTAACATATGAGCCGTTTTCAAAAGCACCATCCTGTATAATAGTACCTACTACCAATACTACCTCTCTGAAACGCAACCATTTCCGTGTAGAGTGCACCGAAAAGCCTCATTTGGATTTTTACATTGAGAATATAAATATAAAATGGGGGTCTGAAAAAAATAGGTTCTTGAAAACTTCGAACGACCATCTAGGCCGTTAATTAGGTTCGAGTGTAAATAAACTCACCTTGGAAACCGGTATTAAGCGATAACGCAAAACATCACATGAAGGATTACGATGATTATGAATTGAATGAACTTAAACTCCACGGCATATAGAAAAAATTAAACAAACGATATTGATGTATTGTTGGTTGCTTTAAAGAGAGTCATTTAATATGTCACTGTTTGTATGTATATTGGAAAAAATACATAACTATAAGAATGAATTGACTTCTTCAGTACAATTATCTGTAGAAATTAGTATTAAGTGGCACCATGTCAGTTTCTTCTTTGTAGGGCCAAATAAAAACAGTTTTGAAAGCTTCGAAAATTTAGTTGTTACATTTTT
Organism: Abscondita cerata; assembly: GCA_030710515.1. Classification (NCBI taxonomy): domain Eukaryota; kingdom Metazoa; phylum Arthropoda; class Insecta; order Coleoptera; family Lampyridae; genus Abscondita; species Abscondita cerata. The sequence goes on from JALBCR010000609.1 coordinate 328,349, forward strand.
CATAGAAACCTCTTCAATATAGCCGTTGATTGAAATATTTCAATCAACGATATAGCTCACATATTTTTAATAGTTTCTTTTTGGTTGCGTACTATTTCCAATTGTGGCATCAAATTTACAGTGCTTTCAGCCTCGCTTGAGTCATCGATATTTGATCTGACACAATTCATGAGGCCAGTGTTTTCGCTTTCATTACTGCTATACCCTTTATTATCTTTTTCTTTTGTCGGTTCTTCCTTTTGCTTGTATTGATCTATCCTTTTGAAGTAGAGTTTGTTAATTTGCTTCGCGTGTTAAAAGATTTATTGTAAAATTTTCATAGATAGTTTGATTTATAGGAACACTTTCTGTATTTGCTTGTTCAATAAGTCCATTCTTTGCATACTGTTTAAAAATATTTGTTTTTAGGGCTTTTCTGTTAATTGGGTAATCAAAATTTTCATCAAATAGCTTTTAGTGGGACGGTTTCTTTTCCTTCTAAAGCTAAATAGATAGCCTAATGTATGATGTATAACTGTCCAATATATCAACAAGGTCATTCGTTAGGACAGTTTATTAAAACATAGTTATTTATGTAGAAGAGTGTGAAGTAAGGTTTTATGCACGAGTTGCGGAGTTTAAGACACGAGCCACAGGTGATTGTTTTAGCCTTAAGGAGTGCATAAAAGCCCTTCACACGTGTCTCATACAATATTTTATCGACGATCGACGTCATAACTAATTTTTGCCAATAGAAACAGTTACTACGCATGCGGTTTCACTTTTGCTTATTTCGAGTGTTGGTTGCCAGGCATCTTTGACAGCAAAATGGTTTAATAATGAAAAGTGCCTTTTAAATTACATTGGTACTTTTACACGATTTTATTTTTACGTACGATTTGATTTAAAAGTAGCATTTGCACACAATTATGTAGTAATTAATGTGCAGATTACAGGTTAGACGTAGATAACAGTTATTTAACGAACAGGTGCTCGTTCACTTGTTACACAATCTCGATTATTAATCGCATTTTCTAATGAAATGAAATAAAGAAATGTTTAAGTTATAAAATTATTATTTACGTCATAACTCACAATAATTGAAAGTTCAATAGTAGGGGACGATTGAAATGTAAAGAACCTGTCACGTGAATCAATCTGAAACACAAATCATAAAAATATACCTATTATAAATGTATTTATTAAACTAGGGTATAATTTGGAATAACACCACAAACGAAATTACGAAATACTCGTTGTTGCCCTTAATGTGAACAGTAGACTCGTCCGTTTCATTTTCGTTCTACGTGACAGGTTCTTTTATTTCAATCTCGTCCGCTAAGTATTTTTAGGCAATATTTGCAGCTCCCGCCACTACCGGCTGCGTTAGAAAAAATTATCAGCGTTCATTGACTCACCGAATTTGTTTAATTATGTAGGAATTCAAATTTTGTGACAGATTTGCCGTTTGATAAGCACGCACTTGATTTGTATGTTTATTGAAATCGTTCATTAATAGAAAAAACAAAATCATTCATTAATAGGGTTGATTAATGAATGACTTTTCTTATGTTTTATGCATTAATAAGACCTGTAAATACCGGTGTCCACTTATATTTTCCCCTATTTTAACTGCCTTAACTTCTAAACGGTTCAGGATATAAACACACGGTTTTCACTGAAATATTACATTTTAGTATAATTCTTTGAATACATTGAATTGAAGTCATAACAAAAATGGCGGATTTTGCCAATCTTTTTGTTACTTTCTTTCATGGAACACCCGGTTTATATTTTTGTAGTTTGAAAGAACTGACTTTAACCTATCTAGCGATGCAAAATTTTTTCAGAATCGGTTAGCGAATGACCGAGTAATTAATTTTTAAAATGAGAGATACAAATTAAAAATCGTACAACAGAACATCAATTTGTTCAGATCTTGTAATCATAGTCAGTTTTGGACGATTTACGTAAATATATTCAAAGAAAATTTATACTAAAACGTAACATTTCAATGAAAACCGCATGTTTCTATCCTAAACCGTTTAGAAGCTATGGGCAGTTAAAATAGGGGAAAATATAAGTTGACACCCTGTACATAGTCGACTGAAAATGGTTTTTAAAGCATTGATCTCATTAGGAGAAACCACATACTAAGTATGGAAAGGCGTTCTGTGGACTCTAGGAATCCCAATGATATTTTGCTTTGAAAATTGAAAAGCCATCAGTAGAGTTGGAATTTTGAAATTTATCAAGGCGTGGACCACTAATGTTTCGTCCAAATTAAATGAGGCTTGTTGGTAATATCTAAAAATAGAGTTATTTCTTCATACAAATCAAAGATATTATCCATGGCGTGTTTGTTTAGTTCTAATAACAGGGATTTTTTTTGGTCTTTTCCCAGGACAAGCTTCATCTTCCTATACATTTTCCTGGAATACCATTTTTGAAAAGTGTTTGGAAATTATTTTACTAACATAAGTGCCCACGACATGGAAAAAAATTTTCTAAATTTAAAAAAAACCACGACTAAACTTCTATAAAAAGTTTTTGAAAAAATCCAAGGGGATTACTCATGTGACTAAATATTTAACTACGCACTTCAATTGTTTAAATATTCGAAAATTAATTACCACATATTATAGGTGCGATTTCTGTATCGGATATAGCAAATTCTCAATTTTACACACATGCATAAAAGTATTCATTATCGAATTCAAATAGTGCAGACAGATGCAGTGTATTTATTAATTTCGTAACAAAAACCACAGAATTATTTAATATCCTTCCTTAAACAGATAATCAGTTTTTGTTGACAATTTATTAATTGAATTGACCGAAATTAAAACCTACTGATGAAATAAAGTAGGATCGAACTATCCAATACATTCATTTAAATTAATAAAAATATAACATCATGTAAAGAAGTTGTTTATTATGTTTTCTGTACATTGTATCGTGTTCGCAATTATATTGAATAAATCGAAACACTTAATGATTTGCTTCTTCTCGATCTTAAATATATATATAGATAAAAGAAAAATATTTTTTACGAAATGGTTAAGTAATTTTATTTCATAATTCAACAAAACGAAAATATATAATAGGAGATTTAATTTAATGGAAATTCACGCTTTGGATATATTGTCTACTTCGAGAACAAGAAATTAAAATATCGTAATACTATTAGATTTTTAATTCACTTAAAATTATAACTTCAACGAGACAACTATATACAAAAAAATCAATTAAGCACGAGTAAATTGAACTCTTGTAGAGCAAAAGGCAAAACTGCTAAGAAGAGCCATCATACTAAACATAAAAAATATAAAACAAAAGAAATCGCTTTGTACATAATTTATTCATTGATGGCTGGAAACGATATAACTAAGGATTACAACTAAACTAAAATACGACAACGAAGATTGCCTGTCCATTTTAATTATAAGAGAAAATACGAATACAAATTACAAAATAAATATGGAAGCAATCTTTGATCTTTACAATGAGTAAATAACGAAAATGAACAAGTTTAACATGAAAACATCACAAAATAATTGTATGCAGACACAAAAATTATAATAACCATTGTATATTTAATCACTGTTTTAGAATATTACACTTGAGTTTATTAATTAAATAAAGCGTTTTTCACGATCACGAAAATCACTAATTGTTTAAAAAAACTTCCGAGTTCTGCGACAGTTCTAACAAAGTAATTGCACATCGAAACAATTACTAAATGTGTAAGGTAGTTTGACTCTTTTTATAAATGAACTTTTTAACATACTGGCCTACGACTTCACACAAACCGGTAGTATACATAAATTCTGGGAAATAAACAATTACAAAGTTATCACAGAGCAACAAATACCCAGATTTTAGCTTTAAAAATATAATGTATGTCTACTTTGGTTCTCTTTAAAACTGATAAATTTAGCAAAGCCGGATTCGCTTATTAAGAACTAAAACCAATTGCTCATTAGCAAAAGACGACATAAAACCTTACACATCTCAAATACTATAATATTATGGACCATTGTGGCGAGCTACACATCTTTTGTTTAAGATTACCTAACCAACTTGTGTTGGAATAAAACAATCGAACGGATCTCAGTCAATTTTGATTGAAATAGAAACAAGAGTACAATTTCATATCAGGCACTAATACACAAAGTGTAAATTTTGAAAGTATAAGAGAAAATATGGGAAAACAGGAGAACAAACACCGTGTAATGATGTCTTTTTTGTTAAATTTAGGAGATGAGGGACTATTAGTTGAAGCAGTCTTAAATCTCTTTAACCATCTTCCTTTGGTGGTGTGAACCAGCCTAAACAAAAACAATCACGCGTTCGAAAATTAAATATTTTGGCTCTTACCATTTTTCTCGTGAATTTGAACAAGAGATTTGAAACTCTGTTGAGCTCTAGCAAGGCTGTATTGCCCTTGTGAACATACTTTTGGGGCACCGAATTGAATTCGAGCTTTTCCTTTAACAAGGGTGGCTGATATTTGCATTATAACTGCTTCAACTGTATAAGCACTTGACCATCCTTGTTTCGTTAGAAGTTCCATACAAATAGCTCCCCCTACTAACACGTAACCTCCTAAAAATACATACAAAATCTCATATTATTTGGTGAAACTGCTGTGAACCTAAATAAGTCGTTAAATTTATGGTACATAATCATAAATATTGTTAGGTGTTGTATAATGAAAAACTACAATAGGAATGTTTACAAAAAAAAATAAATGACCGTTGAAATATTGTGATAACGCCCAAAATAGTCTTAAAATTAAATGCATAAATTTAAAATAACATCCAATTACTTGTTATCTAGAAAAAATCTAGCAAAAGTATCGGGATTTATTCAAATTTATACAAATACACAGAACGCGTATTTATGTTCGGAGTTGACCACTAGGAAAACATTTTTTAAAAACATAAACTGCGCATGCGTCCATAAAGGTACCAACATCATCGCTTTAGGGTGCGTTTTATAATAGCCTCGTCAAATTCATAGATTATATTTTGCGTACATTTTTGCGCAAAACATTTTTTGAGGGATTTGATTATTACGTGATTCTATAACGTGAATAACATATGTTTTCGTTATAATTTTAAAATAGAGAACAAACGGATTACTATATTACTATATTAGGTCCTATATTGATTGAATGATTCATTCCTTCTTATAGGAGACCAAGGAAAGAAATAAAAATACCTTTTCACAATCACGAAAATCACTAGTTGTTTAAGAAGGAATTAATCAGGAGAAATTACTCAGCAATCGCAGATATATTAGTTCCTTTTGACCCTCTCATTCGATGAAATTTGTTCTGCCAAATAATTTATGCATTTACTTTTTTAATGTTGGATTTTATCGAACGAATGTAAACGCATGTAAACTAATCCTAGTGAGAATCAAACTTTGAAGTGACTTTTTGTGAGCTTATTTTGAAAAAGTATTTTTTTGTTCTCTTGACGAATAACTATGATAATATACATACAAATATTGGAATTACTCACCTGAGATAATAGGATGCACCACCCTGACGAACGGAGGTTCGAATGGATACGTGTCTTTAAACAGCATATTCAGTAATATGGCATCTTTTCCTTCTTTTTCTTTGAGCAGTGCTAAGTCGTGACTAAGGGGACTATCGGGATCAACAGCCATCAACCTTACGTTCCATTCATAAATAGAATCGTTAACTAGCTCTATTTGATACATTTTATTTTTAAACGAGTCAGATCTATATATATCTCTAAGTTCTTTCATAAGTCTGTCTGTGGCTTGTACAGAACCAGATACAGAACCCTAAATTGAAAATTATATCAGTAATACAACATCAATAGTGTTGGGTAAAATACCTTTAAATAATCTTGTCGTTGATTTTGTCTAAGACGTTCTAATGTTGCTAAATGTTCTACACACATCTCGTCAGCTTTATTCCGACCATCTTCCATTTCCATAGCTAAGTCTTCGTCAGCGTCGCTATCGGCTCCATCGGCGTCACTGTCTACCATGTCTGCGTCTGCGTCGCTATCTAATCCCTCATACTCCATGTGTTCACTTCCATTACTGAAACTATCACTGAAAAATATAATACTTTATTGTTTAAAACAATACAAGATTTAGAAGAAAGCAATGTGTAATTTAGTCGGTTCTAATACTTTGGATATGGATTTTTAGATGTTAGAAAGCGTACATAAATTAATTTAAAAAGATGAAGTACTTATACCGCAATTAAAGCAATAATACATTTTCAAATTTATAAACAAATACACAAGACTTTAACACAGGTCCCCAAACCTCATGTGGTTCAATAGTTTAACGAATATATAAATGTAGGAATATGGTCTTAACAACATTCAATTTTTTTTATTAATATAAAAGACAGACTTCAAAAGCATGACATGCTTATTCAATTTAATGGTGTGATAATTTTCTCATATATCCCTTCATCAGATCGTGATCAAATGTAAAAGACACCCCTAAGCTAGGGCACCTCCTTCCTAATGGAAATAGAATCATCAAAACAGATTCACTGAACATATATGAAAAATGATTCCGACAAATTAAGGAGTATGTTGAAAACAGCACATCATAAAGAAGAAATCTTCTCGGAATGAGTTTGTTGCAATACATTACAAACTATCGTAGTAATTAACAACATAACGTACCGTGTGAAATCATATTTGAACTCACGGGTTGCAAATTTGTTGAAAAATGTTCGACCTGGTAATGAAAGACTGCGACTTTCAGTTAAAATGACTTATCAACACACTTGTTTCAGCACTTCTCCAACATCAGTATTTCTTCCCGCAAGTAGGAGTCTGAAAGGTTGTGAAAATATTCATTTATGGCCCTCCATTGGACATTTCGTGTCTCATCCACGCACTAAATCCGCCGGATCCCTATTGCATCGGTTTAAATATTGCTGTGAAAATCGTTTGCTTTTGATTCAGCAAAGGCGGCACCCATATTGAGCAGAGCTTTCGCATCCCTAAATCTTTGTTCTTTATGTGTCTATCGTCCAACACGATATTAATTGTTTCGATAGTTTCCAGTGTTATTGCGATTTTTAGCTTCAAGTGGGTAATCTTCGAGGGATGTGCGACCATTTTCAAATTGAGCCGCCCACTTTTTAACGGTTGACATGGAAGGAGCAGATTCCCTGTAAACTTCCGTCCACTTCAGATTAATTTCCTTAGGGGTTATCCACCCAAAACAAAGAATTTTGTGATCGCACGATATTCTAGTTTTTTCCATTCTAACGAAAAACACTTGTGACGTCTACTGCAAAATTGTTCTAAAAAAGTTGAAACTTGTTAAACGAAGTAAGTAAGTTGTTCCTCATTGGAGTGTCATCTGCAATAGGCCGAGAACTTTTCACTTAACCATGGTATATGGAGGTTCTGTTCAACTGATTTTGGAAAATATCCTATCAAGCGAAAAGATAGTTAAACTTGTGAAACAATAATCGAGACATTGTCCATAATTTTATAAAAATAGAAAAAAACAAGCTATTTGGACTGTTTTTTCTTGTGAATTTATTTTATTTTCCCATCTGTCAACGTTTCGACAATAATTCTTGTCTTCCTCAAAGGCTCTAATTAAAATTACATAAAAACTAGAGCCTTTGAGGAAGACAAGAATTATTGTCGAACTTTGGCAGATGGGAAAATAAAATAAATTCACAAGAAAAAACAGTCCAAATAGCTTGTTCTTTTTCTATTTTTAAAAATATCTTGTTTGTGGACAATAATCGAATCCAAATTATCCATGTTTTTTTAATTTTTTCATAGTTAATACACTTGAAGATATTCACTTATCAGAGAATAAAATCACTTAAACAAAACTTGTGTAAATTTAATTAGAATCAATTATTTTCAAAACCGGTCAAATATTATATAAAAGAAACGCATCAAAATTTAACCAGCGGTTTCTGAGTATACATTAACAAGTATGGGAATGGAGAAACTCCGAGCGAAAAGATCGCGAGGTCTATGATTTCGGCAGTGTGAAATAGTACATTCTGTGACAGTATTGGAGTGTAGAAAGCATACGAGTCGATTGGCACTCGAGGCGGCTGCGACTCTAAAAAGTGATTTAGCTCGTGCCTCTCCGCAAACGGGACGATTATTTCAGTCTGTTTACGTCTTCCAAACAAAGAAAACTCAAACAAGTGTTTCCAGCAGAACTCCACATCGCTCAGATATTAATAAACGTAAACGGAAAGTATAGATACGTTGTAAAAAAAAGTGTAAAATAAATATTTTTGTAAATATTCTGAGATTTCGAAAATCTATGTAGTTTAACGGCCCTTTTGGCACCTAGGCCAACGTTGATGTTTTGGCAATTTACAATAATTTTTATCTGATAGTTTAATATTGTTTACATAAGTATTGTTATGGAGACAATTTGTTTTTCCATAGCAATCTTTGTAGAATGAGCGTGACATCTAATCTTAGTATTAACTGACTATTTCATTATAACTTATCAGTGTTAAGCCAGTAACTTGTAATAGCTAATAATTTAAGTGTTATCTTTTAATATTCATAGTAATAAACTGTGTTAAAGAAATTCTTTTATTTATTTTGTATATTTAGAATTTTATCGATTTTACAAGAGTCATATCACCTATCCGGGGATAAACAATATTAAACTATCAGATAAAATTATTGTAAATTGCCAAAACATCAACGTTGGCCTAGGTGCTTGAAATTTAGAAGTGGGACTCTTTCATGATTCTAAACAACTTTGTTAATCAAATTTTGTTATATCTTCACTAAGAAAGGTGGTTTACTAGAACCAAAAAATCAGATTTTTGAAAAGATCCAAGGGATACATGATTTTAGAAAACTAAAATTATGCCAGAAATTAGTCTTTAACTAAGCAGGGCTGAACTCCAAACAATGAAATTTTATTTCGAAAAATTTTTATCTTTCACAAGAGTCGTTTCACCTATCCGGGGACACACTGTATATTTGGCTGTTCCCGAGCTGTTCCACACTGTATTCAGGATGTCCCAAAAGTGTAAGGACCTTAAGCGAGTTGAAAATGCTCACTCTCACAAAGCGAAAATTCCATTTTAGAAAAAAATGGTTCAAACAAAAGCTATAGACAATATAATTTTCCAACAACTTTTCTCTCTCAACTTTATATCTCAGTAATTACTTATCGGATCGGATCAAAAAACAGTTTAAACAAAAGTTGTGTATAATTAAATTACAAACAACTTTTATTTGAAGGAAAAATGTGTAAAACAAATATTTTAAAAGTTCGAAAATCTGTGTAGGTTAACGTCCCTTTTGGCTAGATAGATTATACCAAAAATCTAATCGATCTGCGGAATTAATTAGACCCATGTGCAAAATTTCATAAAAATTGGACGGGTGGTTTTCTTGATATCCTGTTTTTCGTCGGAAAAATGAAAAAACGGGTGTTAAATATTTGGTTTGGAAACCGTCGCATAACTCCCCATCTTATGATGTGGACTAAAAAGAGATCTCATAATAAGCAAATCATGAGGAGGATGCTGTGATGTTTTGAATATGTGTCCCGGATAATCTGAAACATTATGTTTAACATGGGGAATTTGAGAAGTCCGATTTATATTTCTATTAGAAAACGTTTTGCGTAATAATTTATAAAATTTAACAAAACATATTAAAAAATTTAATAAACCACAAGTACAAGGGTTCAAATCTCAGTCCGATTTTTTTTTTAGTTGCAACGTTTAAAGCAAGGGTTCAATTATCTGACAGTCCGATTTCTTATTTTTACTTGAACTGGCAATGGATTTTACTAGAATATTCACATTATGAAACACTTAATTTAATTGTTTAATAATAAAGGGTTTTTGGATAGCCAGATAGCTCTGGCATTGTGACTTTAAAGTTGATTCTATTTTGGAATTAAAGAGACATTTTCTTTAGAACGGTGAATGATAAACCAATACAACTTTAACACTTTGCTTTTAAAATTTAAAGGAATCTAAATATGCAGAAATATACAAGATGTTCCATTTGACTTAGTGTTTTGACTTAACACCCTGTATGCACTTAAATATTTTTAAATGTAGGTCGATTGATTGTGTATTACAGTACCTAAGTTGGTTTTGATGTGTCTAATAGTTGAGGAGCAATCCTCCGATTACATAGTAAACACCCACCCTGTATAGGGTATCACCATTTGAAAAAATTAAGCAATTTTAAACCGCGTAGATGATTTGGCGACATGTTTATTTAAATAATGTTTGTGAAATATTCGACTCTAGTAACTAGACCACAACTATTATTCGAATAATTTATTATTTTTCTGTGTCACGTGATGTATCGTATTAATTACGTACAAAAGCGGTTAAAAAATAAAATGTTGTAATTACATTTAGATACTTGTTCGTGTAGAATTAGGAATTTGGCCAAAAGGCCCAACCTTCTATCATCTAAAAAGCAATTAATTAAAACTAACAATTTTTCTATGGCATTGAATACTAAGATAGAAACAAAGACGCAAGAGTTAATAAAGGAACATACTTGAAAAATCGATGTATTAATAGCCACAGTATTTTTCTGGATAAAGAACATTATTAAAATATAGTAAATAAGATAAATAAAATTAATCAACAAATGTACGAAAAATTAATTATGCAGTAAAAACATTATTTTTTTTCCATTGGTAGAAAATTAATAGGGATTAAAATGTCGAGTTATATTTATATATTTCTACATACTTGTCACTGTAGAATTGGAAATATGGCCATGAGAGAGCAAAAACATCTTATTATCCAAAAAATTCAAACAAATAAAACTAAATTTTTCCATAGAATTGTAATACGAAGATTAACAAAAGTACGCAAGAGTTAATATAGGAACATACTTGAAAAATCGATCTATGTATTAATAGCCACGGCATTTTTGTGGGTCTGCTGCTATATTACGCGCATAAAGAGTAGATAAGATATTATTGCTAAAATATATAAAATTAATCATCAAATGTATAGATTTCTGAAACATGTAGTAAAAACATTAATTGTTTTTGTTTTGTTTCTTCTGTTTACCAATATAAAATTGGTACATTTCCTATTAGTACAGTACTAGTACCTACCTCGCCATCAGAATAAGTTATTTCTTACTAGCAACATCTGCCCATTATGAAACATTTAGTGCAGATTCGAAAGTGTTCCCAATTAAATAAAGATCAATTATTTAAATGTTAACACCAACTGTTTCAAGCAAAATATGTAGAAAAATATAGTTTAAAACAGCGGTTTGCAAACATACCACCTGCATACCTTATATAACTGCTTTAATTTTGCCCAAAGTCTAATAAAATCTCTGGTATTATACAAAAATCATATAAATATCTATTGTTTTTTATTTCGCAAACATAGGAAATCCTGTTAATGTACTCTATAGGTTCACTATATTATTTTCAGATATTTCAACATAATATTTGTTTATTGGCGTCGAAACCATTATGCCTGCAGGATAGAAAAAGAAAAATTTTAAATGACTTTTTTCGAAATTAGGAAAGAGGAGAAACTTATCTAAGAGTTCGGTACAAAAACGATTGACGACACAAATATTTTTAGCAACAATTTGATCGATTAATCAAAATTAAATCAGGCATCTTCATCCAGAAACCAAATTAACGAAAAACAAGACCGTCATTTAATTATACAGTGCGAGAGTAGTCTGGAACTATTGTAAAAAAATTTGTATTAAACATTAAAAAAAAATACTCGAACACGTAAATTTTTAACTTAAATGAGACATATTTAACTGTAATTGTCACTAAAGGATCGTCTTTTGTTTTTGAGATATGATGTAAGCGATAATTTTTTTATGGAAACCTTGAATTTGGAAAAAACTTGAAATTCTATGACCAAATATCCTGAAAAGCATGGTACTATATTTTGAAATATTCGAGATAATTGCTTTTAAAGTTTTAAAACCAGAAATCTAATAATAATTACAAGTTTTAATTAAAAAAAATCAAGTAACCATATAACAATCGCCGTTAACATTACGGTTTCTTCATCAGCTTGTTTATCTATTTTTATTGTGTTGTTTTTTTGTAATTAAGTAAATAATGGTGCGATATTTGCCTGAAAAAGAGCGAATTCAAATTTTAATATTAAGGGGATGTGGCGACGGTACTAGAACACAACAAGAGGTTTGTGAGCTATTCAATAACAGGTATCCTGATAAAGAACCTATCACAAGAGCGACAGTTTCCAAAATAGAAAGAAAGTTTTCTGAACTCGGACATGTAAGGGATCGCCATATGACTCGTCCAACAACCGAAGAATGTACCGAGTTAGATATTCTGTTATCTATACAAAATGATCCCAATTGGACTACAATAGAACTAGCCGCAAATAATGACATTTCTCAAATGTCAGTAAGTTAGATTTTAAAGAAACATAAATGACATCCTTGCAAAGTTCAATTAGTGCAAGAGCTTAACGAAGATGCTCCTGATCGCAGAACACAGTTTTGCGAGGTAATGATGGAGCGGTGTAACATCGATAACGACTTTTTAAATCGAATAATTTTTTCTGATGAAGCAAGATTTCACATAAATGGAACAGTGAAACGCCATAACTATCGATATTGGGCACCTGAAAATCCGCACTGGATGGACCAAACGTACCCACAGTTTCCTCAAAAAGTCAACGGTGCATCTTTTCATGTTCTAATTTCACAATGGACCTGGCAACCGGATGACTAGCCAACAAAACCATGATCACAATCATCACGCATCGAACATTTTTACACAGACATTAAAAAGTTAAGCAGCACCTGTGTATTTAATACGTTGTGTGATGAAATGATACGTGATCGAATAGTCTTGGGTATAAATGACATTACTCTATAAGAGAAACTTTTACGAGTATATGACTTAGATTTAAAAAAAGTTATCGATTACTGTAGGGCAGCAGAAGTTTCTAAATTACAATGCAGGGCATTACAAAACAGAGTAGTGGATACAGTTAAGAAACGAGATGTTCAATCAACTGGAGATAATGAAAATTCGTCACAGATGAACACTTCAACTTCCCATAATAAAGTGTCGACGATGTCAAATGTGGTATTTGCCTAGACAGTGTATAGCATTCGGAAAACAATCCAAGAGATGTGGTAATCTAAATCACTTTGCTGTAGCCTGCAGGGTCAAATTGATGAAAGAAGTCATAGCTGGAAAATTTCAAGATAAATATCAAATAACTATTAAAAATAATGTCATACCTGTAGTTAAACCACCTAGGAGGGTTCCACTCATGTTGAAAAATAAACTTAAGGAATGTTTATCAATCACAGTTTAGTGGTACCAGGTTCTCTCCTTATCTATACGTTAAATTTACTACATGAATCTCACTTCGGTATAGAAAAAACAAAGGCTAAGGCCATACAGATTATTTACTGGCCAGGTCTTAGTAGAGACATTGAGAATATGATAGTTCGGTGCATAATTTGTGAAAGATATTGTGTTGCAAATGTTAAGGAACCCATGATGGTGCATGAGATACCAGCATTGCCTTTTAACAAGATAGCTACTGACATCTTTAAGTACAGTGGCAAAGACTATTTAGTAGTACAGGATTATTTGTCCAAATGATTAGAGATTATACCTCTTAAATATACGACTTCACAGGAAGTAATAAGTAAACTCAAAATTGTTTTTTCAACTCATGGAGTTCCTAAACAGGTAATTGGCGATAACTATCCGTTTGGTTCATATAAATAAATCGGGCACAAACTCTGCAAATAGAACAAAAGTGATATGGAATATAATTAACACTGAGACTGGACGATATCAAAGAAAATCAAAATACTATCTGAAAATACAGATTTAAACGCTAACGACTTTGTTACATACTTTTCAAAAATTGCATATGAAATATCCTCTACAATACCCGCAAACAGTCTGCCAAGTAAACAAAATAAAATGCCACCTCCGTCTCAAATGACAATGTTTCTCAAACCTATCAATGAAATTGATTTATTTCATATAATAAGTGATATAAAAATCAAATCATACGAAAGATCCTCATGACATAAGCGGTAACTTAATTAAAAAGCACGTAAGTTTGACACTTCAATGAGCTTTATAATTAATCTGTCGTTTGAGTCAGGTACATTTCCTGAAAAACTAAACACTTCGAAATTAACTCCGATCTTTAAATCAGGTGATCCGAATGTGGTAGGTAACTACAGGGCAATAGCTGTATCGCCGATATTTGCAAAGTGAGAAAGTCATAGCAACGCAACTAATGAGTCACTTGGAAAAAAAAACAAAATCAGAATCAATTTGGATTCCGTAACACAAGCGATGATGCAAGTTATTAGTAACCGAGGGGTGGAAGTTGGGAACGTTCCTATGGCCGCATCTGTAGATCTTACTAAGGCGTTTGATTGTGTGTCATACAAAATACTAATTGAAAAACTGGAACACTATATCATACGGGGTATTGTATTGGAATTTTTTAAAAGTTATCTTAGAAATAGAGTTCAGTATGTAAGATATGACGCATGTGATAGTCCGAAGGAAATATTTGATAAGGGTGTTCCTCAGGGTAGTCTGTTGAGGTCTATCCTATGTTTAATATATGTAAATGATCTGTGTTTAAACTTAAAAACTTACACGTTACTATTCGCTGATGATACAACTCTTATTAACAATAGCCAGGTTGAAAGAGCAGTACTCGAGTTCAGAAATACGCCGCTGTCAGGATTGTCTTTCACCTGCACAAATTCTTATGAGCAGGCGCACTAAAACTAAGATCCCAATTCATTGTGAATTAATAAAACCAAAAACTCATATTCAAAACATGTTGAAATGTAGACAGCAAAAATACAAAAATTACTATGATAGGTGTACAGAAAGCAGAAGAGATTTTAAGAAGAAATAGGAACCTGCGCAGGTATTAGACAGTCATAGTAGTCCTAGATCATATATAATTAATGATTGTAATGGAAGGATCGTCCGTAGAAATTCGTATCATTTAAGAAACAACAATAACCAATTTAGGTCCTTGAACGAGTTCGAAAAGACGACGTTTCCAACATTAGAAAGTAGTGACAATAATCAGATTAATGCTGAATCTAAAGAAAATGTTAGTTTTAGCAATCAGAAAATAACCGTAACTCATTCTGGTCAGAGAGTTGTTCGGAAAGGGGAGATAAAGCATATGCATATATTAGAACTTAGTTAGAAAAGACACATCATAGTGAGGTTATCCATTAGAGTCCATTTTGTATCAGATAGTTAGTAAAGAGCTTTCTAAATTAAAAGACTAATGATAGTCTCGAGTTTACGTCTCCAAGTGCGAAACAATACACACGCAAAGCTTTGATTCGCACTAAGAAACCGACTTCGCTTGCCTCACCTCGAAGAATCGTTGCGCAACAAGTTTCGCGGTGAGTACCAGGTTTCCACGTTGTGAGACTTGTTTCGCGCAATGGAATGTCGTAGGAAAAATAACTTCAACTGAGGTGATTAGGCCGGTTGATGGAGTGAGCACTTAATTTTTTTGTAAAATTCTTTTAGAGACTATTAACTCGGCTATTAATATGTTGTTCTTCAGCATAGTGTACGGGCTGAAATATCTCCCGTGTTTCACTAAAGATATAATTAGGTTATGTAAATTAAAAAATATGTTCGCTAAAAACGTAAAAGTGTGCATTGTTTCTATGATAGATTTAGGAAAATCAGATGAAGATTGAAACAAATGATTAAAGTTGCTTACTTAGATTATATCGAGTAATTCGTTACTTGTAATTCGAAGACTGTTTGGTTTTGGAGATCTTCTGTGCCATTTGATAAACTGGGCCTGAACAGAGTAGTGGACCGGATCAAATGTTTCTCTGTAAAAGTGATATTGTTGTATATTTGTAATTTATCCATAATCCCTTCTCGAAGTTATCAAAATATCTCCAATTCTCCAAAAAATAAATGAAACAGAGATTTCAAATTTGAGGCATTGCCAATCCTAAACCACCGCATTATAATGTTTGAGAATGTTCTCTTCCTATAAATTAGTATTTTATAGTGTAAAGCAGTTATTTTCTTCATGACAACTGAATTTTATAAAGAGCGATCAACCGAATAGAATTTACTTTTTTTTTTCAATTTGTATCATGAGTGTGCGACATTAGAGGTAGGGTTGAATTGATTTATACAGACTTCAGGTAAATTCTTCCATTCGGTAATCAAGCTTATTATCAATCAAGTTCAGTGGCTAGTTTTTTGTAAATACCGGTTAAGGTACTTTGAAACTTTAAGACAAAAGGCGTATTGATGTGTTCAACGGAGTGTACAACTGCGTCACAATATAAAATTTATACTGTATAGGTATCAGAAAATGGGGCGAACATGAGGAGATTGTAAACACTACTATGTCTGAAGTTATATCAAAGAGAATACCTATACGAAATTTAACTTGAAATACGGGATTCAAGCTGCAAATTTGCAACATCGCATTGAGAAGTTTCGAAAAATGGGTAAAGAAAACCTGGTGTTTTTTGCACAATTGATATTATCCTCATTACCTTTACCCCTCAGGTATACAAATACGCTGAAGACACATTTAACCAGTACGATCACAAGCGTACGTAAATAATACAGCAATCTCTTAAATATATTTAATATTTACATTGAATATATAAATATAAATAAAAGTGAAAAAATAGTGAATTGTAATATGTAATTATTTATCATTTCATTTAAGTCACAATTTGTAATCATAAGTAAACCATCTAAACAATAATTATATGTTAGTTTTATTCAATTTTTGGAAATTTTTCTCATTTGACAGATGGCAGTTCGTAAATCAGGAATAAATGAATGATAAACATCATTGCGATTTGGCTAGTCTATATGAACTATACTTTTGCAATTCATAGTCTCTTTTTTTGACCTTCCTTCAACTTCAACCTAACCTAACGAAAACACTTTTGAAAAAATCTTTTCCGTTTCGAAAATCCAAAAGGTTTACAATTGTGTGCAGAAGTGTTTAATAAGCGATCTAAATATAAAGCACCTCTACCAAACATTGATTTTCATTTGTTTATAAACAAAATTAACAACTTTTTTGTCTTTCGTCTATCCGACGCCATCATCGTCCAACGAAGTGTACCCGACCGTTCCCTTCCTTTACCTCTACCTAATTCCGAAAACCACGTTTAAAATAGTTATTTGTGTATTTAGAGCGCAAAGTAGGGATTGCCGCTGTGAAAGAATGTAGCAGCGCGACGCGAAACGGAGCGCGGCATTCTTTTGAAAGCGGCAATATACTTTGTGCTCGAAAAACACACATTACTTTTTCTACAGCCGCCTTTAAATAGTTATTTGAAGTCATAGCACAAATTTTACAATTTAATTGGCATCTTCATTAAACCATTAGCTCAAACAAAATTATTTTTCTTGTGTTTACAATAACAATGCTTATTGTTCTAAGAGAACATATATCTGACATTTTAATTTCTTCTGTTATGATTCAGAAAATCAATGTGGATGCAGCCGTTGTACTCAAAATGTTGCTAGTTACATCAGTTTTTGGTGAGTCAACAACCGATGTAGATAAACACGATGAACCCAAAATCTTTTGGGCTATGTCAATTTTATTGCTAATTGCGTGATTTATATATCCTTCTGCGACACTTGAAGTTTTCCATCCTCCATGGCGTTTTAGTTGGATTAAATCGGCGCCTCTATTACTTAACAAAGTAGCTGATCGCCTAAAGCAGTGAGCAGTACATAATATTCGGGGTTCGGTACATTTAAATATGTAGCGATTTCTCTGGGAATTTTTGCAATAGAATTTTCATATTTACTTCTAGACTTTTATGGGAGAAAATTTAAAGTTGCGGATTTGGCTGCTTCGGAAATATCAGGCGGAGTACAGAAATAATCATCACTTTCGCTCTCCATAATGATTGAATTATTATTTATTATTTTTACGACACCAAAAGAGAAAATTAAATGTATAAACTGACACAATATTAAAATAATGACAAACAACTTTTGCTGAGTTTGACATATATAACAATCGTCTCTGTTCAATTTTTTCCGTTGCCACCATATATATACATAGCATATTTGATAAAATAAGCGAGCGTTTTGTTTTCCATGTTCGCTCTTGAGCGCAAAATAAAACTCCGCGGCATTTATCGACTTTGCGATTTCGTTTAAATATAGTAATTAGTTATTTGCGCGCGGCTGTAGAAAAAATATGTTTTCGTTTTCAAAATCCCGAACTCTCCACCGAATGGCACATGACAGTGTTATTTTGACCGAGCGCGAGGTTTTTGGATCGAGTTTCTCCAAATTAAATTACTAAAGAAAACAGATTTGAATTTAAACAACACAAATTTACTCGCTAAAATACAAACCCGTAGGACAATTTAATGAATACCAAAATTAGAACACGTCAAACTATTTATTTTGGATACATATACAGCTGTATTCATAAAAATATACTAAAACTCTCTTAAAACTGATTTCAGCGAAGTTTTAGCTAACACAAGATTTAAGGCATTATTGAACGTTTTAACTTTTGTTTATTCATAAACGCTTTGTAAACGATTCTTATCAAAAATAGGTTTCAAATACCGATTCTAGTGAATTTAGTGAAATTGAATTGCAAACTTGGTGATACTTGAAGTATTTCGTACGTTTAGAGGTTAAAATGACATTTGTAGAGATTCAGTAGGTTTTTGATAGGTAGCGCCCATGTCAAAATTCCATTACTCCACTAAAGGAGCTTTTTTTACCCAACTGAATTGAACCATTCTATTAGATCTGAGTATTTCACCTCATCTGAATAACGAATAATCTGCATTCCCGCTACTAACTGAATCCTATCCCAACAACTACATCCGATTTCCGGGCTTGGCGTCGACTTAGTACTGAGTCACCGTGAAGTGAACTGGAACAATCAGATATTCGTACATACAAAAACACACCTTTATTTTTTAGATATCCCTCAATTGTGTTGAGCCTCCTAGAGGAGTGTAAGAGGAATTCTAGGTAAACACGATAGTTGTAGTTATAGTTAAACGCATTTATCTATTTATTATAAAAATTTTATTAAGTGACGTGTTAATTGTTTTTTTAATTTATTAAGTTTTATCAAATGTTGATGGTCGACTGAACTCAAGAAAAAAATTGTTTAGGTT
Organism: Abscondita cerata; assembly: GCA_030710515.1. Taxonomy (NCBI): domain Eukaryota; kingdom Metazoa; phylum Arthropoda; class Insecta; order Coleoptera; family Lampyridae; genus Abscondita; species Abscondita cerata. The sequence goes on from JALBCR010000609.1 coordinate 347,524, forward strand.
CTAAACCATTAATCGTTAGATGCGTTGATGAAGATTGGGCTTACCAGTCAAAACGTTGGCTGAACTATAACTATTGTGTTTGCCTGAAATCCTCCTCTAGAAGGTTCAACACGGTTGAGAAATAAATAAAAAACAGTATAAATAATAAGGAGTTCCAATCAATTAAGAAGCAACTTTATTTGTTTTCCCGTTCTAACGGAATCCTATCTCGACAATTACTCGCTTTCTGTGCTTGGCGTCGATTTAAATACCATTGGGGAAAATGGGAAGTAAAAGATCTCACTTCTTTTTTCAGTGAGTTGTTAACAAAGAAAATAGGTATTTGAAGCTTAATCACCCTGAAATGAACTGAAACAATCCGAAATTCGTGCATAAAAGAACGCAGCTTAATTTGCATTTCCGTTCTAACGAAATCCTATCTCACCAATTACTCGCTTTCTGTGCTTGGAATCTATTTAGTACCATTAGGGAAAATGGGAGGTAAAAGATCTCACTTATTCTTTTTAAGTGACTTGTTAACAAAGAACGTAGGGTATCCGGAACTTAACTCTTCGTAAAAACAACTGAAACAATCTGAGATTAATGTATTAAAAAATGTAGCTTAAATGACAATTTTGACTTTTAAGGTTATAATTACGTTAATAATCATAATTAAAATCGATATAGAATAAGCTTAAACAGGGTATCAGCTATTTTAAATATTGCCAAGTTACTAGCTTTGTTAGGGTAAAACGTGTTTATGAATAACGTTTTTTGACGCTTTCGTTAAAGTAGGTTTAAACAACTTGTTAAGTTTTTATTAATCAGCTAATAAATTTTAATTTGAATAAACTGTCAGATTGGCAACTTTAAATATCAATGGAGACCGCGATAATTGATTAAAAAGTGAAAAAACCACTAGTGCAGTTGTTCTGAAAAAATTGCAGGTAACCTTTGCCGATTTTTCCCTAATAAATAAACTGTACAGGGTGGGCAAATTTCGACGTTTGTATAGGGTATCGCGGTAACCATAAGAGATAGAGAAAAATGGATGTTGGTGTCTCGATTTGTTTTTTCGAGAGAAACTCAGTGATGAAAACTAGAATCAGCTATCGTCTTTTGTTTTCGAGTTACAGCGAAAAAATTGATTTTTCTATATTTTGAAGTGTTTATATCCTAGTTGTTAATAAGTTAGAAAAAAACTAGTAATACCTTCTATAGACACTTTATTGAGAGAAATTGAATGGCGTTGACGGATTTTAAATATCTACATTTGTTTACGAGTTATGAAATATTATTTTTCTTTAATAGAAACCATAGTTGGCTGTGATTTATTTTGATATACAGGGTGGGGCACTATCAACGAATTATTCTGTACCACTAAAACGACAAACAATGTCAGAAATCTTAAGGCATACATATATCGAGATTATTTGAAACCACATTTTAAAAATATTTTCCATTGTACAGGGTGCTCCAGAAACACGTACTATATCAAAGTTGGGTTATTTTAAATAGAACACCCTGAATTTTTTTCTATTTTTGAATTGTAGGATAAAAAATAATGCATGTTTTTTAACATGTCCCTATACCAACTTACATCCGTTTCTGAGATAAATCGATTTTACTTGATTCACAGACCCTCCAAAAAAATGCAAGATAACTTCAAGATAAATAAGAACAAGCAACTTTGGTTTACAGCACCTTACTAAGAGCCTTCAACATCTTTAATGTATAGGCCAATTCAGCTTTAAATATTAACCTTAACAACTTAATAACAGAAATGTGCTTATGACTTAGGCCGTTGATTGAAATATTGGTAAAGATAGTCAACCGCTTGTATTTGCTTGTATCACGGATGCAATTCACATATGCATGTTGGGTTGCGTTTTTGTTTACTTTTTTCACCTGTACTGAAGCGCTAAGTTATAATGTGTACGATTCTTGAAATAGAATAGTTCAATTTATTCCACCGTTGTAAAAATGGCGCAACATACAATCCGTAAAATTTACTTTTGTCAATACAATGTTGCAACGTTTTCAAATATTTAGTAAACGTATTAACTAGTAATTAAAAGTGACGAATTTTTCATTTATGAATAATACCATTGATGATACATATCTTGGATTTTAATGACAATGTTTTTTTTAATAATTTACTAAAATACATGCGAAGCGTTATTTGTTAAAACAGTTTGGTTTGGTCGGTGTTAGATAAATAAGAAACAATTATTTTACAAATTATGCTTGCACTTTATTTTTAACTTGCAAATAATAATGTTGACATTTGTTTGTCATTTAATAACTTCGTTAGGAATAAAGTAGAACATACTGGGAGAAATACCACTAGAGTTCAGAAACGCAAAATTATTGGTTTTGTATCTACTTGTTTTACGTGTTCAGTTGAAAAGGGTTTTAAATAAAAATTGGTTTTCAAATTTTTCAATTCAAAAGGCAACAAGTTACCGTGTTTTTTAGGAAAGTGGGTTCCACTAGACCTTCAAATTTAAATTCACTTGGTAATAAAACCTATTCCTATTACTTCTAAAAATAAAAGTACTAGATTTTAGCTTGAGGTGTGTTGTCTCCCGACGCGGTGCGGATAATACGTGTATAATACACTATTCTTTTCTGTGACGAAATAAATGACGATTTAATATTGAAAAATCATATTACAATAGAATTAGAAAATTATTGAGGGAAATTTGGTGTTAAAAATAGTACTCACTTTTTTCCCGAGGAAAAAAATAATTTACGAAAAGTGACACTTTGTTATCTGTTAGTAGGATAAAAGTTAGGGATTTTACTCTTTGAAACTGTATCAAAATATCATGGTTTCGAATTAAAATAGTTTAATTAAAGTAAAAATAGCTCATTAATTATAAACATTGTTTCAAAAATTACAATTCCAACTGATCTAAAATAATAGTAATAATTTACAAACAATTTACACATAAATAATAACGTACCTAATACAATGCTATACATAAAACATATCCAAACATTTACACTTATTTATGCAGATAATATTCTTATTTTACGGTGTGGTTTTGTGACATCACTGTAATTATAGCTATTAGAAATATGTTTATTAGCCTCCCACTTTAAGGTTCGATATAGTTTTATTTTAACCAACTGATTGATAATTAACAGTTTATGAGTGTCGCATTCTTTGAACCATGAATTCACACTGCTGTTGAGACATTTTTTTATACGGAGTTTAATTTTTTCCAATAAACCATAATCTTGTTGTTAAACTAAAAGTGGTGGGGTATTATTACTTTCGATTATTTTGTGTTCTTTTGATAGTATTTTGTAAATGTTATTACCATTGTTATTAGTAAAGCTCAGGAAATACATACTTAAAAACCAATCTTGATTGTAATATTTTCATTGTAACAAATAAACAGATAATCATTAAGCTTTGCATAGATGCTTCTTTAATGCGTTTATCATATCTTAAAATATAAGTACACCTAAAGTTGATATTGAAACAAATGTATTACGAGGAGTCTTCCGGATTATCGTTTATGAGTCACATTCCTTATCGGCTTAGTCAGAAATTCTACACCTTTAGTAAATGAGTAGGCTTGTTATAATATTGTTTAGATGCAAACAGTTGAGTACGTTAGATTGTAATATAAGAAAATTCAACATTCGTTCCAACATAAAAGGGATAGCGTTTCTATGTTAAAAATTTTAATTTCAATGACCAAAATTTAGAAATTTACTTGCGTAAGCCTAATAGATTTTAAAACATTTTCAACGGATAAACGATGTTAATGTAATAAATATATGAGTATGGAATTTTCAAAAGTATTTAAAGAAATTGTTTTTTTGGGAGAACGTTTTTCAACGATTTCTTTACGAAATTAATACTTTTAAATCTGCAGGTTTTTTTCATAATAATAAACTTTATTCACATGTGTATGTATACAATCTTTGTACATATATGTGTTTGTCATGATGGTATAACCATTGTTATAACCTTACGTAAGAAAGATACAAATAAATATTATTACATTGAACAATTAACAGACAATAGAAAAAAAAATATATAACAAAGGACACACATTTAATTAGTACGTCGACAAAAATCAATAAATTCTTGTATATTGTAGAACGCATGTTTTTGTTTGTTTGTCAACATTGACTCAATGCACCAATATTTCAATCAACGGCATGATGCATTGGCAACAATGTCGTGCCTTAGCATAAACTATCAGCAAAATTACAGTTTTCTATTTCACATTTATCGGCAATACTGTTCTGTAAATTCTACAATACAATTGACGTATTTTCTTAGCACAAAGCGATACTACCGACCTCTGATGTTTAGAACAAATTTCGGGGTCGCATAATCCCGTAAGGTTGACTATCTTTACCAATATTTCAATCAACGCTTAGGCCAGGCTCTAAGAGTCAGAAGAATCACGCCCACCTGTCACAAACAACAGCAACCGTTATTAGTTTCAGCAAAAATCGATGACACTGTAAACAGTGGTAACTATGTTAAAAAATTATAAAAATAATGGTATTCGAAATTATTGTACTACTATTAGAGCGATTTGTATTACGTTTTTAGTTAACAAGTTAAAGTTTGTCGATGGTTACAGTATGATTGATTTTTGTTGTACCAAATAACGGTTGCTGTTGTTAAACATCAGTAAATTGTGATCGGTGTGCGTAATTCGACTGACTCTTAGAGCCAGGATACTATTCATAAGCACATTTCTGTTTATTTTTTCTGAAAAAATAAATATTTTTAAGGTAAATATTTAAAACTGAAAGTTGCAAGATAATGTCGATATTGCGGATATTTCACAGGTAACTTAGACTCCAGTACATCGTAAATTGTTAAACAATCAAATTTTAAAATATCTCGAAAACTATCATAGTTAGGGGTTGGTAACCCTAATACCGACTAAAAGGTAATTAGTTCCAGCTTTCAACAGGCTACAGAAATTTAGGGTGTCCCATTTAAGTTAAGCAAGTTATTTAAGTATAAAGTCGTTAGTGTTATGCGGTAGTATTAAAAACACCCTGTACATCATAACATAATCATAATAATAGTAAACCAAAGTTGCTTGTTCTTATTTAACTTGAAGTTATTGCATTTTTTGGAAGGTCTGCAAATCAGGTAAAGTCGATTTATCTCAGAAACGAAAGTAAGTAGGTATAGGGACATGTTAAAGAACATGCATTATTTTTTATCATACAATTCAAAAATAGAAAAAATTCAGGGTGTTCTATTTAAAATAACCCAACTTTGATATAGTACGTGTTTCTGGAGCACCCTGTACAATGGAAAATATTTTTAAAATGTGGTTTCAAATAATCTCGATATATGTATGCCTTAAGATTTCTGACATTGTTTGTCGTTTTAGTGGTACAGAATAATTCGTTGATAGTGCCCCACCCTGTATATCAAAATAAATCACAGCCAACTATGGTTTCTATTAAAGAAAAATAATATTTCATAACTCGTAAACAAATGTAGATATTTAAAATCCGTCAACGCCATTCAATTTCTCTCAATAAAGTGTCTATAGAAGGTATTACTAGTTTTTTTCTAACTTATTAAACAACTAGGATATAAACACTTCAAAATATAGAAAAATCAATTTTTTCGCTGTAACTCGAAAACAAAAGACGACATTCAAAACTAGAAAAAAATACAGGGTAATCCATTTAAAATAACCCAACTTTGATATTAAATAAAATTATCGTAGTTACCAACGACATTTTGTTTTAATTTTATGACGAATGTCAGGTATGTATGCTGCCTCTAATTAGATTACCACATTTTCATTCTTCAATCGTCTGAAAAGTACGGAATGGCTTACGAAAACTATGAAATGTTAGATTGCTTTATTCAAAATAATAACAATTACGATATTGCATCGGAAATATACTTCAATCGTTATCCAGAAAGAAGACAACCTCATAAGTCTATTTTTGTTAATTTAAAAGAAAATCTCCCTATATAATTCGATGATGGGTGGGCACATTGAATTAAGAAAGATGGTAGAATACGACCTATAGCAGTTGGAAACACTCTAAGAAGATTAATAGCCAAACTAGTATGTTCATAGTTCATGAGAAAGTTGGCAATCATCTTCGTTCAGTACGAGTGGGATTTGGATCCAAAGGAGGGTGCAAAGCTGCAGTTCATGCAACGAGAAGTTTCTTGAATATGAACAAAGGATCGCCGAAAGTTCTTCTCAAAGTAAATTTCAAGAACGCTTTCAATTCAGTGGAAAGAGATGAAATGTTACTACAAATCAAACTCCAACTCTATACCACCTTCTTTGGCAATGCTATTCCAGTCAGTCATCTTTATTTTTTGGAGATAGAACGATCAGCTCTCAAATAGGAGCGCAACAAGAGGACCCGTGATTTTCTCTTTAACAATTAATCCTATTATTGAGTACCTACTCAATGTATGGTATCTGGATGATGGAACAATAGGAGGAGACGCGTATACTGTTCTCGATGACTTTTGATTGAAAAGTTCAAGACGTTTGGACTACTTTTCAACCATTCAAAATGGGAGCTGTTTTTTAGTTCCGATATGGATCAAGAAGTATTACAATCTTTTCAATCACTGCCTGCTGGAATAAAATTTCTATTGGAAGATATCTGTCTACTGGGAGAGTCATTGACTGAAACAATGGAAAATGCTATATAATCTAAACACACAGAATTGCAGCTCCTATTTGAACGACTATCACTCGCGAAACATCACGTTGCTTATTTCTTACTAAAGAATTGCCTTGCTGTCCCAAAATTGATGTATTTAACACGCACAACACCTTTCTGGAGATTTGGACAATTAATATCCCTTCTCGACTCCTCTATAAGTCAACCATTGAAAAGTTAATAAAATAACACTCTTGATCCTCAGACTATTGGACTTCTACCTATCCGTTTCGGTGGAATCGGAATAAGGAAAATTTGTAATCTATGTCCGCTTGCTTTCCTAACCTCAATGAATAGGACTATAGACCTCGTTACCCTCATGTGCCCTAAAATTTCGGACATTGTGGATACATAGAATTTGATAAACACAAATACACCAGAGTTCCCACAGTCCCAAAAAAATTGTGATTCCATCAACATTGAGACTTGTCAGTTCTTTGCAGTTCAACGGTAGAGAATCCGAATTCAATGCGTTGTGCGCACCGGAGTCCGGATTGTGGTTGACAGCAATTCCTTCCCAAGCGATCGGAACGCTTATAGAGAACAATACTTTCCGCATTGCAATCGCATTGAAACAAGAAACTGAAATATGCTATCGTCACACTTGCATTTGTGGCGAAACTGTTGGCTGTTTAGGATTACATGGGTTATATTGCAAGAAAAGCGCCGGAAGATAAGTCTAGCAATTCAACGTCGAAATGCAGCCAGTATTATGGGAACCTGTCATCCTACGGCTTCCATGGAGGAAATTATTTACCTTCTTTAGAAACATGTTACTTATAAAATTTATTTTCTCTCGAGTGTTGTTAAAATAAACATTTATTTAACTATACAATGTGTCCACTTAAGTTCGCACCATATGGGAAACTTTTATTATTGATATTACAAAAAACAGTTATTCTTCATAAAAAGATCTGCATCGTGTAAAATACCTCGTGTACGACTGAAAAGTTTTAATATCTGATATTTGCATTTTAGTTCTTACACCATGCAGAACTTTTATGGAGAATAACTTTTATTGTAATATTAATAATCAAAAATTTCCCATTTGGTACAAACTTAAGTGAACACATTGTATATATCTTCTAAAATACCCAGTACAATACAAGAACATGTTATATTTCTTTTAAGCTCTCAAAGGGATCTTTTCGAATCTTGAAGAAAATATAGTGGTTTTAAAAATGTAAGTTTATGCTGATTTTTCACTGATATCCCCAAAAAAAGTAAAAAATTACAGAGAATCCATGATGAGAAAGTAAATAAACAGCAAGCAAAACTGATCTTACAAATGTTTAGCTTCGGCTGAGGCTTCAGTGCATCACTACTTAAGTATTACATCGGCAAACTAACAATTTCAAAATACATATAAAAAAAACTGATAATACTGGGATAATTTCATAAAGACTGATAAGGAAACTAAGAACAATTACAAAAAATGTTTAATAAGCATTTGCATTGTTTGTGATAAAAATCAATGAAAGAAGATATATAAAATGGGGTCAAGAACATATTAATTACACCATCAAATGTACATAGGCAAACTAAATTGAAATTATGAGTACATTCTGTTCTGTTAAAGCTTCATGCCAATAATACTGTTATGAAAGAAAACAAGCAAAACGCATCAACATTATGTTATAAAGCTCATCTCGAAATAACTTGTGGTGTACTGCGAATGCTTATTTTGAATATTTGGTTTGACAGTACTCCATTTATTTTCTGTACAGCATTTGATTGAGTACATAGAAGAATGTTGAACTTAGAGGTTGGATGTGATGCATTGTATGGGGTATTGGTGCCTAGAAATGAACAAAAAAGAAAAGAAAAGACAGTGGTGGCATGTAAATCTATCCAAAGAAAAACATTGTCATAGATGGTGACATATGATAGATGAACACTTTGAAAAACAAGAAATTGGGATGCAATATGAAAAGTTTGTTCAACTGACTGCCATCTTACTGAATCTGCACTGACAAACGGATTCGTTAAAAAACTGTCAACCAAGTCTAACCACGCAAGTCAGTTCACTGCTCGATACTGTGCACTGGATAGTGAATGTTCGCATTGTAACATTGTTACATAAAATTTTTTACTATACGTCAATCCCCACTTAAAGAAATTATAAAAAAAAAATTTATTAAAAATGTTATTGAGCATAAGCATGTTATGTTATGACTTGAAATGTAGGAAAAGTGGACAATAAGTGAAAAACTAAGAAAACAGGACAATGTGCAAATAATCTGTAAGTTATATAAATGTACATACATGTGTTGTATAGAAATACTTGTTTAAGTTTCTTATCAATGTTATTGAATTTAAAGTTTCATAATTACTCGTATTAAGATGGTAGGTAATAGAATATTAATTAACTATTAAAATACAGAACGTAATAAGGGTACAAACCTGCTGGTTGTCCTAACTTGTGGATGAGGAATTTTAAGTCTATCTATATCAGGAGGTTCAGGGACGGCATGAAGTCGACATAATTCACGCAGTAGTATAGATACTTGTAGAATAACATGGTTATCTAAGCCTTCCGTATTACTTAAGACCTGAACGGCATTTGTGATACTAGTTTCTTCTGAGTCTGCAAACCAAACTGGAGGTACTGATGGGTATGTTTCCTTAAAAACCAGAAAAAAACGCATTATTAATCAATACCTGTAATATACATGTAGATTAGAATTTTACTTGAAGTTATCACATGTGACTACAAAAGTCAGCTAATGGTCTCAGCTGTTCGACTACATATGTTAAATGTCAAAAAAAATAAACATGGAGATTCTTTGTTATCTTTAATTATTTGGATCCAAACATTTCATTAACGCGTATTGGAATTCCACAAAATGAAACGCAAAAACAAATTTTTAAATCTCTTACCGTAATATTAGCATGAATTTCATATTTCTTTCCATTTTTAGCGATAAATCTGCAGCTTAGCTCGTCGACACTCGCGGACAGTATCTGAAATCGTTCATGGTTTTTGGGAAAAATTGATTCTAAAGTCCTAATTTCTTGTTTAAGTGTGTTTAAACAAGCCATATGTTTCACAATAATATTAATTTCGAGAGTTTTGTCCAGTTTTAAAATAATAACAACACAAAAATATTTTACAGACTATTTTTAACTGTTCACTCCCTATATCAAAATGGCCGAACTGTAGTGCATCTCGGTTAAGCAAAAATCAGATCGAGCGAATTCGTATGAGTTCGTTAGCGCCGATTTTCAAGCACAGAAATTAACGGGATTAAACAGGATTCTAAACTTCTATCATATCAGTAAAACATACTTTAAATATATTTTTTAATTCATAAATGACTATATCACAACAAAAAAAAAGTATCAATCCGATGTCATAAATATCCACGTATTTCAGCAAAACATACTTTAACAAAAGCACAAAAGAATTTGAAACAACAAAGAAATATGCTTCAATATACTATGTAGCACATACAAATATTGTAATGCAAATTAAAATTTTCACCTAGTTTTTAACTGCAGACAGAATTTGAAAACGCGAAACTCTTTAGAAAGTTGAGACTCTTTAGAAGGTCGTATAGACAGGTAGAAAAGTGGCAAGGTACCTGCAGAGAACCGTTGGAATTTTATTGTTGTACGCACCCTCAAGAACGTGAAAGGATAAAAAAAGCTTCAAAACAAAACTCATCAATAATCAACTTAAAACAATAGTTCCTCAAAGAGCCAAGAGTGTACTGCAGAGTTTTGACATTTTATTACTTTAACGACGCTTTAACTAAAAATCCTTAATCTCCACAATATTTACAAAGATGGCAAATTGAATATCCTCTTCAGTACAACATGTTTCAATTTTTTTCTCATAGGTTTTTTTAATCTCAGTTCGGGGATATTTTGCTTTGTAGTAATTATTACCTGCTAATAAACAACTTCCATTCGATTTTCCGGTGGTATAAACCATACTAATTCTGCTAGCGAAAACTGACTCATTTTATTAGCAACAATACAAAGATACAATAAAATGTAATAGATTGGACAATTACTTACACAATCGTGACAATAATAAACTTTTGGCGTTCGCATTTCATCGCCTACTTAATTTTTGATGATAATTTTCTATAAAAATGAGTTTCACTGCTAACAGTGAATTTTTGGTAAAAAAACATTTATAGCAAAATTGTAGAGAATTGAATTCTACAATGTTCTAGCAAAAAATATACAGGGTGTTTTATTTGATTTTATTAAGTTATTCATCGTTTTCGATTATAAAAAAATATATGTTTTTATTTAAAATGTTAAAGTTGACATGTGGTCCATGAAAGTGAGACACACTGTATAATTGAAAATATTTTCAAATTGTAGCCACTGAGGAAACTAAAAGAAAGGTCAAAACCGATTTTGAAAATATCTACTTTTTAAAGGCAATATCGAAGGTCCGCGTATACTATATATGGACAAGCTGTATGTAAAAGGGCATAAATTATTCACGATTTATTTATTTATTCGTATGGTAAAGGTTGTTTATACGATTTATTTAATCGTATGGTACATTTTAAATATTGTATTGTGATGTAAGTGTTATGTATGGTGCCCCAGAAGATCAGTATAAACCTGTACAGTGTGGTGACGAAACCGTGTGCAATTGTGGATTGGTTCGCCTTGGCAAAGCATTTACTTCAAGGTTTAGGAAAACCACTAAAACCTAAACATGCCAACCCTTATCCACCTAGTATTGACATCTAATAATATTAATTAAGTGTGATTGTGTTTTGTAAAATTGTGTTGTACATTTTTTCTTAATTATCCGGGAGGGTCTTGATGACCAGGTCCGGAAACCAAAGTGGTGATTCTCAGGAACAACATGTTTTCTTGTTGTCCATGGAGTACTGTAAGGTACTGATCACCTTCCATATTTTATATTTGCGCCAAAAACCCATAAAAAAGACACACGAGAAAAAAAAACTCTAAAGAAAATTGACGTACGTTTTGACGTTTAATTCCGGAAACCAAAGTGGTGATTCTCAGAAACAACATGCTTTTCTTGTTGTCCATGGAGTACTGTAAGGTACTGATTACCTTCCATATTCTATACGATAAAGGTTGTGATGTCAAGACAATGAGAGAGCGTTTCGTATATTTAAATAAATGCAGATACTTTTGATAAGTTTTTGTATCTAAGCTGCTTTACATTATCTTTGTTTTGATATACTGTTTGATTTTTCTTTTTAATTTACATCAAATGAAAAATCGGATAAAATATATTTTACCGCTTACATTGTGTGACTACATGGTATTGATTTTTTGACACTTAAAAAGTTGACATATACATGTAGGTTATGTTGAAAACGTACAACGCAAAAACTGTATCAGATCAATTAAGTATGTATGTCAAACATGGAAAATTTGTTGTGTCACAATGCGATGGTGTCCAATTTATTAGTACTACAATTGCATGAAAGATACATAAAAAAACACAGTCAGAAAAGAAGAATCCTTTGGTCACAAAATTGATTACTCTTAAGAAACGAAGGTCGTGGGACAGCATGTTTGGTTTTCAGTGAATTAGCAATATAAAGATACAATCCCACTGAACATAAAAACATACATAAACAAAACTTTAACGTCACACTGTTACATTGTAACGTTTCCATTTAAAGCAGTTCAACGTTTATTAAATGTTGATATAACAGGTTATGTCAAGGTAAAAAATGTTAACAATTGTTACATTAAAAAAGTAACGTTGTGATGTTATTTATTTGTTCCTCACTTGTAAACAGGAGCTTATTAACTCACTATAGTTACCTTGAAAATGTCTCTTAACTACCTACTAACTTGTAAAATATAACTGGCTAGCCTGTAAAATTTTACACGCGTCCTCATATTTTACCTTATTATAGGCAATTTGAAATGACAAACTCTCTAACGTGATTTATTTGTTATTAACATTTGAAAATTGGGTTTTATTACTATCGTATACATTAAATATCATGGTGCAGTGGCGATTTCCAGTAATATTGAAGTTTCTAGGAGATGTTATGTTATTTGTACTTGCGCATATATTTTCTGTAGAAGTGGATGGCGTGGATTCTTCAAGTGGAAACATTCTTTTTGCCATTTTAATTTTATTATTAATCGAATTATTTACGTAGCTTTCTGCAATTTGTGTTGATTTCCATCCCCCTGCACGCTTCAGAGCCAAAGTATCACCACCTGCATCAACCACCATCGTTGCTCCAGTTCGCCGAAATGAATGCCCTGTATAAAGTGCCGGTTCTTCTAATTCCAAATAATCAGCAATTTTCTTGGGTATTGCGCTTACAGTATGTTGACCTGCATTTAAAGCGACACATTTTCCACTGCGGTACGTCAAGAACAACCGCAGATCTTTACTTCTTGGAGGTCGTAGGGCCGCATATTTCCAATAAAGAGCACAAGGTTTAAAGCTACACCCATCGTCCGTTATTGTAAACATCCTTGTCGTTAAATTTTTGGTCTCTCGTAAGCTGACACCAATATATTTCTCCAAATTCTCCACGTCATTTACAGTGAGGGATAGAAGGTCATCGCACCGACAACATCCAAATATACCAAAAATGGTAATGACTTTGGCAAGTAACCACTTCTCGTCAGAAGCTTCAATGATAAACTTCTCCATTTGCTCTTTCGTCAGAACCTTGGCTTTCTTGGGGACATAGCGTTCATTTCGTCTTTTCAAAATCGCAACCACTTTATGAAATCTAGAAAATGACATATGTAACTAAAAACCTGACTAATAAATATAAGGAAAAAAACCTGCAAACATCAATGTTTTCTCTAACTGCCAAACAACTCTTAACTATTGACCACTTCGACCATAAAGAATTCGGGCTGAATTTGGCAGACAATTTATTCATATACGCTAATATAACGTCTTCCGTAACACCAGTCACGTTGTTTTCCTTTTGCCACTTTTTGAACTCCGCGTACTCGTAATCATACCTTGATGAAGATTTTTCGGGCAGTAATCTTGCAACTACACTTGCTGCTTCATCAATGATAGATTGCGGGACACTCATTTCAGTAAATCTCACCAGCAAAACGTTCCGGAAACGTGAAATTGAAATGAAATAATTAATCAACAAAATAAGTGCCGTGCGTTTCCAAAGCAATACGTCTAAAGCTCACATGATTTTTCTCCGATTTTCGAAATTTTTAGAATTTTTAATGGTTTATTATTCATTTATAATAACTTTTTACAAGTGAGAAACAAATAAAACATTCAACAATACACGCAAGGTAACGGGTTTTACTGACTCCAGAAGGTGACAGACTCGTCTTCGACTCGTCAGTCATAACCATCTGTCTGCCAGTAAAAACCGTTTTACCTTGCTAGTAATGTTAAATACTATTAACTACTTTTTGTAACATATTACCAACGTTCTAAATCGTAAATATGTCAATTTAAAAAATTGTAACAACGTGTACCTACAAAAACTTAACTATTTTTATCTTATTGTTCGTAACTATTTATATGATCACGTTGTTGAATCTTGATTTGCTAGTTTTTTTAAATTGGTTTGATAAAATCTCTGGCCGTCAACTGGATTCGAACCCGCTGGTTCAGTTTGTCATACTGACACGTGTACCGCTTGGCTGTTCCCAATGATGGTACGAGTCGCACAGCGGTAGCATACCTTCATTAATTTAAATTTTCACTTAGGTATCGACATTAATTTTGAGCAAGTATAAATCAATTCAAAATAGTTATAAAACTCAAACGCGTCTAAATACTTCATAAATTACCTCAAATTAAGTAAACATAAAATGTAACCTAAACGTAAATGTTATTACTCCACAATTATATAAGATTAGGAAGTTACGTAACAGTTTCCAGACATTTTTAACATTTTTTCACTTTTTCCGACTAATTAGAGCTAGTATGTACGTCATCATAGAGAAAAGAAAAATATTTTGCCTGGTGGATAAACGGCTGGCGCTGGGAGGAGATATCAAGGAAACCACCAGTTCGATTTTTATTAAACTTTGCATATGAGTCTTATTTATAATAGCACAGATCCGATTCGATTTTGAGCATAATCTGTCAACCAAAAAGGGTAGTAAACCTGCATAGATTTTCCCAGAAAAGTTGTTGGTATAAAAGGAAAAAAATGTGATTTGATTTAAGTTAAATGCAAAATCAAATGTAAAATCAGATAGTCTAAAGCAGCTTTCAAGTAAGTTATCACAATATTTTAACGGTTTTTTTACGTTACTGATCAACCCAGTTTTTTTATTTAACACTTGTTACTAAATAATGAAGCAAGAGCCATCTATAGGTACTGAATACTAGAGTATAAGAAATATGTACTCACTATTATGAATATTTAAATTCAAAGTTAGAGCGTTGTTAGTTCCCAGAGGCGGCTACAGGCTACATAATTTTTATCTTAAACTAATAATGAAAGAACTAAAAAATAATGAGGATGATAGGAGTTTAATTTACTGGCGACTGCGTAAAAATTTATTTTAAATCATGTCGTTCGGTCGAAAAAATTGATAAGTTTCTAATTCAGGAAAAGAATTATCCAATGAAATAAACATAGAACAAAATTTTCCATCTACATCTCTTATTCGTCCTTGACGAAAAACTAAATATTTTTATTATGAACGTCCAAATGAACCGATACTTGAGTTGACTTGATTGTTATCGTATTAATTTCTATTTTTTAATCTTCGATAGATTTAAACAGTTAAACCAACATAGCCAACATTTTCAATTATTGTATGCTTTTAATAAACTGAAAGCTTTACAAAAAAATTACTTACTACACCCTTGTGAAGATCTTGCCAACTTTTACCTAATGAAAAAGCCAAACATATTGATGGTGCTCAATTATTTGATCAATTAAATGTCTTGAAATTACAATTATCCCAAGAACATTGTGACAAGCCTTCAGAAGTCTTAAATTATATTAATAGAAATAAATTATGTACTGTATACCTATCCTAATGTATTCGTTGCATTAAGAGTATGTTACTAACGACACCTTTGACAGTTGCTTTAGTAGAGCGCTTCTTTTACAAATTAAATATAATTAAAATAGTTATTTACATTAGAGTGTGGAAAGTATGATTTTACGGTGCGACATTAGCTGGAGCCCCGTAAAATCACTTTACACGAAATTTGTATAATATTTTATGGTCGACGATCGTCATGAAAAAGTAAAAAAAAGTACAATGTAAAAAAACTACAAAATTATTTCTACTGATTTTAAGTAGGCCTGGCTGTATAACCATTTTGACATACACCACCTAATATGAGTCAGTTCATTTGTTTAACTGACATATAGATAGCGCCATCAATATCATCATCAATAAAAAAATTAAATGCGCCCTTACATTATCGTGAGGACTAAGAACACGAAACTTACTATTCTTTCTAAGGTGTCGCAAGTTTTTGATTCACTTCGCATATTAGAACCCATAGTGGTAAATATCAAAATTTTAATTCAGAAATGGCAATCAAAAATATTATGGCAAACACCTCTCCCCAGTAACTTAAAATTTTACTGGCATCAATTTATTAATGAATTACCAGTGCTAAATCAAATTAGTATAAATCGCTAATCGCATATTACCAAACTCTTTTGAAATAGAAATTCACACTTTTTCGGATGCTATTGAAAAAGCATACGGTACATGTTGTTACATACGGTAAAAATATAAAATAGCGAATAATTAAGGTATCACTGTTATGTGCAAAATCGAGAGTAGCTCCATCTAAGTCAATAACACTTACGCTGCTAGAACTTTGCGGGGCACTTTTAATGACAAATGATAAATACATAAAATAAATCGTGCGTTAGAAATTTCAGTAAAACGATATTATCATTGGGCAGACCCTACAATAGTACTGTCATGGTTATCATTAGAACCAAATCAAATAAAAACTTTCGTCAGCAACAGAAAACAGAATCGCAGGAATTCAACGAACATGTGATACTGTTGATTAGTATCACATACTACAGTAAACCGAAATTCAGCGGATTTCATCTCATGCGGATCCACAACAATTTTACACTTCAAAGTTGTGGTTTGCTGGCCCATATTTTTTAAGTCAAGAAAAAGAAAACTAACCTGAATTGAAAGATATAACCCAATACATGTCATGCAGGAAACAAATTCCGGCATAAAAATAAATACATATACCTTACTCAAGTCCTTGCATACTGTTATCGTTTTATTGATAACTTAAGTACCTACTTGCAAAAATAGAAAAACGGAAACTTTAGACGTGGAAGAAATAAATAAAACCGAATTGTTTTTGTTACAAAAATGCTAGTTCAATTGTTCCCGCAAGAGCTTCACGACTAAAAATTAAACAAAATCGTAACGAAATGAAGTCAACTCGTAAATCTTGATCCATTCATTGGACTTGATAATCTCATTCGTGTGTGGGGAAGGCTTCGGAATTCTAATCTTGCATTCGTTCAAAAACACCCAATAGTTATACCTAAAACCAAAGACCATATGGTCTTTCCTAAAACACACGAAATTACAAAGCTTATTATTCAATATGAGCATGAACGACATTTTCGTTCAGGTCAACGAGCCCCTTTAAATCACATACGACAAAAATTTTGGCCCACAAGCGGTACCGAATCTGTCCGTCGCATAATTACAAATTGGATCTCATGTTTCCGATTTATGTCCAGGTTTCAAAGTCCAAAAATGGGACAGTTATCTCACGATAGAGTAATATCGTGTAGCCAATTTTCGTCTGTAGGAATATATTATTGCGGATCATTTCAACTAAGGCGATTCATTTGCCGCTCGTCACAGAATTAACAACAGCGGCATTTATTAGCGCATTTACAAGATTTGTGTCAAGACGCGGAATAGCTATAAACGTAAATTCTGACAATGAAACAAACTTTGTATAGGAGCAAATTCAACAAAAATTATTAAAAATGACCGGATTCACAACTACGCTGTAAATAACGGTTTTAAATGGCACTTTATATCTGCCAATTTGGAAGGCCTCAGTTAAAACGGTAAAATATCATTTAAATCGTGATACAAATAATTTGACGTTCACATACGAAGAGTTTAATACCATAATCGTGCAGATCAAGGTTATCTTAAACTTAAACTTACGGGCCAAGGATACTTGAACTTTCTTCTAGAATTACTTGGAGATATTGACTTAAATAAAAGGAAAACAAGGTGGCGGCAGCAAGATGGAGCATTTCCTCACTTTTTTGAGCAAGTTAAAGAATATCTTGAAACACATATTCTGGAAAATTTATTTGCTAAAATCGTGCGATTTTGTGGCCACATCGTTCTCCCTATATTGTACTTTTGGATTTTTTTCTTTGGCTTTACTTAAAAGGTCTTATGTCATACCGTAACACCAGAAATGGTTACACCACATGTACACAAGAAATCTTTCTACAATGTTTGAATATGGTGACCAATTTGAACATTTACTTTAATTTTAATAAAATTATTTATTAAAATTAGTTTTTGGTCTGCAAACGCCTATTTTGACATAAAACATTAAATAAGTCAGAAACGATTGAGATGAGGTATCTGACATTGTACATGAAAAATGGCTAGAATTAGACGTAGAATCTAAAAATTTAGTAATATAAAGGGTGTTCCATTAAAATAAGCAGGTTGATACATACTTCCGGTAAAACCAAAAATTCTGCGATCTTTAAGATATTTTTGGTTAAATGACCTGCATCGACTTTTGTATGTTCACAAATTTTCAGATTTTCCTACGTATAGTTTTTCCATAAACAATCGCGGCGGTTGCCGGTGAACTACCCTGTATGGGCCATTAATTGGATAGGTGTGATTAGGCAACCCAATACTATTTTTCTTTCATTATCAACTGACTCCTAATAGCAACAGCTATACGGACTAATTTTAGCTTCATTTTGATACCAAAACCATTAACCTATGACAGGTTTTCAAAAGCATCACTATGTATATTACTAATACACATAAAAGTTTGCAATATTTACCTTTTAATATTAATAATAGTGTGATAAATTTTTTACCAATAAATACATAATCAATGTCCAATCACGTAAAGAAAAAATGGTGTTTTACATTTTAGGGGAGAAAAATACAGTTCTATGACGGCAGGAAAACACCTAATGAGATGATTATACAGCTCATTGTCAACAAAAAGGTCATAGAAATAGGTGGCTGACTTTTAACTGTTTTAGAGATATTTAGGTTTTTACTGTTTTCTTGATTCTTTGCAACATTACTTCATATATGCTCTAATGCGGACTAGTTTTCATACATGGATATTTTTAGTTCTATACTTTAAAGATGCTTTCCTATCTGTATTTCGTTGAGCACGTATGGACACGCAGCAAGAGAAACTCAAACAAATTCATAAAAAAATAGCAGTTCGTGATTTTGATCAATTATAATTGATTAAAGCGACAATATTTAGAGTACTGAGTACAAGATCTGTGATAGAAAATATTACTTTCTTTCATATGGTGTTTCCGGTTTTTTATCTGTTCGGAATTTTGACCATCGTAAACGATGTTGCCGAAAATAAAAAAAAAACAGTAAAAGCAGAGTAAAACAGTTCAAAATCGGACTCCAATTTATAAGACCTTTTTACTGGAATAGATCTGTATCATTATTTCCTCAAGTACCTATTCCTATGTGCATACTTCTTCAGGCCACTATCTAAATATTCCCATTGTTTATTTTATATACATGTCAATACTTTACGTTTGATCGTCCAATCGAATTGTGTGTTTTATTTTATATATTTATTTACAGATACGTGTTACAGGGTTTCTATAAATTATTGTGTCATCAAGTGGGCAATTAAGTGATTAAAATTAACGATAAACGACGAAGAACACAATTATAACTAGTGATAATAATTACAACGGAACAATTAAACAACTGACAGATGATGACATTAGCAAAAATTAATTCACTATCAATAGCGTTGTCCTTTGTAAGACAAGGATAATTAAAGAGATGGTTTGTTCTACCAATCTAGGGATTTTAAGAAGTAACTGTTGGTTAGATCAACACAGTGTAAGAAACAACAATTCATAAAAATCACTAAAAATGTAGAATCCTCTATTTAGTTTTTGTTTCTTATGGGTGTCTTACTGATCTAACTAACAGTTACTTCTTAAAATCCCTAGATTGGTAGAACAAACCATCTCTTTTAATTATCCTTGTCTTACAAAGGACAACGCTATTTAAACAGCAAATTTGCATTTTTAAAATTTTTCAACACTCACCTGATGAGGCAATCATTTATAGAAACCGTGTATTTGTTTTATGTTAGTTATAGCCAATGCCTTTTGGTTATAATGATTAGTGACGGAACCATTTATAGTTTTGTGTAAGTATAGTTTAATCAATTATCTCTCTTTTTATATTTTACTAGTGATAAATCGGCCCCTAAGTGCCACACGAATGTATCAATTAGAGCAATTCATTACACAAAAATCATGTTAATAAATAAAGTTAGAACAAAATGAGTTTATTTTAATTTGGGTTTTCGATGTATTAAGCAATGTTAACTATTTCCCTTCATGTGAGTTGCCTCTACCAATGCAACAACCGGCCGAGATTAAAACGTGAACAGATAACCTAGGTGATAAGAAAAATATAAGTTAAGATTAGATACGCAATGATACTCATTTTTAAAAATCATTTTGTACTTGTACTTGCATTTTGGTTCTATTTTTTTTGTAATAAATAGTGGCCTGAAGAAGTTAACATAGGTATGCACAAAACGTTGCCTTAAAAAAGGGTTAATAGTTTTTTTGATGCACCTCCTTAAAGAATTATTTCGTTATTTAATTAAGTATAAGAGAAGCTATCTACAGACTCCTCAAGTGTTCTCGTCATAGAAAACCCTGTATATTCTTATATCCAACACAAGAAAGCGTTAGATTTGCATTAAATACCCAATAAGAAGAAACAGTATTAAGTAAATAGATGTATGCGGCTTGGGAGTTTGTTGGTAAACCTAAATTTGATGAAAAGAAAAAATTGAAGCTATTCTTGATCATAGTTCTTGATAACATTTGTTTTGGATAAAAAATTTAAAATTCTGTGAAAACTATACCCTACGTCAAATTTTTCAAAAATATCAAATTATGTCCAAACTGTACATCCAAAGGACCAAATCTCTTATTCCCAAAGGCACATGAAAATGCAACCAGGAATTAAAAAAGTAATAATATACATGGTGCTCCACTTAAAATATTAAATAATTTTGAAATGTCTGTCGTGAATTTAGATGAATGTTGGTTAGAACTTTTTTTCGAATTTGTAATGAAAATGAAGTTTTATAGTATTTAAATACTATGGGACGCCAAGCGTATGTGTTGTTATGTTTTGTTTCGAATATATTTTTATTTCAGGAATAAATGCATGTAAAATAATAATGCCAATTAATTTGTTAGTGTAACGTTTAGGTTTATGCTAATGGTTCCTAAATCAAAATCAGATTTTTTAAAGAATTTAACAAATTACAATAACGAAAAGTTCGTGCGATTTCCTGTGGAATTATGTACTCTTTTTCCTTTCGGTAAATACAATAAATGCGCTACATTGATCTCATTTACATTTTCCGATATATTAAGCATTGCTAAATTATACCACAGTAAAATATTAATGTACGAATTTCATTCGTTTATGCTACGGATATGTTATTAAACTCATTTGTGATACCTACATGTAATATTTATGTTGTACCTACTACAATTGTAACCTACTTTTGAATCTCGTTTTGAATATTTCACATTAAAAAAGTGCTTGCGTGTTTTTTTGTATTTGTAGTAAACTTAAAACTTGCGTGTAAATAATTTTATATTTTACTAATTCAAATACCCACTATTGCAAGGGGAGATACGTGCATTTCATCAGATACGCTAGGCAAAAAGAAAACACGGTGCTGCAGTATTTTTAGTTGCTGACAGTGTGCTCGTTGTTCGCGCAATATTTAACTTCGAAGAAATTGAAAACATCAATTTTTTCCCATTTGAATTTATAAATAAGTAGTTATGCTGTTGCAAAAATTATGTGTACAAAAAATATCTATTTGTAAAAATTATACCTTATACTTATACTTAACATATTAATTTTACAAAATTAAATTGAAAATTAAATTTAT
The DNA here is from genome assembly GCA_030710515.1 of Abscondita cerata. Taxonomy (NCBI): domain Eukaryota; kingdom Metazoa; phylum Arthropoda; class Insecta; order Coleoptera; family Lampyridae; genus Abscondita; species Abscondita cerata. The sequence goes on from JALBCR010000609.1 coordinate 369,341, forward strand.
TGTTTATGTAGTATAATACACAAAAGCAACGCAAAAGACGTAATTATTTCACAGATGTTACTGTAACAAAATCTCAATTTGATCTTCGTATTTCAGGTCATGCTATAAAGTTACAAAATAACTGCAACTTAATTTGGCGAAATATGGAATATAATATTTTCTTGTGGGTTGATTGTTTGAGTGTCGATAAAAGTTTTTAATTTAATTAAGATTGATGTTTGTACCTATACAATGTGTCAATATTTTAGAAAGAAATGTAAAATATGCAAATATCAGTCAGTATAAAGTATAAACTTGAAAATGCAAATTTCATTAGCGACATAACAATGACTCAGAAAGACTGAATAACTAACACCCCGTTTCACACCAATTATAAAATTTTGAGTATCAGGTGCTATCATGTCGAATAACAATTTTTTGGTAAAATGCCACATTTAATTTTTAAAGTTGATTATCCCAAAAGTATATAAGACATAGAAGGATTGAAAATTTTTGTGATTGATTTCAAAACTTTTCGGCCAGACATATAAAGATTCAGTAACAGAGTTTGTTAGGAAACTAAAAAATATTACTCGAATATTACTTGATCACTAAGCACAGTCACAGAATAATAAATATATGCAGTTGTATTCAAATGTTACTCAGAAATGGTTAAACATCCGCAACTTTATTTCTGAAACAGTACAGTAGTAGCCTAAGCAACAGGCGTTAACAATATTATTTGAACTCGCAAATCGAAGACTTCTTGCTGTTGATACCTAATATTGTACCAAAGATGGTCTTTGATTGTACGTACGTAAAATAGAATAGAAATAATAAATACTATTTTTTTTAAATATTTTGATGTATTTTAAAAATGTACTTATTAGTACGATTGTAATTACGTGGTGTTTGGCCGTTCACTAATTCTTTTTTTTATTTAACTTTTTCTCTTTGTAAGTAAGTAATAGATGCAGCTTTCAGTATACACTCATTTTCATTTTTAGTGTTTTTATTTCATTTACAATACAAATTTTAAAACGAAGTTTGTCATTTGACATTTCTGTAATTACTACTATTATTAATATATTATCATTATTATCAATGACTAGTAACGTATAGGTGTATCATGACGAGATTCCATTACAAGTTTATGGGAAGTAGTCCGAATTCAATTCAGGTAATTCTTATGACTAGGTTTATGCATAGCTCTATCTGAAATAAAACGTTGGCCTCATGTTGGCGCTTTTCATTCTACCGGAAGTAACCATCAACTTTGTTTTCTCAAATATAACACCCTGTAGATTTTAATATTTTTAAATTTTTCGTTTAATTTTAAGTTGACTTTCCCATTATTCCCTATGCTTGTCATTAACCTTTTCGAATTATTTATGTTCAACGCTCAAATAAATTACATACGTGATTCATTGAGGAACAATTTCTTGTATAAAAATTAGTAGTCATACTGCTCTGCTATATAAAGCGTTCAAAATTCGTGTATAAATTTTAAAATGAGAAAACGATAATTAAAATTGATGTTTTGAAATGGAACACCCTATTTTTCATTACATCAAAAGAGTAGAAAATTTTAACTCAACTTGTCCTATATCTATCTTCGATCTTTTAAGAGTGCAAGTATGTAAATATCACGCTTCGTCATTTGCACTATCCGTACACTCACTGTCAGTATTATAGTGTGTTCCTGATATGCCAGGCAAAAGCGAATTCAGTGCTACCAAATTTCGATGCTTTCTTCAAAGCCAATTTTCGCAGAGAAGAAATTAACAAGTTTGATGATGTCATTGATCAATTAAGAAAATATTATTAGTTTTTCCTTTTGAAATCTTAAGGGAGAATCTTCCTTGCCTCTTGACCGTCTTCGCTCAGTTGACCGATCGGGTTTATCGCATGTTTTGTTTTGACTTATGTATCAGAATCCTACAACATGCGGGGAAACAAAGAATACTTTAACTAGATAACTTTTGCGATATCTAATGCATATTTACAAAATTGTTCTGTGAATTTCATGACTACTTGCAAATTAATCTTAAACTTGTTAAGAAGTTTCGAGAAATCTTTTTGGCGTACCTTGTTTAAGTTTATCGATAACTAATCCGAATTCGTTTTTAAAACTCTCTTGAATACTCTCTTTTGTTTGAGATACGATTTGCGTCTGTTTATCTCCACGATATTGTCAGATTACAATCAAAAATCTGTAAGAAACCTTTTTTATGTCAATGTTAATTTGGCTCTATATGTGCCCCTCTTTCTTTCTTGTTTCCTCGTCACTTACAAATCGGATTGGTCTACAATACCATGAAGAAGACGTTCTCGGGTTTTGTCAGAAAGTAGTTTCCCCCAGACTTGTGTTACAGAAAACAAGTCGTATAGAAACAAAAGATGAAATGGTTACCTTCGTATTTACATATATTGTTGTAAGAATACAATATTTGTTTGTTTTCAGACTGGTTTAATACACTTTCATATAAATGTAAGCTTCAGATTGTCGTTACTTTGGTTTAGAAAAACTTTCTTCTATACGCTTCTATTAGCCTAGAAGTAGTATGATCGAGTAGTAGTTCCGATACTGATATGAACTCTTTGAGGAGATAACTTTCATTTTTTGCCTTTTGAGTGATGTAAATTGTTTACAGTAGATTTTAATGTCAAATGTCTGTATTATGAAAATGTATTCCCATTACGTTAACAGTTATATCCGAGAAAAGCAAATATGGGCAAATTCTTTCTTTCCAAACAGCAAGAATTATGTGTATTGATTCAAAAATACAAAAATTGTGAATATGATTTTTCTTGCTACATATTAAAACTCTCGATGTGAATATTGTTTTTTATAAACTAATAAGGTAAAAATAATCATCTGCTATATTTAGCGTTAGAATCTAAGCGTTGTAGTTAACAACGTTCAGACAACGATAAAACCGTGTAACTGCGACCATTAAACTCATAGATGGATGCAGCGATTCTTACGAAACTAACCTATCAATTGAATAAAAGGCAAGTTATGATTTCTCAGGAATATTAGCAGCATCTGGTTCAAACTAATATCAAAAACAAAAAATGTAATATTTTTTCTACTGAATCCATGTTAAGTTATTTTATTATTGCAAACTTGGGTTTCGTTTTATTATCAGCTTTTCAGTCATCCTACCATAGTGTTCGTCGTAGTAAACAAGTTTGTGGATTGTTAAATTACATAAATTGCAGCTGTTTTTATAGTCATCCCATCACTGCATTTGCTGCCAATATTGCATTTTCTGCATTACACATGTTGTGCTTTGTTTCTTCTAGTTTCTCTTTTGCTAAATAAAAGAAAATTAAAAATAATATTTCGATCGCTGTCTCTTAGGTTCTCGATATCCTGCAATCACGTGTAAACATATAGGAATCCATGTCTTATAAATGTACTTGTATGACATGAGAAATTTGATAGTTTTGTACCACACGTATGGTGTGAACAATTAAACCAAAAATTACTCTACAGGAATCATCAAAATAATAAATTTTTGCCGAATCAACATTACATCAAGATAAAATTACTGGAAAACTGACGGAAATTACAATAATGTGATCTAATCTTAACAAAACTATATTGTATTACAATTGCTCTGATGAAATCGTTTTTCGTCAAAAAATATAAAAAGAATATTCCTAAAGAAGCTATTACGTAGTTTATCAGCATCTTTTATGAGTTAAATGATCATGAATTGCTCTTTCAGTTAAAGATGTCAGTTGAAATTTAATTTGTTAATCAGTTGAAATATACGTCAAAACATTTTAATCAATATCCCTGCAAACAGGCATGATTCTATTGAAGTTCTGATTTATACATGAAGATAAAGTATGAACAAGTGCCCAAAAATGAAAAGTACAGAAAGTTCATATTCATTCGTTTTAATTTTAAGAAGAAAACTTGAGCTACAAATTCAAATTAAACAACAATCAACAAAAATTATCGTAACAAATAACGAAGAATACAAACACAACGACTCGTAATTAATTCTTCAAATGATGCAATGCGGTACCCTACAACTCTAAACGTTTGTTAATTCTTCTCAAAAAGTCCGTGCTCAGTAGCTTACCTCATTTTATTTGCATCTAGAGAATTGAATTTCCCGAGAACACAATCAAACATGTTTTGTTTTGTAGTTTCTGGCTTTGAATGAACTAAATTTTTAATCAGTAAGTTTTGCAACACCTAGTGTCAACTCGTGTTAATGATCACGTACGTAAATGCATTCGCATTAAGCAACTTTGTCGACAGATGAGTAAAAAGCAGTTAGTTGCTAACACTTAGTTGGCTATAATTACCAAAGGATCGACTTATCTAACTGCTTTTTACTTATCTCTCGACAAAGTTGCTTACATTTTTAATATTTAGTATGTCCCTAAATGAAGAAATTGAGTGGGATTAGATCGGGTAAACGAGCGGGCTAGAGAAAGTCCGTTACAAGCGAACAATCTGTCGTCAAAGATATGATTCAAAACTTCTCACCTGGAGCTTGTATTATGTGGTGGAACTTCGTCTTGCTGAAACCAATTAGCTTCAGCTTTAAGTAAATTTTGAACAGCAACACTAACGATATTTCTTAAGATGTAACAATATCTTTCTCCATTTAATTTTTTTTTATAAATTTAAATCGCAAAAACTTTATATATTTGATGGTACAGAAAACATGGAAATGATAAGATTCTCGAAAGTGACGTTCTTTTGAATCATTGAGATTTTCACTAGACCATAGTAAATAAGACTATGATATTTCGTTTCGCGAAAATTTTGCCTCATCACTCCAAATAATATTTTTCAAAGAATCTCTTTCTTCATGACACTTGGTTAAAATACATTCACAGAAGTAGGTTTTAGAATTTTTGAGTTCTCTTCATACATATGCTTCTGGGTATGCAAAGAAAAACGAATTCTAAACACTCTGTACAGCACAGCAGCAATTTCGGGTTCCTGCAATGAATCACTTAGTCAACTTAAAATTGAAATTAGAATTTAAATATATGAAGATATAAAGGGTGTTCTATTAAAAAAACATAGTTAATTGTTACTTCCGGTACAACCGGAAGCGCCAACAAGGAGCTAGCATTTTTTTAGATAGAGTTTATGTCGAAACCTAGTTATGAGAATTTTCAGGATTGAATTCGGACTACTTATCCATAAACATCTAATAGAATATCATGATGATACACCCTGTATAGTATTACAATTGCAAAATAATATCAAAAATTAGTATAACTAAAAGCAAATAAGTAATATTGTTATCAAAGAATAGAGAACATTGCCAACGGTAGCCTTTCGCTGAACACAATAGATGGTAATAACTACAATTATTTAGTCTCTAATGAATCATTGATATACGCACAAAATACATTATAAAATGTTTTCCAGTATTTAAAATGTAACGAGCTGTTTTTTCAAGTTCCTTTATATAAACTCTTTAGTTTCCATTCTAAAAACATTAAGACTTTATTATAAGATTGTTTTGATCGAATAGCTTAAGGATGTAATTTTTAATTAAAATCAATTAAAACAGAAATTAGCAAATCATTTATGTTTTGAATTAAGAGTTCATTACCCAAATTTTTGTTTTCGTTTCACCTTGATAAGGTCACTTAACACGCAACAATTTAATTATTTATAATTAACAATGTCGTACAGATTAAAGCAAACTTTGCACCACATTCTGTGGTACAAATAATCCGAAATAAACATATAGTCTCAAAGTCTGTGAACCCCAGATATACGTCAGAGTTAAGGCAGAAAATTTTTCTATGCAAGAACACTACACAGACAAGGTTTAACTTTGACTGGTAAATTAGTAATGAAGATGCATACATCTGCTGCACAAAAATAAATAATTTTATAAAATCTTTTTAGCGCCTTGATTTCGTCACAGGGACGTTTCATCGTCGACTCATTTCATTGACAATAAGTTTGTGATAAAAATTAAGTATTGGTATTTTTGATTAAACTTGGAACACTTTTAAAGTTTGGTTACCTATTTTATATTTTTACTCCAATCTTGTAAATAAGATTTTTATGTAGTAGTGTAATAGATATGTTATAACAAGCATAAGCCGTTCAGCAAAAAAGGTCAATAATCTACATAGATTTTCATATTTTTGGAATATAACAAAATTATGCATTTTACACATTTTTTCTTCAAATAAAATTTGTTTGTAATTTAATCATACACAACTTTTGTTTAAACTATTTTTTTCTAAATCAACGTTTTACTTTATTTCATTTTTATACTGTTAGAGTTGTACTCCTGCTATAAAATAAAATAAATCCAATTAAATTAAAAGACAATTTTACAAACTTACAAAATTACGATTTATTTTTTGGAAAACAAATTTTTGGAAAACCGTTGAGTGGAACCCAAAACTTTATAAAATGAAATTGTCGATCTGAAACAAGGCGCGCTTTCATGAAGCAAAAGATTTTGAAATTTGAATTTTTCTGTGGACTTGAAGCACTTAAAATCAGACAGTTCATGCTTTGAATCCAAGTGTTAAAATATGTGGTTATTAAGTTATGAAGAACAATGTTATTTAAGCCATTTTTTCATGAAATGATAACAAAAATAGAAAACACCTAAAATTTCCTACTTGTGATATGTTCGATGATTGAAACTATAGTAGATTATAGTTGCTTTTTTTTGTCATGAATCTCAAATAATCTTACCTCAAGGATAATATAAACACTTAGGATTGCTCGATACTGAAATGTTTTCTCGTGTAGTACATACAAATAAAGCGTTTTATAATATATTACAATTGAGTAACTATTGGGTTTTGGGTTACAATGTATATTTGCTATTGTCTGTTAATTATAATTTATATTTACTTATAATTTAATCTACTCATTATTGTCTCATTAAGAAAATTTGTAACGTAATTGAAAATGAGAGAAACAAAAAACATTTTCAAAGTACCATTTTTCCAAAATTAGAAAAAAAAATTTAGTAGTAACACGTAACGAAACAATTGTTTTGTAACATGTATAATAGTTGGAAAATTTCGCTTTGCTTGTCCCGCAATTAACACATTCCTTGGAAAAAATTAATCATGTGATATTCCAAATTTTTTAATCATTTCTCTTAGTTTATCTGATGGTGTACTAGTAAACTTACCCTTACTTACATTTTTATTACTGTCAAAATTATTTTTTGTTTAAATAGTTAATACGGATAACCGTCTTTAATTGACAAAATAGTTTAGTAGTTTCAAGACAAAATTTTCCGTTTTTAATTTTTAAAGCAATTTTCTTAACAAGTTTTTCTTTGCGCAGTTTATTACAGCTATGATCCATTTCAAAATAATTGTTCCACCGCTTAATTTTTTTTAATAAAGCTGCTCACGGTTTGGTAATACCACCAAAGCAAAGAGTTAGATACCTACAATTTTATCATTAGATAGCTTATGAGATTCTACGTTCAACAGTACCTAAAAATTAGTAAAATGTGTGTCTTACGACATCTCGTGTAAAACATGGACATGTGTAAATAGTATAAACTAAGAAAAATGCCAACAGTTAACTGTAACGACTTGTGAGTGTGTTAAAGTGCAAAGCGCTATCTAAGCGATAACTTTAATGCTTCAAACACACGTGTGTCGATAAAGCCAAGTATTTTACTTATGTTCATTGCTCCACAAGAGTTTAAAAGACTAACCGCTGTCTTGTACAGTTGTATACCGCACCTAAGTATACACCTCCGATGAGCTCATAATAAGAGCGAAATGCTGCATCAGGTGTTCTTTCGTTGCGTGTGTGCAAGTTAATACTTGGTTTTATCGACACACGTGTGCTTGAAGCATTAAATTTATCGCTTAGATAGCGCTTTGCACTTTAACACACACAAGTCGTTACAGTTAACTGTTGGTATTTTTCTTAGTATAAACGAAACTAACGTTCAAATGTGCAGCTCATTGATTTGCACAACTTTCATTGAGAAAGTTTTTTTCGAATCCCAATATTTTCCGATATATCCACCTTCCTCGCACTAATGGGCCACTCTGTATGTTAATGACCTACGAATAATTTTACAATTTCGATGTAACCTTATATCATATGTGGACAATAATAATATACTTATAAAATCGAAGTCTTAGGACAGTCTATTGACATAGCAAATATAATAGTCTACGCAACAGCATACATTTTTGGGCTCTATATAATAAGTTGGTATTAAACAAAAATAAAACCACAACAATAATGTACAAAACTTAACCAATCAAAGTATCATCCATCTGATAATATTATTTTGAATAGTGCAACATAAAGTTAGAAAATACATGTAAAATTCTCGGGGTTATAGTTGATAGTTGATTGAGAACCCCACGTTAGTGAATTACAGACGTAATTAACAAAACAATTTTTCAGGTGCGCATGATTTCTCGTCAATGCAATATTAATGCCTTAAAAAGTTTATTCTTTGGATTATTTGATTATAGCATGAAATTCAGAATAATACATTGGAGTAAGTCTAAAACTCTGCAGAAGACAGCCGTAATAGCAATTCCAAATCACATAAATTTACTAAAAGCTACAGTCCCAGAAGCAGAATGTGAAAAATTGACATCCAGATTCCCCAATAGCTACAGCTCCTTCAAGGTCACCGTTGACGATTGCAATTACGATAAAACAGTCAAACCCCAAAATTGGTCAATTGGAGCTTTGGTATCAAAGTTTTTTCGTCCCAAGCTTCATCATGCACAACAATGAAAATGAAAATCTCTAAATAGTAATAAGGTAGACGATCTGTTGATTGATTCTCATCTTAACAGTGAGCTAAAGTTTTTATGTTTGACAGAAATCGGAGCCAATTCTGATTGTATAAAAAGTATTTGCATTAAGGGTTTTACTCTATACTGTAATTATATTAGATCTACATGTAAAAGTGGCGGTGTAGGCATTTGGGTAAATAATAAACTATTATCTACTAAGGCGAGATTCAAATGTATCGACATACAGAAATATTGTGCCGATAAACATTTTGAAATTTGTGCCTTATCTTACACTAACTTCTTAGATAATAATATTTGTAAATACATAATTTTAACATGTTACAGGTCTCCTTCTGGATGTTTGCAATATTTTATAGATAAAATTACTGATGTACTTAATCTACTTTATCATCCAAATGTGAATTTAGTTCTCTGTGGCGACGTCAATGTTGATTGTACAAAAGACAACAATGAATATAAAAACTAATTGCTTCATTATCTCATTTTAATTTGAAAAACGTTGTAGGCGGGCCAACAAGAGTTACGGAGACTTCTGCAACCACTATCGACCATATTTACACCAATATCAATCAGCCAGGATCCTGTGATATCATAGATAATGTCATCTCTGATCATCGGACCTTACTATTTTCTTTTCATGGAAGTGCCTCCACGCAGGTAAATAATCAAACGATTGTCTACCGTAGGCGTTTTTATAATAAAAGAAACATTAAAAATTTTGAATCAGGTTTAGTAAACGAAAATTGGGAGAAATTATATAACCACTGCGATCCAAATGTCGCATTTAATTATTTTCACGATACATTTTACAACATTTTAATGTAAATTTTCCTTTACAAAAACACTATCCCAGAAAAACTAAATTCTGGATTAACAATGAAGTAAAGTTATCAAGTTCAAAATTAAAAGACTTATACGTATTGAGTCGTGCGTATCCAAATTTAATTCCTACTTACAGACAAGCTAAACGAAAACATAGAACACTAATAAATAATGTAAAAGTTTGCATTATCAATCAAAAATTGTTGTTTCTGAAAATATTAATAAGGCTGCGTGGAACGTTGTTTCAGAATTAACAAAACTGATTCAAACCATAAAACTGACATTGTCGTTCGGCTAAATGGTGCTTTAACAGATGAACCAAATGATGTAGCAAATGCGTTCAATAATTTTTTTAATAACGCCGCTACGAAAATATTAAACAAAATACCTAGTGCTAATTTAAATGTAATTAATAATAAACCAAATACCTTACCATTAAGAGAACCTCTTAGTTTGTGTCCTTTCACGGAATGTGAGTTATTTGAAGTAGTGTATAAAAAATTAAAAAATAAGAAATCGTCTGGTCCTGATGGCATTCCTATGTTCATTGTCAAAAATTTTTTTCATTTTATTGTCCCTCAATTAACTTATCTGGTTAACTTATCCTTTTGTAATGGATATTTTCCGGAAAAATTAAAGATAGGTAAAATTGTGGCGGTGTTTAAAAAAAAACGACCCTCTTGAGATGGAAAACTACAGGCCTATCACAATAAATTCAGGCTAGAATTATTCCTAACTAACAATAGTATATTGTCAAACAGCCAACACGGATTTCGTTGTGGCAGATCTACTAGTTCTGCAATTCACACATTTTACGATTCAGTTGTAAAAGCGATAAATAACGGGGAATGCCCCGTTGGAATCTTCTGCGATCTCAGCAGGGCATTCGACTGTGTTAATAAAGATAAATTACTATCCAAACTATATAACTATGGGATTACTGGTCGGGCTTTTAATTGGATAAAGTCATATTTAATTGAGAGACTGCAATATGTAACTATTAATAATTATAACAATTACAGTGGAGAGACTTGCTCAGAGGTCTCAAAAACTTTGAGAGGCGTACCCCAGGGTTCAATTCTGGGACCAGTTCTGTTCATTCTCTACATCAATAATATTGATTTATTAAATTTACCAGCAGATGTCATAACATATGCCGACGACACGTCTTTAATTATAACTAGTCAAGACAATATTGAATTGCAAAAAAAAGTAATAATTCACTCATTACACTACATAGATGGTTCTGTTCACATGATATCTTTTTAAATACCGGTAAAACTACTTCTTTGCGATTCCACAATAGACAGAATAATAACTGCCATATTCTGTCAAATTTTTAGGATTATTCATTGATGACACTCTTAGTTGGAAACACCATTGTGAATATCTTGCTGCTAAATTAAGAACGATTTCATATTTAATAAAAATCTAAGTAGTGTTCTAACACAGCAACAGATAATCCATATATATTATGCTCTTGTAGAGTCAAGAATGCGGTATGGAATTTGTTTTTGGGGTGGGTCCACATCTTCTGCTGGAGTTTTTTAACTCAAAACGTATCATTCGTTGCATAGGAAAAGTTTCCAGTACTGAGAGTTGTAAACCAATTTTTATCAAGTTCAATTTACTTACTTTGCCAGCTATGTACCTATACGAACTGTGTCTACACGTTTTCAAAACCAGAAATAATTTTATTCTGAATAAGGATGTACATAAACATGACACCCGCAGCAGAGAAAACTTTCACGTTCCATTTAATAAATGCGTCAAAACTTATAAATCTCCAAACAGTCTAGGATTAATAGCTTTTAATAAACTTCCAGTAAACATTAAAACATGTAAACATTTAGTAAATTTGAAAAGATTGTTGAAAGAATTTTTTATATCTAAGTGTTTTTACTCCGCCAATGACTTTTTTAACAATGTTAGTTAATGTTTAGTTATTTGTTTTTATACATCAAAATGTGTTTTATATGACGTTTCCTATACAAATGTTTTGTCCATTGGAAATAAAGTTACTATTACTATTACTACAAACTACTTGAGAGTTTTTTTATGACATTAATGATTTTTTTCATATTCATATTTTGTTTATGTTTACTTTGTTCAAATATAAACATCAACGAAATAAAAACTTATCTTGTACGTTTGCAGTTTGGGAATTTAAAGGAGTGATCTACAACAAAAGTGAACTGGTCTAGACCACAAATATTTCTTAAGTGCTTTGCTTTAAACATAACAAGTGAGTTGCAATAAATTCGTAGCACCATTAAGTATCTGATATGAATTAGGAGTCTTACTAAATAAGTCTTCAAAAGCCATTTTGTTTTTAAAGAAATGCTCTTTCTGAAGATCAAATGGAAAATCTGAGGGAAAGTTAATTCACGGTATGACTTCAGTTCATGGAAAGAAATATTTTATCGAAAAACAACTGCACTGGAAAATAAAATTGAGCAAGTAAGACTACTTAGGTAAAGAGTTTTATATAATATTTTAAACCTCTTTTCATTTTAGAGAGAAAAATAAAATATTATTTTCGGTTCTTTTTAAATTTTTTAAAGGTAATTTGAAAAATATAATTAAGGTTATTTTACATATTTAATTCTGATACTGCCTGGTATATTACTTTTATATTTCTATTAAATTTTGACTAATTTAAATGAAAATCACAGTACGTGTTAGATCATAACTTGGTTTTGGAGACAATACCACTAGAGCTCAGATTTAGTCGGATCTTTTTTTTAATGATTTCTGAGTGCCTACTCTCATGATAACTTAATCAAAGATCTTCTGAAAAAATTACAAGAGCGAAGCTGGAGTTATTTTGTCAAACAGATAAAGTAATAAAATAACTGCCAAAAATCTCTCGAGCGGTATCTTTAAAATCAATAATTCCAAAAAAAATGCCACGAGATAAATTGGACAAGAAACTTGAGTAAATATAGAGATTTTCAGGTGAAAAATTTAAACGCGACTGTAAGAATTTCTTATTGCATAATAAAATATCAAAAAAACACAGAGACCTATATGTTGGTTAATATTAATATAAATGATATAGTCATAGATAATTTATTTACCATCAAATAAATTTTTAATTAAAAAAAAAAAGCTTATAAATGAGTACACCATATTTTTGAAAAACTAGGGGAAAAGTAATAATTCTTATATCATTACGGTTCACATTTAAAATAACAAAGTTTGGGTCATTCATTCTTATCAAAATTAGTATGCAAATTTAGTAATTGTTCCAAAACTTTTAAATTTAAAGCGAAAAAGACACTTTCGGTTTTATTCTAAAATACTACAGAGATACAAAATTCTAGTTTAACGATTAATTTTTCTTAAATATTGGGTGGAAGAACTCATCTTGCTGTGATTTTGCTCAAATGAACTTTACCAAGTGCAGTGAACTAGTTTGTGGCATCCTGTACAGTAAATAACAATACGTTGTTCAAATGCGCAATAAATAATTTAAATGAGGTAGGGTTTCTGTATGAAATACATTTGTAATAAACAATTAAAAGTTATGGGGGGTGGTTACTTGAGTTTGAGATATACCCTAATTATGATAGTCTAGTAGCTGTATACATTGTATAACATTTCACAAAAAAATCTTTACAACAAGTCTAATAAAGCAAGCGAAAAACTGCGAAAAATCATCTTTATCAGTCGGTCTTCGTGGGACAAAAGGTCTTGTTGTAAAATTTTTCTTTCATTCGTTAAAAACGATTTGTTTCACTATAAATGGTAATATAAATTAAATCAACTAATTAATTCATTTGATAAGATGTTTATGTTCTAATTTAAATTCAGTTTTAATTATTGTAAAATAAACAAGATTTTTAACAAAACCAAATTCAATAATAACATGTTTTGAGGTGAAACAGGAACCTTGTAATTATATAGACGTGTGGGATTTAATTATTACTATTGACATCTATAATAACATGACTAAGATCAATGATTACATATTTTAGAGTTTCTAAATGAAGTTATTGTTAATAATTTGTACTATTACGTTGTTGAATACCTATTCTAAAAATTAAGTAAATTCTAAATGTGTCTGAATGCTTGTTTGCTCTTTATTTTATTCAAATCCTTTTTTATAACCAAATAACTTTAAAGTTCATTGTATTTAATAGCACTAATAATTTTTGTGGTAAAAATTCTGACACATCTGAATTAATTTTTTAATTTTTCAAAGTCTTTTAGAATTTCAGTTCCAAAATTAATAAAGATTTAATTTATTAATTATGTTTATATAAAAATCTGAGAGAAAACTACAAATTAAAACTATATATAATATTTGACATAGCAATTAAAGAAGTGTTACATTATATAGATAATAATAGTTTTAATATATTTTATATAAAATTTTGGATCGTGCTTATTATAACCCTGATGTGTCCATATATATGAGTCTTCAATTAATTGGTTTTATGATTAAGATAATTGTGACGGATAATTATTTTGCTCTATTACATTAAACGATTTTGTTTCAGTGATAACATTAGTTTGGTTTTTATTTTGGTCAGTTGTTAATCGATCTACCAACAAAAAAATGTTAAATGCATAAGTAGGTACTACATATTAATAGGATAATAATAGACGCTTTAATTTGATTCTTGATGCACACATATTTTTGGAAAAACAAAGTTAATGTTTTTTTTTTATTACAAAATGGGTTTAACTTTTAGATCACAACAACACATTTGCAAAAAACTGTTTGTCTGCAAGGAACTATTTGTAATTTTATTTGTTTTGTAAAAATGCTTTGTTTTCGGTGAGTCAGTTGTTATCATTGAATTTAATGTTTGCCCCACATTTTTATGTAAAGAGAGGTTTATTAACATATCAAAATCAAAACGTTGAGCGTTTTATTTTTTGATTTAGTCGACAAATTTGAGTTAACATCTTAGGTTGTATAAAAATTAAGCAAAAGAAAAGTGAATGATTCTTGTACGATTTCGATTTACAGATTCTTGCAATATATCGGCAAATAAATTAGATTATGGACAACTATTAACGCAACCTTTCAATTATTTTTTTAAATAAAGTTGTAAAGTAGACCTATTCATTTATTAAACACTTAATTAAAAATTTAAAACGGCTACCGGTGTCATCATCAGGTCCACAGCAATTCAAAACTAGCAACTAACATAATAACGTTATTAAAGTAATAAGTGCACTTTAATCTTTTAATTATTTATTACTTATACAGTTACTCATAGATAGTCGATTTTTAAAATAACTAATTCTCAATAGCGTAATATTGTTTTCCTTTGAATTTTGAAATATACAAGAAAGTAGGTTCATTTCTACGTCTTTTGGAATCAGCCTGATTACGAATATATAAATTTTCAAAGAACCCAAAAATTGTATTTAAACATTCACTTTCATAAAATGAAATAAAATTTTTAAAAATCGTCAAGCATTGTTATTTTAAAATTTCAAAAAATTCTCTTACGCCTATTTGCTTGGATTCGGAATATTTTCTTATAAAAAATCAGAAAACCTAAATCGCTGACTCACTCCTTACAATGCGCTTACAATGTAGACTATGACAAATCATATTGGTATAAAATTTTCTTACCGAATAGCAATACGTAACTGAACGAAGCAATACTGA